>JANAVB010009198.1:12163370-12198370 GCA_029216955.1 Iris pallida | reverse complement strand
GGACATTCTGAGGCTTGTACATACTGGCGATCAGGAGGGTGTCATATCTATTAGAGATATGGGCTTATACATTCCAACTTCTAATGATGGAAAGTCCAATGAACCATCATGTAGTTAGGTCGCATGCTAGGAATAATATTATTACAAGCCTAAAAGTTTGATACAGAGACAAAAAAATATTTATATATATGTGTATCTTTCTAATCCTTGTTTGTTGCATGTATGGATAGTCAATCATGTGTAAGATTTACTATATAAATGATGTTTCTATGTTTTATATTTCTTATCATGAATTGTTCTAAGTGTCACGCCCCTGTACCAAAAGTCATGGGACTAGCACGTAACACGGCCAGCTAGTACATACTCAAGGGTGAATCCAATCTATGGAACCCTCAAGTAATGCACGTAAGCTATCTAAGATAGGTCTAAAATGGCAAGTTAACTATATCTCAAACCACAAATAATAATCTCAATTAGGAATTAGTGAATTAATACTGATCAAACAATAATACACTGATGCCACTTAAATATAAATACAAGAATAGATAATATGTAATAAGGTTGGCCAGACCTTATACAATCATCTGAACAAACTCAAAACAAAAAATAAAGCTTACAAAACTAGGCTATACAGCTGAAGATGTCATCATAAAATATAAAAGATGAAGGAACGATAAAAATACCACAAACGATACCTGAATCCGGGAGATACAATCGTCCACCAATCTATCCTTCTATATAGCAGTCTCAACAAATACCTGGAAGAAAATCAGCAATAACATGGAGAGATCACCAGGTCCTCAAGGAACTAGCAAGATACATAAAATATGCCTACTATGACAGTAAATAACATGCAAGAAAAAGCGGTAAAATAACTATTAGAACAAGAATGAAGATCACATGGAAGAAACTCTATAGATAATGACATGTCATAAATAAAATAATACTAAGCATGGCTACAAATAAATCGAATGACCGTAGTCCTGCGTGGTGCTCCCGGTCCTATAGAAAGTATTCCAGCGTGGTGCTTCCAATCTATAGTAAGTCTCTATCGTAGTCCTGTGTAGGTATCCCGAGTCGAGAGTAGTCAAGTAGCCAATCCTAGTATTAGTCAAGGGTCAAGACAAAGTAATTGGAACATGGAACACATGATCAAGTCATGTCGCTCAAGTAAACAAAAATATGGAAGTCACGTACGAAAATATACAAAAATAACTAAAGACAAAAGCAAATGATAAAAGGAACAAGACATGGAAATAAATCCTAGCAAGACTGCAGGTACATAATAGAAAAAGAGACATGAACAACAAAGAATAACAAGAAGCATGCATGTAAATAAACTATACAAAGTTGGCAAGGTATACTTGCGTGAAGCTTTGTCCAATCTGTGCTGATACTGCAATACCAAAGTCTACCCGAACTATCCATGAACCAATTAATCATACTCCATGAAATATCTGTCAATCCTAAATTACAAATAAATATGTATTATTTACTAAATACAAATATGACTATCAATGTCCTACCTTGAGAGCTTGAGTCATTCTAAGTCGTATAATACTGATGTTACCTAAGCCATTTATTAATCATACCATCTAGAACTAGGTTACACTAATCTCTATGGTTATTATTCATTAATAATATGGATTATAAATTATAGGTTTAAATATTAAGTTTGTATCTCGTAATCCGTACAACGAAAACTATGATGTGTGAATCGAGACAAATTATCAACCATATGGTTAGCGATCTTATCTTAGTGACCCATATGGTCACTTTTTCAATTTCAATGGTATAAGATTACTGGAATCGACTGATCACATTTTTGATACACGGATTCCAAAATACGAACATAATATAAATTAATTATAATTTAATGATACTATAGAAAGATAAATCTAACAGAAGTCGTTAGATGATGAAACTGGAACAACCTATCTATAAGTCTAATTTTGGGGCCTAGGGAAAACGGTAATTTTGGATCAAAATAGTGCATGTCGTTGGACCCTCTCAGCACCTAAAAATGTGACAGAATCTGTCGGCTCTAAAGTGTACAAATTATATACCTATGAGTCCAGTTTTTCGATACAAACTCAATTGTATGTCCAGATTTGGATTCTGATAAGCCGTGCACAAAATCGCTGGTTGAATCAGATCATAGGCCCATCAAAACAGCGATCTTGTAAACTGTCTCAGAATTAGACCAAACTTGGCTCATAGGACCAGAAAAATAATACGAGTCTAGTGGAGCAAATTTCGTCACGATGTAACAAACGTGCACAAAGTAATTAAGGTTTTTTGCAAAGAGGACGCTACAGTGTACCTCGACCGATAGGCCTCGAATTCATTGCGCACACGCATGAAATTCGAGTTCCGTCAAAGCCACACGTCCGCAACATTCGTAGGCACCATTTGATTTGCTCGGGTTGCAATGAAGTTGCCCGGTTTGTCAGGACGGATCCTGTATCGGGTAATTTTCTAAAATTGTACTCTTTAAAATTTGTTTTTTAATTTTGGAAAACAAAATTTTTAACCTATATTTGACAAAAACGGAAACTACAAGAAGGGTTTCAATATTGGTTAGTTTGTCTAAAATGTTGTTCAAGTGGTTTTCCAAGATTCGCGATATCCTGGTTGCAAATTGGCTTGTAACTTGGGGTTTCGGGACAGTTTCTAACGTTCAAAAAATGTGTTTTTCTCGATTTTGGAACTCCATTTTCATTACATACATCCGAATTAATGAAAACTACCTAATGGGATTTGAAGGTGGTTAGGTTGACTTCGTACTTGCACAATTCATTCGTGAAGCGGACAAGTGTGGAGGAAGAATCATCGTCCCATTGTTGTGCTTTTGCTGTTGTTGGTGTTATGGCTACTGCTGTCGCCGTTGTTCCTGGCGGCACTCCGGCAGTCCGGTGACATCACGGCGGCATGCACGGTGGCGGAGAGGTTCACAGTATCGTCAGGGGTGGCAATTGGATTTTAGGATAGGGTCTTCCTTTCCCTCTCCTTCTCTCGATGTATATAGAAATAGGGGGTCGGCCTACTGCAGGTATGGGTTTGGGAATCCCTCTCACGAGATTCCATAATCTTACAAGATTTTGATTTCTTTTCTTTTTCTTTTTTTATATTCTATATGTATATTTATACACACACACTACATATATATATATATATATATATATATATATATATATATATATATATATATATATATATATACCCCACTGACACAGTGCTGCCATACATCGAATTCTAGTACCCCTCCGACGGGATCCCCATTTGCATCCCATTCTCTTCAACAAAAATATCCTCCCTATCCGCCACCTTCGCGAAGACATTCGTGCTAAAGTTCCCCTCTGGGTGCCCAAGATCACCGTCATTCAAGAGACGATCGCTGCATGGGGGCTCACCTCCGCCTATAGGATAGCTCTGTTGGACCCCAAACATCTGCCCCTCCATCTCTCCTCCGACCCCGACTACTCCTTAATCTGGTCCAAAGGTACCGCCCGCACCGGACCACACAACATAAAGATCGCCAAATGGTCTCCAGACTTTAGCCCCACAGTCGACTCAGCGATCATCTCGGCAAGGATTATCCTTCCGAACCAACCCCTAGTTTGCTTCGCTCCTACAGTTCTCAAGAGAATCGCGAGCTCTTTCGGATCTCTGGTGGCCATCGCCGAAGAAACTCGCACCTTATCCAAAGGCAATTACGCGAAGATATACGTGGAACTGGATATTTCCTCAGATCTACCCAATCAGATTCAAATCAATCTCGAGGGTCAGTCACACTTACAAAAGCTGGAGTACGACAACAACATTATATCCTGCAGGCACCGTCAATCCAGAGGACACCTCTCTAGGCTTTGCTTTAAAGCACACCCGGAGCTTCAGAAGAAAACCCCCCGCAAACAGCACTCCTGAAAGACGGTTCAAACCATTCCCACATCCCATATTCTCCCCTACCTAACTCTGACTCACATTTTGCTGAGATCGATTGCCCTCCAGCTCCCGATCTCGTTCGGATTAGGCCAAAGCACACGATGACCCCCCGGGCATCCTCTTCACCAATCAGTTCGACATGCTCACCGCCATCCCGCCAGACACTCTACAGAAGCTCCCTCAATCAAGCCCGACCACTCCCGAAGTGATCCAGACGCCCACCAACTCATACCCTTCTAACAGCCCTTTCCCAGGCGGCGAAGGAGTAGATCAGATGGCTTTGATCATACTTTCTGACCCTCCCGTCGGATCCCCTTCGACTCTCTCCCCCGGAAGAGACCTCAAAATCGTCCTAGCGATGCAGAGTATAATTCCGGATGACATACTGCTATAAGCTATTGAAGCATGCTTCCTAGACCCAGATAATCCTTTTTGTGCTCTCACCGAGATTGACCAAGAAGATAATCCCCTCCGACGAAGGACGACGGACAACCAGCTCGCGGTTCATCAGTCTCGACGACTGTCAATAATAAAACCCCCAAGGATGCCAAAATTCTTACCAACAAGCAGAAAAAATAAGGGCCCACGGCCAGGACCACCCGGTCGGCCACTAAGCTCAACCCCCACACCACCCACAAACCATCCAATGCCTAACATCCTCTCATGGAACGTTAGAGGGCTAGCCAACAAACCTACCTTAAAGAGATTAATTAGCCTCAAGAAAATCCACCGAATCGATCTTCTCATCATCATTGAACCCAAAATCTCCAAAATGAGACTCAAATCCATTCAACTCCAACTCGACTTTGCTTCTGCTGTTGCCGGATGCCATAACATTTGGATTATGTTCAACGCCGATTGTAAAATCGACATCGTGAACAACTAAGATCAGGCGCTTTCCTGCTGGGTTGAGCACCCTTCCCTCAAGTCCAGAGTGCTTCTCTCTGCCATCCACGGCAGCTGCAACTACTACGAGCATAAGAACCTATAGGACAATCTCATAGACACCCACCAACCCCTCAACAACCTCCCGTGGATATGCCTTGGAGACTTCAACACCATCTCACATCGTGAGAAGAAATCCGGGGGTCGCCCCTACAGCTAGTGATGAACAACTTCAACACTTTTATTTTCAGCGCCCACTTGTCCCCCCTGCCATACACCGGCAATGCTTTTACTTGGTGTAACATGCAAGAGGGGCTCGCAGATAATACTCCTGTTTGGATCGGGTGTTGGTAGACAACTGGTGGACCGACTTAGATCTCATCACTAACCTATACCACCTTAACACCACGGAATCGGATCATTCCCCTCTCTTGATGGAAATTGGAAGCAACTCCACCCAGATCAAAAAAATCCTTCCGCTTCCAGAACTTCTGGAGACATCACCCCAATTTTAGAAACATCGTGGCATCTGCATGGGGATCCATTAACATTTTAGACCCCCTCATCTGCGTCGCAGCCAAGCTCAAAGCTACCAAAGGCACGTTATCAGCTTGGAGCAGACTTACTTTTGGTAATATTTTCCAAGCTATCAAGACACCTGAAGATGACGTCACTCGTACCGAGATCCTGTTCGCTGCGAACAGGTCGCCGGAAGCTCGCACCGCCCTGAACCTCACCAAAGCGATTCTCAAGTCCAGGTTAAAGGTAGAGACGGAATTCTTGAAGCAAAAAGCCAGATTATCTTGGGACTCCAAGGGTGACAGAAACTCTGGATTCTTTCACGCTTGTGTCAAGGGCCGCAGAAATCAGGTCGACCTTCACCAAATCTCAGATGACCATGGCACCCTTCTCAGAGAGCAGAAAACATTAACAGGGCGGCTGCAAACTTCTACATCAAAAGTTTCTCCAAAATGACTATAGTGAAGGATGAGGCTTTCCTGGCTATGGTCCCCAGCCTGATCAGCGAACAGAAAAATGCCATGCTACTGACCCTCCCTCTCCGGATGAGGTCAAGTCAGCGGTCTGGTCCCTTGACGAGCACAGCACTCCCTGACCTGATAGTTTCTCTGGAGCTTTCTTTTGCTCCTGTTGGGAGATTATTGGATCTGACCTTCACGATGCCGCGGTAGCATTTTTTGCCGGAGCCAACTACCCCAAAGCCATCTCTCGGGTCAACCTTATCCTGATCCCTAAAAAAGATAACCCGGAGACATTCAAAGACTTCAGACCGATCAGCCTGTGCAACTTTACCAACAAAATCATCTCCAAGATCATCGTGACTCGCATGTCCAACCTCCTTCCCAAGATCATCTCCGAGGAGCAGAACAGCTTCGTCCCCGGGCGGAACATTACTGATAACATCTTACTCGCTCAGGAGTTGATCACCTATATGAAATTCCTGTCCAGGGGGGTAGGGTCACCATCAAACTAGACATGGATAAAGCCTACGATCGTATGGACTGGCAATTCATGATTTGGGTATTCAGAACCTTTGGGTTCACGAAAACTTGGATCGACATTATCTTCAGGTCCATTAACAACTCTTGGTTCTCCACAGTCATCAATGGACAAATTGATAATTTTTTCAAATCCAATCGTGGAGTACGTTAGGGCGATCCTTTATCCGCCACCATTTTCATCATCACAGTAGAAGCGCTCAGCAGAAACCTTAACAACATGGCGAACACCCCCAGATTTTGTCACTATTACACCACAACAGGATGGTCTCTTATCACTCATTTGGCCTATGCTGATGACATCTTCATCTTCTCTTTGGAGACATCGGGTCGGTTGAGGTGATTTGCAACACTGTAGACAAATATACTAGATGGTCTGGCCAACGCATCAACGCCGAAAAAAGCGTCATCTACACCCACCACAACATCGACCGAAATCATTCGTCCAACCTAACTAACATAACATCCTTCACCACCGCTTACCTCCTTTCATCTACATGGGATGCCCGCTGGTGTAAGGCAAATCCAACTCCGATATTTTCGAGGGATTGGTGAACAAAATCAAAAGAAAAATCGAAGGTTGGCACAACACGACCCTATTCCCGGGAGGCAAACTGATCCTGATCAAGCATGTCCTTTCTTCAATCACCATATACACCCTCGCTGTGTGCTCCCCCCAAGAAAGTCCTCTCTGAGATCGAGTCCCTTTTCGCCAACTTCTTCTGGGGTTACAGCGATGGCAAGGACAAGCACCGTTGGGCCAGTTGGGACTCTATGGACAAATCCACTGATGCGGGAGGGCTTAGATTTTCTAAGCTAGCACACATCATCGACGCCTGTTTGATGAAGTTATAGTGGAAGCTGTGCACTGACAACTCCATATGGACGAGGTTCATGAATGCCAAATATTTTCCTCATTCTCACCTATCGAATGCCATCGCCAACAACCGATCTTCTACATCGTAGCGCCGGATCCTGTATGGCCGTCACCTTGCCGAACCATTTATTATCGAGAATGCTGACAATCTTCAGTGGTCACGTCCGATGGATCTTTCATGATAGCCTCTGCCAAGTCGAAGGCCAGAAACTCCGATCTGCCTGCTCCGCTGATCGTGCCTTTCTGGCACTCCTGCTACCCTAATAAATGGTCGATCCTCATCTGGAGAGCATATTGACGGAAGTTATCTACCGACGATGCCCTTACCTCCATCGGCTACAGCCTAGCTTCCAAGTGTCATTGATGCACCTCTCCTCAATCAGAAACAACAGAACACATCCTCCTACATGGCAACACTGCTAACCAATTATGGTACAGTCTTTCGCAGCGATGTGGCCAGGCCCGTAACACTGGCAGCTTCAACGATCTCCTTGCCAGCTGGAGATCCTCTCATGGGCATCAAATCGTCGCAACCGTCGGCATTTGGGTGCTATCGAAGAACAGAAACAAATTTAGGTACGAAGGTAACCAATTCAACCTCCATCAGCTCCTTAGGGAAGTCCTCAGGCAGTGTCTTCGCATCAGCAGCAGATGCTCACACGCAACTACTTGTTTTTGGTAGACGTTGTTCTAGTACGTCTGTCCTATTTTGTTGTTCTAGGTTCTTCTTTGGATCCTAGCTTTTGAGCTTTCTCTCGCGCTTGGCGCGCTTACTGGTATAGGCTTCGGCATTTTACGCCTGATACATCAATAAAGTCTTTTTGTTGGAAATATATATATATATATATATATATATATATATATATATATATATATATATATATATATATTAAATATATATATATATATATATATATATATATAAATATATATATAAATATATATATATATAAATATATATATATTAAAATATATATATATATATATATATATATATAAATTATTTGCCATTGATTGTAAAAGAACAGAATAATTATCGGAGGACTGAACTTAGACTCACAATGCAAACTCGCTCGTACAAAGAAAGCTTAGGGACGAAAACCTAGGTACAGCAGACTAAGTACGATTGTTTATTTTTTATTATGGGGGGTGACGATAGAGGCTCGGGAAAGCGACGGCCGCTCTGCCTTACTCCTTGGACGATCGGTATGCAGCCTTGGCTCGGGGAAGATCTGCTTGGCGTTGACGAAGAAAGGCTCTTCTTACTCTCCTCGGGTTGCTCTTCTGGCTTCTCTCTCTCTGTGATTATCAAGAAAGGGGGAGCTCTCTCTGTGTATATCTCTCTCTTCTTCTTTTTTTTTCTTTTTGTTGCCGACCTCTCCTCTCTTTTTTTTTTAAGGGAATGATGCTGGCTATTTATAAGAGTGGGGATGATCATTAGGGTTTGCTAATGATTATCTGTTTGAAATATCGGCGCTCCTTCATTCTATCTGGACCCTTGATCCTGATTACAGTGAATCTCGGCCATTAACGCGGATAGCATCGTATCTCATGAGCAATTAATGCTAGCTGCTTTAAATCCTCGTGATTGATTATGCCAATGTCTGATTGCTCGCCACGTGTCCCATTAGCTTGATGATAAATGATATGCCCTGATCTCAGTAATTATGACGATGATGTCAAATATATTTGTTGAGATTCGGTTAAATCTCTTATTGATCCCATGCCACGTGTCTTAATTGTGAGTCCTGTCAGAGCCGCATAAGATTGACGATCCTTGAACCGCAGAGAGATACTCTTTGTAAGCCGCATAGGACGATGCTTCATCGAGCCGCATATGCGTAATCTTGGTGAGCCGCATGAGCTGGTGTTGTATTGGGCCGCAGAGAATGTATTCCTAGGGAGCCGCATGAGCTAGCGTTGTATCGAACCGCATGGAACGGGTTCTCAGGGAGCCGCATATGACTGATTGCCACGTGGCAATCTGGGACTTCTGACGGATTTGGTCAGAGATTTTCTTCTTTTCCCCGAAGTACTGCTTTTCGTGTCAGTCATTATGACAACTTTATGTCAGGTTTGTCACTTGTCAGGTCTGTCAGCCGTCAGAGCATTAAATGCGTCCACACATTGGGCACAGCTGTTTTTGAAGACCACGTGGCCTTTCTCTCTGGGCCGCATGGAGTTTACTCGAGCTGCCTATGTGCGTTGAGCCGCATGTCCATGTTGGTGACTTTTGAGCCGTATGATACTCTTGAGCCGCATGAAGCTCGTCTGATTTTGAGCCGCATGAAGCTTCCTGGGTTCTGTGCCGCATGAAGAATGTCTCATGACCGAGCCGCATGAAGGACGTCTCATGACCAAGCCGCATGAAGAATGTCTCATGATCGAGCCGCATGAAGGACGTCTCATGACCGAACCGCATGAGGAATGTCTCATGACCGAGCCGCATGAAGGACGTCTCATGATCGAGCCGCATGAGGAATGTCTTATGACTCGCATGAGGAATGTCTCGATCTGCCCATGCACTCGCTTTGTGGGCCCGGGTATCCCGAACACACGAGTGCGTAGGTATCATGTTTGCTCCCTGATGTGGGGGCTAATAGAAACACTTGCCCTCGATCTTTGTTGGGAGACACTTGAGAACCACTCTGTCCGTTTGCCGCCGGGGGCTGGACACAGGCGGCTCTGTACAACTTTCCATCAGAGGCCCGCTTAGCGGGACGCTCTTGATGGTCAGAGGTTGGGACAGCTGACTAAGCCCGATGAGCCCGCGCTGCCCTAGACTTCTTCTACTTAGCACCCGAAGGTGCGTAATAGGAAGAGTCCAAGTTTGGAAGGAGGAAAGAGAAATTGGTGCCCTTTTCAAAGGAGGTAAGGGGGCTCTATTTATAGCATGGAGTAAGCCCTTTCTTCTTCTCCTTTCTGATGTGGGACTAAAAGCAATATTTTCCATGCTTCTACAGGACCCCCTTCAAAGTTTCCAAATTACAAATTTGGAACACTTTGAATAAGAAGCATGGAAAGTATATTTGTTTAGGTGTGGCAATCCAATCAGAGGTAGCATGGACGTGATAGGTTTGGGTACTTCCACTGGGGATTTTATGTGGACTTATCATCCTTGGCGTACCTTGGTTTTAGATACGGATAATAAGTTGAGAGAGGGAACCATCATATTTACTCAGAGGTGGTATGGACGTGGTAAATATAAGGTTGATGGTAGAGCGTTCCTACTCAGAGGTGATATGGACATGGTAGGAGCGAACTCGAATGAGGATACATAGAACAACTCAGAGGTGCTATCAACATGGAAGTTCTATGTATTGGGTGAAAGAATGCTATAGAACAGCTGGGCTCCGAAAGCATATGATGATGAGGAAAGATGTGGATGTACTAAGTGACCTAGTACGGCATTTGTGGTCAGCATAGGACATTTGTGGGCCTATTATCCTTGGCATACCTTGGTTTTAGGTACGGATAATAAGTTTGATAGAGATACCTAGGACAACTCCGCGGTAAGGCGGATATGGAGGTTCTTGGTATCGGGCAAAAGAATACCATGGAGCAGTGAACAGTTTTCTATTTTCTTTTACTGTTTTTCTTTTCTTTTTGTCAAGGGATGTGATCCCAGATGATGTAGTACTTTGAATTTTGAATAAATGAGCATGTTTCAACTCATCTTCTCTTTCTTGTACTTGTGGTGTTTGTGGAATTGGACCTGCTGGAGGATTATTTGTGGACCTGTTACCCTGGGCGTACCTTGGTTTTAGGTACGGATAACAAGTTTGGTCAGGATATCTGGAACAGCCATGGCAAAGTGGTCATGGGTGCTCTCGGTATTGGGAAAAAAAATGCCGTAGAGCAGCTGGGCTCCCGGGGCATGGTGAGATGGTGGATTTATGCTAAGAAGCTTAGTAAGGGATATTTGTGGACCTATTATCCTTGGCGTACCCTGGTTCAGGATACGGATAATAGGATGAAAGGAAACCAACATATTTGCTCAGAGGTTATGAGAACATGGCAAGCATGAGGGTTTTACCGTAGAATCTTCCTGCTCAGAGGTAATGAGGACATGGCAGGGGAGACTTCACAGAAGATATTCGTGGTCAACAGCGGATATTTGTGGTCAACAGAGGATGTTTGTGGTCAACAGAGGACATTTGTGCTCAACAGAGGACATTTGTGGGCCTATTATCCTTGGCGTACCCTGGCTTAGGATACGGATAATAGGATGAAAAGGAACCAACATACTTACTCAGAGGTAATGAGGACATGGCAAGCATGAGGGTTTTTGTTTCAACGCGGAATCTTCCTACTCAGAGGTAATGAGGACATGGCAGGAGAAAACTCAACGGAGGATATTTGTGGACCTATTATCTTTGGCGTACTCCGGTTGTGGGTACAAATAATAGGTTGAAAGGGAATCGACATACTTACTCAGAGGTAATGAGGACATGGCAAGTATGAAGTTTTCTTCGACGGAGCCTTCCCACTCAGAGGTAATGAGGACATGGCAGGAGTGGGCTCAATGAAGAGGGGTACATAGAACGACTCGGAGGTAATGAGGACATGGAAGTTCTATGTAAAGGGGTGATTTGTTTTTGGCGGAAATGGAACGACTCAGAGGTAATGAGGATATGGCTGTTTTGGAAATTTGTGGATCTGTTACCCTTTTTGTGCACTGGAAGTACGGGTAGTGGATCATGAGGGGGGATCCCTTCCAGGAAAAAAGTTCAGAGGTATGTTTATACATAACGTTCTCCCTAAAAGAGTGACCGGGATGTAAGTTCAGGGGTACCAGCGGGTACATAACTCGACAATCCATAAATTTTGTGATCAAAGTATAAGTTCAGAGGTACCAGCAGGTACATGAATTGGTAGTTTGGGATTTTTGTGGAAGGAGGAGGTGAGTTCAGCGGTACGAGAGGGTACATGACTCGAAAATCTGGAATATTGTGGATATGAGTTCAGTGGTACCAGCAGGTACATGACTCGGTGATCTGAAGAGAATGTGGATGTGAGTTCAGTGGTACCAGCGGGTACATGACTAGATAATCTGGAGTGGATGTGAGTTCAGCGGTACCGGGGGGTACATAACTCACCAATCTAGGAAATTTAGAGGCGGAATGTGAGTTCAGCGGTACCGGGGGGTACATAACTCAATCATCAGGGATTTTTTTTTTTGGATGTCGTTTCGGACGTAATACTTCTTCAGGAAGTTGCCATTGATGGACAACATGAGCAAGTCTCAGTGTGAGCAGCCACATACTTGGCCAGCTCCAACTCTTCTTCAGCCACCCCCTGTGTAAATACAGACTGAGAGGATGATTTGGGCAACTTGATCATCAGGGGTTCAGTTGATGGAGTAGATCGTGGAGTTATTGGCGGACTAGCGACCCCAAGTTTGGTACTTGATGTGAGGCGAGGGGTGGCTGGTTCGCTAGAAGTGTCAGACCTCGCATCGGGGTGAAGAACCTTCTTGGGAAGGCGTATTGTGAGCGGTCTGTCGGAGGGATTGGGCTTCTCCGTTTGGAGCTGACCGACTCTCGGTAGTCTGATGGTAAGTGGCCCTGTTATGGGTCTCGGCGCTTGGCCGGACCTTGGCAGCCGGATTCTCATTTGTTCTTCTTGTGCGGAGAGGCTGATTGCGTCCTTACGCAGAGTGGCCGTAAGGGGTACGGAATTGCCCGGTTTGCGAGCCTGAAGGTGGATCATTAGAGGTTCTTCTGATCCTGTAGCCGTCTTGTTGTGAGCTTGCACATCTTCTTCGACCAGATGCTTCTTTGATTTTTTGTACAGACAGGAGTCTGAGTAATAAGATTCGACCCCCTTGAAGGGATCGATATCGGCAAACTCTGTCCTCACGAAGCCGTGCTTATCGACATATTTGAAGCACTGGTGTAGCGTGGAAGGCATGATCATGTAATCGTGTATCCAAGGCCGCCCCAGAAGGATATTGTAAGAAGTGTCGACATCTATGACATAACAGGTGACTTCTGATTGGAGATCGTCGATCTGACACTTCAAACGGATCTTCCCTATTGGGTAGCTCCTGCCCGAATTAAAACCGCTAATGGCGATGCTTGTAGGTGTCAGGCGATGCATCGGAATACGAAGATGACGTAGCAGACCCTTCGGAATGATGCTTATGGAGGACCCAGGATCAATATGCATTCGGTCCACCTTTACGTCGCCGATGTATCCAGTGTAGTATAATAGGCGATCGTGCAGGTTAGTTTTGATGAGCATATCCTGCAGAGAGAAGACGATATTGGGCATTGCACCTGTACACGCACTATCTTGGAGATCTGTAGGCTGATTATCTCCCGTGAGGTTGACCTGAGCCAAGTATGCGTCGGCATTTTGGAGCACCTCACTTAGAGCCGTGCGGACATCCTTCGAGAGCCTTAGGAGTTCATATAAAGATAATTTGGCCGGTGTATTGGCCAATTGAGCCAAGATGTCGAAGTTGTAGGGTCTTTCCAGCCCCTGAGGTGTCTCCTTTCGGAGGGATTTGTCGAAGCGGGCCTCTTTCGGCCTGGGTTTGTCGGTCGTCGAAGGCTGAGCCGGTCCCGGAGTATCAGCGTTTGTGGGCTGCTGATCCTTAGTCAGATTCTCGGCCACTGGTTGGGCTTGTGCTCCAGATCGAGTAGTGACGGCTGAGACTTCCTCCTCCTCTGCCGAGGCGGTGCGGCATGATCTGACCTTTCCACTTTTCTTTTTAGAAGGAAAAGTGGGCTGAGTCACCTCGTAGACTAGGTCCGGATAGACCCACATGATTTCTTCTCGTGATGTGGTGAGGGGTACTAGGCCGGGAGTTTGATCACGGGCAAGCGGAAGATTAGTGATTTCTATCGTTGCAAGAGGGATGGGTATGACACCGTCTTGAGTCTCTGTTGGAGGGAAATTGCCGAATTGTACGGACACCATGTTGGCTGCTACGGTTACCTCCTCGAAGTCGATAGCCAGAGCGTTCGAATCGATGAGGTTCTGGATATACCGTTTCAGTTGGTAGCAGTCGTGTGTAGCATGGTGGACGTAGCGGTGGTAATGGCAGAACTTCGGATTTTCCAAATCAGCCGGCCGAGGTTCCCGCCTTGGTGGAGGAAGCTGAATTCTATCTCCTTGTATAAGCATGTCCAAGATAGGCTTGACGTGGCCGTCTTCGAAAGAATAAGTGATTTGAGGCCATTGTTTGTCTGCTGGCTGTGGCTCGGGCTTCTGGGCTGTATCGGTCACCATGGCCTGCTTGCCTTTGTTGTCCCGGTTGTTGGAGGGGCTACCCCCATTGTCGTTGCTGGCGTTGGGACGCTTCCCCTTGTTCTCTCCCTCTGAGATATGCAACCCCAGTTGGCGAGCTTTCTTCAATCGTTCCTCGGCACTTGTAGCGCTGATGATAAAGGCCTTCCAGTCCTTGAATTGACTTTCGCCCATCCAGAGACTAATTGTTGGGAGTAGTCTCTTTTGGCAAATTTCAATCAAGGAAGAGTCCGGGTTGCCAGACGGTAACTTTATTACGGTTTGACGAAACCGCTCAATGTAATTCCTTGTCAGCTCCTTCTCTCCTTGGACGACGTCCATGAGGGTAGACATCGTGACGTCTTGCCCTACCTCATAGAACCTCTCCAAGAACAAGCGCTTGAAGCCAGCGAAGGAGTGGATGCAATTATCTGGCAGGTTGCGGTACCAATCGAAGGCGACTCCTTCGAGTGCCCCAATGAATAACCGTGTGAGGATGGCGTCATCATGGGGCAGATGGTCGGTAGTGACCTCAAAGTAAGTGATGTACCGGCTTGCTGAAGTCTTACCATCATATGGGTTGATATTGAACGGCTTATATCTTGGGGAAAAGGGCACATCCCTCCATTCAGCAGGGTATGGTTGCCGTATTCTGAGGTCTTGAGAATTTTCTCGGGCGTGGAACATTGCTCGAAGCTCCTGAACCTCTCTCCTTACTTCTCGGGCCTCATCTGTCGCGGTAGGGGCCGTTATCTCGGGAGCGTTATTGTCCGGGTTTGGTGCCGCTGAATTTGAATCTATGTTGTTCGCGGGACCCGTGCTTGTCTGACCAGGTGTCACTCCCTGCAGAGTAGGAAGCGCTGCTTTGATCTCGTCTACAGACTTGACCAAGGCGTGCTGTATGGCCTCCAAAGTGTCGATACGTTGGCGATCGCCGGAACCACCTTGGCTGTTGTTCGTCATGAATACCGTCCTCACGTGAGGAGTGACAGAAGGAGAGATGGCGAACATGCCCTCCGAGTCATACTCATGCATCGAGAAATCATCAGGATATGTGGGGATGTTCTCTTCAGGTTCGGACTCGGAAGGAACAGTACCCCCAGCTTCAGAGCTTGCTTCGTTTAGGACGTCCTCGGGGACGTCGGTATCTGTTGTATCCGTCGGAGGATTTGCTTCCTCTAGTCCGTCTTCTTGGAATGTCGAGTTGTCGTAGAGGTTTGGAGGAGTGCTACCCCCAGTTCCGACGACCCCCAATGACGTAGACGACGAACTTCCTACTGCAGCAGTTTTCGTCTTTGAACGGGTGTGTTGGAATACTCCAGTAGAGGATAATCCTTTAGACGGCGGCTTCTTAGCTGTAATAGTTGACACCTTTGGGCTGGAGATGCTTGTCTTTTTCCCTCTCCCCTCAACGGGGACTTTCCGTGCAGAATTACAGGAGGCAACGGGAGGTGCCTCGTCTTCCGAGCTCGGATGTTGTAATCTTTGGAAGACGGATGGCCGGTCTTCCGTTACTGCCGTGTTGTTGCAACAGCAGTTGACGATAATCTGGGTGCAGTGACGTCCCTGTGAGGACTCTCTGCACGCTGAGGCTCCTTCTCTTTCCTTGCGTTTGTGGAGGATAGCTTCACGCAGGTCAGAGGAACCACTTTGTCTGTTTGCCGCCGGGGGCTGGACTCGAGTGGTTTTATACAACTTTCCGTCAGAGGCCTGCGTGATACTCAGCAGGACGCCCCGATAGTCAGAGATTGGGGCAACTGTCTGGACTTGATGAGCCCGTGCTGCCCTAGACTTTTTTTTTTTAGCACTTGTGGGTGCGTAATAGGAAGAGTCTACATTAGGTATCACAGAGTCTGGATTTTCATCCAGAAAGTGATCAGAGTTAGGACCGCATGAGAGTCGGTCGAAAACTGATCGAGAGAAGTGTGGTAGAGACGCTATGCGGCTAGCGTTGGGTACCGTGCAGGCTATCTGCATGCGACTGTCTTCTGTTGTGGGACGAGTTCTTATGCGGTTAGGAGTCACGGCCGTGCAGGCTGTCCGCATGCGGTTGGCATCTGTGGCCGCATGGGTTTTCTGCAAGCGGTTGACTCTACTAGCCGCATGAATCTCATCCATGCGGTTGGGAACTGTAGCTGTATAAGTTATGCGGCTGACAGAAGTGGCCGCATGAGTTTTCTTCATGTGGTTGACGGTTGTGGCCGCATGGATTTTCTTTCTGCGGCTAATACCCCTCTGCGGTTCAGGTTGAGCAGAGACCCTTTTTTCCCCTGCAAGTCCAGCATCATAGTATTTTCTTCTGCCGGACTTGGGGACAGCAGAGGTGTCTGCGATCTGAAGTGGGGCCGCAGGAGAGTCTTTCTCGCCGTCTTGAGCGACCGAGGGTATCCCATCGAGGGCTTGGGGAGGAGCAAACGACTTTGGCCTCCACTCTTTGCGAGCCTTCGTGGTGCGGGTGCGTTTCTGGACCGGGCCAGCGCTGCCTTCAGAGAGCATCTCTTCGAACGCCTGTTGGTCGAAGCGGACGACCATCTTCTGTTGTGTGGAGCCAAGTTTGGCTGCATCCGATTGCGTCACCAACTCCTCAGCCGTGGAGAAGTTATTCCCCAGCAGAGTCGCCATCGTGTTTGCCATTGATTGTAAAAGAACAGAACAATTATCGGAGGACTGAACTTAGACTCGCAATGCAAACTCGCTCGTACAAAGAAAGCCTAGGGACGAAAACCTAGGTACAGCAGACTAAGTACGATTGTTTATTTTTTATTCTGGGGGGTGACGATAGAGGCTCGGGAAAGCGACGGCCACTCTGCCTTACTTCTTGGACGATCGGTATGCAGCCTTGGCTCGGGGAAGATCTGCTTGGCGTTGACAAAGAAAGGCTCTTCTTACTCTCCTCGGGTTGCTCTCCTGGCTTCTCTCTCTCTGTGATTATCAAGAAAGGGGGAGCTCTCTCTGTGTATATCTCTCTCTTCTTCTTTTTTTTTTCTTTTTGTTGCCGACCTCTCCTCTCTCTTTTTTTAAAGGGAATGATGCTGGCTATTTATAAGAGTGGGGGGTGATCATTAGGGTTTGCTAATGATTATCTGTTTGAAATATCGGCGCTCCTTCATTCTATCTGGACCCTTGATCCTGATTACAGTGAATCTCGGCCATTAACACGGATAGCATCGTATCTCATGAGCAATTAATGCTAGCTGCTTTAAATCCTCGTGATTGATTATGCCAATGTCTGATTGCTTGCCACGTGTCCCATTAGCTTGATAATAAATGATATGCCCTGATCTCAGTAATTATGACGATGATGTCAAATATATTTGTTGAGATTCGGTTAAATCTCTTATTGATCCCATGCCACGTGTCTTAATTGTGAGTCCTGTCAGAGCCGCATAAGATTGACGATCCTCGAACCGCAGAGAGGTACTCTTTGTAAGCCGCATAGGACGATGCTTCATCGAGCCGCATATGCGTAATCTTGGTGAGCCGTATGAGCTGGTGTTGTATTGGGCCACAGAGAATGTATTCCTAGGGAGGCGCATGAGCTAGCGTTGTATCGAACCGCATGGAACGGGTTCTCAGGGAGCCGCATATGACTGATTGCCACGTGGCAATCTGGGACTTCTGACAGATTTGGTCAGAGATTTTCTTCTTTTCCCAAAGTACTGCTTTTCGTGTCAGTCATTATGACAACTTTATGTCAGGTCTGTCACTTGTCAGGTCTGTCAGCCGTCAGAGCATTAAATGCGTCCACACATTGGGCACAGCTGTTTTTGAAGACCACGTGGCCTTTCTCTGTGGGCCGTATGGAGTTTACTCGAGCTGCCTATGTGCGTTGAGCCGCATGTCCATGTTGGTGACTTTTGAGCCGTATGATACTCTTGAGCCGCATGAAGCTCGTCTGATTTTGAGCCGCATGAAGCTTCCTGGGTTCTGTGCCGCATGAAGAATGTCTCATGACCGAGCCGCATGAAGGACGTCTCATGACCAAGCCGCATGAAGAATGTCTCATGATCGAGCCGCATGAAAGACGTCTCATGACCGAACCGCATGAGGAATGTCTCATGACTGAGCCGCATGAAGGACGTCTCATGACCGAGCCGCATGAGGAATGTCTCATAACTCGCATGAGGAATGTCTCGATCTGCCCATGCACTCGCTTTGTGGGCCCGGGTATCCCGAACACACGAGTGCGTAGGTATCATGTTTGCTCCCTGATGTGGGGGCTAATAGAAACACTTGCCCTCGATCTTTGTTGGGAGACACTTGAGAACCACTCTGTCCGTTTGCCGCCGGAGGCTGGACACAGGCGGCTCTGTACAACTTTTCATCAGAGGCCCGCTTAGCGGGACGCTCTTGATGGTCAGAGGTTGGGACAGCTGACTGAGCCCGATGAGCCCGCGCTGCCCTAGACTTCTTCTACTTAGCACCCGAAGGTGCGTAATAGGAAGAGTCCAAGTTTGGAAGGAGGGAAGAGAAGTTGGTGCCCTTTTCAAAGGAGGTAAGGGGGCTCTATTTATAGCATGGAGTAAGCCCTTTCTTCTTCTCCTTTCTGATGTGGGACTAAAAGCAATATTTTCCATGCTTCTACATAAATACCAACTTCTTAAATAGTAATATATTTATTTATACATTTATTTAATAGGTATACACACTATAGAAAAAAATCCAAAAAAATCCACAACGATATTTTAAGGAAATTATTTATCATATTTTCAAATAAAATATTATTTTAATAGTAAGAACATAATATATATATATATATATATATATATATATATATATATATATATATAGCCACCTTTTATAAAACTGCCTACTAGGTCATTAAAATAAAATACCACTATAAATATATACAATACATATCTACACAGACGTCTTTGGACGCATTATATGACCATATTTATTTATGTTTGGTTCGCGTCAAGTCCGGGCTAGTTTGGTACAACCGGGTACGAAAGTCATAGTCTTAAGAATTAATTAAATCGTCTATAGGGGTAAGTCGCAACTTTGACTTATTTTTCTAGTTGGGACATAGCTATGTTTAGGCCTTCCCTAGAATGGCTAATACACTAGTCAAAGGATACGACTACACTCTCCATGCCATAGTTTCTTGTCATCTTGTACTTCAAAACTTAACCGTGACTAAGGTCATATATTTATTAATAACTAATTGATAAAAATATTTTTAAAATTCCACAAATTGCTATTTAAGTCAAATAAATAATATTTTAAAAATTTTGTGGTGTTCTATTCTACCCCCTTAAATGAATTTCATTCTCGTAATTAAAAATAATGCTTACTAATAAAGAGTAATACTAATGTATTTAGGAATAGTTCAATGGGGTACACTATGCTACTGTCTCTCCCTTCTAGTATGACTAATTAAAATCCATCCCTTCTATTCTATAGGAGTCATGTAATACTCACCATTACGCTTAACCCTTCTATGCTTGTCTATTGGATAAGGAGGTATTTTACTGCTAAACCATGCTTATATATGCCATATTGGCAACCACTTACTTATTGACTAGTCTTCTAGTCATGGCTGCTAATAGGTTATTTCTAAGTTAATCTCCTTATAAATATATAGGTATGTCTAGTCTAGCACAGTCCTATCTACTCTATACTCTATCCCGAGATCAACAAACAATATGGCATAACCTATCATCCCGTATCCTTTTGATAGGATTCTCCCTAGTAAGGTGTTTCGGGCCATTAACCACTATAGCTTTATTTCTTGACCTATGTCCGCTTTTATGATTTCTAGAATGTTCAAACGAACCTCCTCTGCCTCGACGCAACCATAAAATTTTTATGAGGTTCTGTATCTATCATAAGTATAGTTCTTATAAACTTATTATATCCTGAACAAGACTTTCGAATCCTTTTTACTATATTCTTCCACATGGGTGATCTCACACTAACTAGGGAACCGTTTCTAATTCTAAAATTCTACTAGATATTCTCCCAAGTTACTCCATTTATTTTGATTGTGAACCCTATTTTATCCACCTCAATAACCAAATTAAACTGTGCTATAATTCTATGCCACCTCTATCTAATCATAGGTAAAATTGTAGAATGGTTGCAGTCCATTACTCCTAGAGTCTCTCTTTGGATTAGGTTGCATATGTGAATTATATGCTACCATTCTAATCTACTTGGTCTATCTAATAGAGACGTATATCCTATCTCTATACCTTAATCTGTCAATCTCGCTTAAGATGTTCTAATAAATACCTTCTATCTTATGATAAAATACAATCCAATAAGTGCCAAGCACGAGCACTCGTCTTTCCAAAATAGGGAAAGGCGAGAATTCACGGTAAGGAGTTCAAGAAAGATCAGCGAATGCAATTTTTGAGTTCCAAGGGTAATAGAGAAAAAAAAATTCAAATCAATTACGGATTGAGATCCTAATATATATATATTATCCTATCGCATGCCCGCTTGGTACAGCAATGTAATCAAAATGGCTAACTTGACCTATATGGGCCACACAAAAAAATGTCATGTCCCAGCCCCAAAAGTTACGGGGCTAGCATGTGACACGGCCAGCTGGTACATACTTAAGGGTGAATTCAATCCATGGAACTCTCAAGTAATGCACGTAAGTTGTCTAAGATAGGGACTAAATGGCAAGTTAACTATATCTCAATCCACAGATAATAATCTCAAGTGGAAACCAGTGCATTAATGATGATCAAAAAATAATGCACTGATGCCACTTGAATATAAGTACAAGAATGATAATGTGTAATAAGATTGGCTAGACCTTAAACAATCATCTGAACAAGCTCATAACAAAAAATAAAGCTTGTATAACTAGGCTATACATCTGAAGATGTCATCATAAAATATAAAAGACGAAGGAACAATAAAAGTACCACTAGTGATACCTGAATCGGGAAGATACAATCGTCCACCAATCTATCCTTCTATTCTAGCACTCTCAACAAATACCTGGAAGAAAACCAACAATAACCTGGAGAGATCACCAGGTCAATAAGGGACTAGCAAGATACATAAAATATGCCTACTATGACAGTAAATAACATGCATGTAAAAGTAGAAAAACAACTACTAGAACAAGAATGAAGATCACATGGAAGAAACTCTATAGATAATGACATGTCATAAAGAAAATAATACTAAACATGGCTACAAATAAATCGAATGACCGTAGTCCGGCGTGGTGCTCCCAATCCTATAGAAAGTAGTCATGTGTGGTGCTCCCAATCTATAGTAAGTCTATATCGTAGCCCTGCGTGGGTCTTCCGAGTCGAGAGTAGTCAAGTAGCCAATCCTAGTATCGATCGAGGGTGAAGACAAAGTAACATGAAACGTGGAACACATGATCAAGTCAAGTCGCTCAAGTAAACAAAACTATGGAAGTGACGTGTGGAAATATACAAAAAAATAATAATGATAAAAGCAAGTGATAAAAGGAACAATACATGGAAATAAATCCTGACAAGACTACTGGAACATAGTAGAAAAGAAGACATGAACAAAAATGAATAAGAAGCATGCATGTAATAAACTGTACAAAGTTGGAAAGATGTACTTGCCTGAAGTTTTGTCCAATCTATGCTTAGACTGCAATACCAAAGTCTATCCGAACTATCTATGAACCAATGAATCATACTCCATGCAATATCTATAAATCCCAAATCACAAATAAATATGTATTATTTATAAATACAAATATGACTATCAATGTTCTAACTAGAGAGCTTGGGTCGTTCTAAGTCGTGTAATACCTATTTGACCTAAGCCATTTATTAATCATACCATCTAAAACTAGGTTACACTAATTCCTATGATCATTATTCGTTAATAATATGGATTACAAATTCTAGGTTTAAGTTTGTATCTCGTAATTCGTACAATAAAACCTACGATGCGTGAATCGAGACAAAATGATCAACCACAAGGTTAATAATCTTATTTTGGCGATCCATACGGTCACTTTGTCAATTTCAATGGTATAAGATAACTAGAATCGACTGATCTCAGTTTTGATGCACGAATTCCTAAATACAAACATAATATAAATTAATTATAATTTAATGATACTATAGAAGAAGAAAAAATCTAACAGAAGTTATGAGATGCTGAAACTGACATCACCAACGTTTCCAGAATAGTCAAATTGGCTAGGATAGCCTATCCATAAGTCCAATTTTGGATACAGGAGCAAAACAGTAATTTTGGATCAAACTTTTATCCGTTGTTGGACTCGCTTTGCACTGAAAAGCGTGCCAAAATCTATCGTCGCTAAAGTCGACGAATTATACCTAAGAGTCCAGTTTTTCGATACAAACTCAATGGTAGGTCCAGATTTGGATACTTATGTGCCGTATACAAAATCTTTCGTTGAACCGAATCGTGGGCCTGCTAAAACAACGATTTGGTCAATTGTCTCAGAATCGGACCAAACTTGGCTCATATGACCAGAAAAATAATACGAGTTCAGTGGCGTAAGTTTCATCGCGATGTGAAATGATTAAGGTTTTGCAAAAAGGTCGATACGGTGTACCTCGATCGATACACCTCGAATTCGTCACACGCAAGTAAGCAATTCGAGTTCTGTCATACCCCATATGTCCGCAACATCTGTATACACCTTTCAATATTCTCGGGTTGCGATAAAGTCGCCCGGTTTGTCGGGATGGACCCCGTATAGAAAATTTTTCTAAAATTCTACTATTTAAAAAATAATTTTTTTTTGATTTTGAAAAAAATTTCTTAACCTATATTTGATGAAAACAGAAGCTACAAGAAGGGTTTCAATCTCGGTTAGGTTGTCTAAAATATTATTCAAGTAGTTTTCCAAGATTCGTGATATCTTTGTCGTCTTCTAAGTTGGGATTTTAGGACAGTTTCTAACATCCAAAAATCAAGTTTTTTTTCGATTTTCATCACGAATATCATGAATTAATAAAAACTACCTAATGATATTTGAAGGTGGTTAGGTTCACTTCGTACCTGCGTAATCTGTTCGTGAAACGGACAAGTGTGGAGGGAGAAACGTCGTCCCAAAGTTGTTGTTGTTGCTGTTATGGCTGCTGCTATAGCCGCTTTTCCAAGCGACACTCTGGCGGTCCAGCAGCTTCGCGGTGGCGGGGAGGTGCATGGTGTCGTCAGAGGTGGCGCTGGGAGTTTTTCTTCCCCTTACATACTCTCGATATATATAGAAATAAGGGGTCAGCCAACTGCGGGTCTAGGTTTGGGAATCCATCTTACGAGATTCCAAAATCTCTCGAGATTTTGGTTTTTTTTTCTTCTTTTTTTATATATACTATATGTATATTTACACACACACACACACACACACACACACACACACACACACACACACACCACATAATATGTATATACTATATGTATATAGGGGTTTCCTTCCCCCCTCCTACTCTTGATATATATAGAAACAAGGGGTTGGCCTACTGCAGGTCTGGGTTTGGGAATCCATCTGGTGAGATTCCAAAATCTTTCCTTTTTTTCTTTTTTTTCTATATACTATATGTATATTTACACACACACACGTACATATTTTTATTATATATATATATATATATTTTATTATATATATATATATATATATATATATATATATATATATATCAGGCGCAATATATATATATATATATATATAAGCTTGAACTTTATTGATGTATCAGGCGCAAAATGCCGAAGCCTATACCAGTAAGCGCGCCAAGCGCCAAAATAAAAGCAACTAAAGTAAAAAAAAAAGGCCAGAAGCCGGAACCGTTCACAAGGCCAGAACAAAAGTTAACCCAGATCTCTCCAGGTGTTGTTCGAGAGGTGATGGCATCACCTGCCTGCTTTGAAAATCTGCCAGAGGACCTTCTTGTGCATAGATTCGAGGTTGTATGACCGTCCTTCGTACCTAAATTTGTTTCTGTTCTTCTAAAGTACCCAGATGCCAGTGGCTGCGATGATTTGATGCTGTGGGAGTTTCCCCAAATGGCGAGAAGATCGTTGATGCCCCCGGTCGAATAAGCTTGTCGGCATTTCCTGGAGAGGCAAGCCCAGATCTACGAGGCAAGGTCCCCGGTGAGCAGGGCGTGTTCAACAGTTTCGGACTAGTAAGAAGTACAGCAGTGGCAATGCAAAGCCATGCTAAAGCCAATCGAGGTGATAGAGTTGTCGGTTGAAATCTTTCGGCGCTGCGCTTTCCAAATGAGAACTGACCATTTGTTGGGGATGTACCCTGCCAGAAGGGTACGATGAGTGGTGCCAGGGTGCCGACGCCTCTGGCCATAAACCTGGCAGATGCCAGTGAGAAGATTCCTCTAGACATGGAGGACCACCTGAGAGTGTCCGAGCCGTCGCTGATCCTTACATCTGCGGCTGCTAGGCCGCTAGCTGCCTCAGGCCCCAGCCAGTCGTTCACCCTATCTCATCTCCAGCCAGAGTTGCTGTCCTATAAGTCTCGAATAGTGTAGTTGGGGGGATGGGAAACAGAGGTTGGCCGATCTACCGCTCGTGGCTCAACGACGAACTGCCATTGCCGAGTTGCAGGCGGTAAGGTATTCTGCGAGGTTACGGCCATGGAGAATACGCCACCAAGTCACAGAGGATCTGGAATTGGCATCGGCCGTAGTGGGGTGATAGTAGGAAAAATATCTGGCCTTCATGAATCGGTTCCAAAGTGATATGCCCGAGCGAAGATTCTACCATAGCTTCATAGAGTAGGCATCAACGATATGATGTAATCGACTAAATCCCAACCCTCCCTCCGAGGTCGGCTTGGCCATTGTGTCCCAACTGACCCAGTAGTGTTTGTCCTTACCATCATAGTGGCCCCAGAAGAAGTTGGAGAAGAGTGCCTCAAGCGCGGAGAGCACCTTCTTATGGGGGAGCACACAGCCAGGGTATAGATGGGAATGGATGAAAGGAAGTGCTTGATAAGGATCATCTCCCTCCCAGAGATAGGGTAATGTTATGCCAGTCTGCAATCTTTTTCCTGATTTTGCTCATCATGCCGTCAAAAATACTCGAGCTAGATTTCCCGTACACCAGTGGGCACCCCAAGTAGTTGAAAGGCGGGTAAGCGGTAGAAAATGAGGTCAAAATTTGAGAGGGTAGCTGAGTGGGTCCTGTCTGTTTTGTAGTGGGTGTAGATGATGCCCTTGGAGGTGTTGACTCGTTGACCTGAGCATTTGGTGTATCACTCCAGCGTTCTATTGACCGCTTCCATCGACCCGATATCTCTGAAGGAGAAGATGATGATGTCATCAGCGTAGGCGAGGTAAGTAATTAAGGGGCATCCGGAGGTGGTATGGTAGTGTTGAAACCCGGGCGAGAGTGGCAGGTGGTTGTGGTTTATGTTGAGCGCTTCTACCGCGATGATGAAAATCATGGGAGATAGAGGGTCTCCCTGTCTGATACCACGGCTGGCTTTGAAGAACCCCTCCTCTTGGACGTTGATGACCGTGGAGAACCAGGACTTGCAGATGGATAAAAAAATAATGTTGATCCAAGACTCAGCGAAGCCGAAAGCCTTGAACACCGAGATCATGAATTGCCAGTCTAAACAGTCATAGGCTTTCTCTATGTCCATCTTGATGGCGACGTTTCTGCATCTGGAAGGGAATTTCATACATGTGATCAATTCTTGAGCAAGGAGGATATTTTCTGTAATGTTTCGCCCAGGAACAAAGCCGTTTTGTTCCTCGGAGATGATCTTGGGGAGAAGCGAGGACATGCGGTTGGCGATGATCTTTGATATAATTTTATTGGTGAAGGTGTATAAGCTGATAGGACGAAAGTCTCTGAAGGTCTCCGGTTTGGGGATGAGGATGAGGTTGGAGCAGGAGATGGATTTACGGAACCTCGCCCCTTGGAAGAAAGCGAGCACGGCCTCGTGGAAGAAGACGCCCGAGAAACCGTCAGTCCCAGGGGCGCTATTCTTGTCGAGGGACCAGACTGTGGACTTGACTTCCCCCACGGAGGGGGGGAGAGAAGTTGGTCGTTCTCCCTATCGTTGATCAAGCTGGGGATCTTGGCAATGAAATTATTATCCTTGACGATGACTTCTTTCGTGAAGAGTTTGGCATAGAAGTTTGTCACGGCCGCTTGAATGCCCTGATGGTCTTTGATGATAATGCCTTGCTCGTCGGCGACTTGGTGTAGTTGTTGCTATTGTTTGTGTCCATTGACGCAAGAATGGAATAAACTAGAGTTCTTGTCTCCTTCGACGTCCCAGGTTAGTCGGGCTTTTTGCTTCCAGAATTCTGTCTCCACCTTATTCGGGGATTTAAGGAGAGCTCTGGCGAGGTTTAGCGACGCATGTGCCTCCGGAGATCTATTGGAGGTATACAGGGCCTCTGCACGGGTGACGTCATCTTCTGCCTCCCGAATAGCCTGGAAAATATTGTCGAAGGCGATCTTACTCCAAGACGATAAGGCTCTCATGGTAGCTTTGAGCTTGGTGGCCACTCAAAAGTGGGGGTCGGGTTCATTAATAGACTGCCAGGCAGAGTCCACTATCTTGTTAAAGTACGAGTGATATTGCCAGGAGTCCAGGCATCTAAAGGCTTTCTTGGTGCTGTTGGAGTTGCTGTTGATCTCAATCAGAAGGGGGGAGTGATCCGACTTGGTGTGGTTCAAGTGGAAGAGGTTGGAAATGAGGCCCATGTCGGACCGAAGATTGTTGATCGGGCTCGATCCAGGCGAGAGTACTGTCGACGATCACCTTCCTACATGTTATACCAGGTAAAAGCATTACCAGAGAAAGGGAGAGTTGTTATTTGTTCATTGAAAATAAAGGTGTTGAAGTCATTCATGGCCTCCCGGGGGGGCGGCCGACCACCAAACTTCTCATCTCTGCACGAGATTGTGTTGAAATATCCAATGCAGATCCACGGGAGATTTAAGATTTGAAGATAGGTGTCCAAAAGGGTATCCCTGAGAAACTTGTGCTCAGTGATGTCGCAGCTACTGTGGACAGCGGATAGCAGGCAATAAGATTTGAGAGTAGGGCCGGTGCTCCACCTAGCAGGAGGGCACCTGGTTCGAGTCATGGATGGTTCCAAACTGAATCCCGTCCGCGAAGAGGATCCAGATGTTCTTGCTCTCGGCAACACCGAACGGAAAGTCGAGCTGGAGTTGGATGGATTTGAGCCTTTTCTGGGGAATTTTAGTTTCGATGATAACTAAGATATCAATTTTATGGATATTCTTGAGGCTTTTGATTCTCTTTAGCGTAGGTTTATTGGCCAGCCTTCTCATATTCCATGCGAGGATGTTAATCATTGGGAAGGAGAAGGGGGTAGGGGTTGTTGAGCTTCGTGGCTGACCGCATGGTAATAACCGTTGGCTCTA
Organism: Iris pallida; assembly: GCA_029216955.1. Lineage (NCBI taxonomy): Eukaryota > Viridiplantae > Streptophyta > Magnoliopsida > Asparagales > Iridaceae > Iris > Iris pallida. The sequence continues at coordinate 12,170,557 of JANAVB010009198.1, read as the reverse complement.
GGTGATTTTTTTCCTTCTTGTGGTGGGATATTTTATGGGGTCTCCGGGTTGTGGCGTGTGGTCGAGCGCCAGCACCATCGTGCTCAGTTCACGGATACTTGTGTCTTCCGACTGTGGAGGAGCCGCTTCTTTCTCTAACTCTGTCAGTGCGCTGAGAGGATTGAGAGGATCCTTGAGGCCTGCTTCCTTGGCTTGCTCGAACCTACTTGCCGCTGTCGGGCCTAATAAAGCCTGGTCTCCGACAAAGGGTCTGTTGGATTTGAGGGGTGAGACAAGCAGGGTCGAAGGGGTAACCAGAGTCTGCTACAGCACCTTGTTGGAAGAGGGCTCGACGGCTGTCTGGGACTCTATGGCAAACTGCTCGCACTTGAAGGAAGGGGGAGGGTTGACCGGGTTGTCATCGGCTGGGATATTTAAGAGGGTATCGAACTGGTTGTTGAGTGGGATGTTAGGGGGCTTATAGATGATAATGGCAGTGCTCGGCAGGGGGGGGTCGCCGGGGCTGGGAGGGGTGTCTCTGTCGTCGAAGTAGGTATAGGAGTTGGGGATTGGGAGGATAGGGCTTTGGGGGCGTAAGGGGCCTCCTTCGATCGACGCGGCTGTCGAGTAGCTTTGTTCTTGAGCTCTGTGTGTGCTCTGAAGTAGTGCTGAATGGAGTGACCCCTCATCTGGCAGTGTTTACAGAAAATAATGTTGTTATAATACACCAGTGTCTGGTAGATTGTTTGTCCCCCGAGCTCAAGCTGAATTTGGGTGGGGGGGTGAGCGGCCAGGTCGAGTTCCACGTAAATCTTTGCGTAGTGCCCTTTGGATAGATTGTACGTTTCTTCGGCGATGGCAACGAAAGTCCCGAAGGACCCAGCGATCCTCCTGAGTGTAGCAGGGGCAAAGCAAACAAGAGGATGGTTGGGAAGGGTGAACCATGTGGAGATGATTGGAGATTCGACCTTGGAGTTGAAATCGGGTGTCCATTTGATGATTTTGATGCCCTGGCCGTCAATACTAGAGGAGTATTTTGCCCAGACTCTAACGTAGTCAGAGTCAGTAGATAGATGCAGGAACATGTGCTTAGGATCGAAAGGTGCAACCCTGTAGGCAGAAGAGAGACCCCAACCGACTATAGTTTCTTGAGCTTTTACGAGTTTCGGGTACACCGAGGAGAACTTAAGCACGAACGTCTTGGCGAAGGTGGAGGAAAGGGAGGAGATCTCTTCGGAGGAGAAAGGACCCGAGGAGGGTGACCGATAAGAGCGATCAGGAAAGCGATGTCCGGGAGTTCGACACTCTCGGTCAAGATAGGGAGGAGGGCCCCTCGATCCGGACGGAGGATTTTCATGAAGGTGGGGGCTGCGGGGGGATCACAGTACGTCCTTGCGGTGGAAAAAGGGGGAGGGGTGAAGCAGGTGCGGGAATGACATCCGCTCCCCACGTCAGGGGTGACGAAGATGAGTCCGTGAGAGCGGAGGAGGGGGTGGTTGACGCCGAGCCGCTAGCCCCAACTCCGGCGGTCATCGAGGGAAGGCAGAAGCCCAGGGCGGGGGAAGAGGAAGCCGACGGGGCCAAAGGGGCGCGAGCACAGAAAGACGCAAGACCGAGAACATAGGGTGCATTGCCTCGAAGGGAGGGCGCAAGCCCACTGGCGGAGGGCGCATAGCCCAGACGGGGGGGAGGGGGGCGACGTCGGTCGATAAAAGGGGGACGCATATGCAATTGGCTGCAACAGAAAGACGGAAGGGAGGCGCATGTCCCATAAGGGGGAGGGGGCCGATGCCAGACGGGGGTGGGGGCACATACGCTACTGGCAGCAATAGGGGGGCGGGCGCCAACACCTGGCGGAGGCGCATAACGCCCGGGAGTGGGAAGGTGGCACAAATGTTGGGCCACCGAGGGCGCATAGCAACTCGCTCAGCCGCGACGATTGGGCGCATGCCCTCTTCCCGATTGGCGGTGGCATGCGCTCGGTCTACCACCACCAAGAGGGTGTGTGGGAGTTTCAAAAATTCAAACGAGCCACGGGCGGGAAATATCGACGTCCCATGCGCTGAGGGCAGCAGCGGCCGTGCCCGGAGTCGCCGAGATGATCTACTGCAGGAGGGGGCCAAACCCGAGGGTGGGCGTCGGAGGGGCGGCCAGAAGAGCGGGGGAGCGATGAGCGGAGGGAGCGGAGGCTGGAGGCTGCTTTCGGCCACCACCGGACGACACTGAACCGCCGCCGCTGCGCAAGAGCAAAGGGGGGGTCGGAGGGGGCCACCGAAGTTTTGGGGTGAGACCAGGAAGGGCGACGACGGGAAAAGAGCGAGGGTGGTCGACGGCGAGCAGCCGGAGCCGCTCTGATCCGTCGCCAGAAACTCGTGTGGGGGGGATCATGCGAGCATGTCTCAGAGAAAGGGAGGAGAAGAAGAGGATATATATATAATAGCGACAGGTTTTCCTTCCGATTTAGGGTTTTAAGAACTCATGGCTGATGGGGTCGACGGTTCTCCGTCCAGGGGTAGAGAGGCGGGGGCATGCCCAGATGAGGACTTATGGGAGATGGGAGGAGGGTAGACCGTGGTGGGTCAGAGAAGACGACAGCGACAAGGGTTCCCTAGGAACTATGGAAGAAGGGAGGATGGAACTCAAGGGGAAACCGATGGTTTCGAGTCGGAAACAATGACTTGATGGGTCGTCCTCTTCATACTGAAGGAGCGAGGCAAGCACAAAGAAACGGACGAGGCACTGCGGTGGAAGTTGGGCAGGATGGACGACAAGGGTTCCGGACAGGGATGCACCCTAGACTAGACAGAAACATGCCGAACACAGGCAGAGATCAAGAGCATAAAATGAAGGAGAACAGGGTAGATGACTCGGTCTTAGGAGTACAATGGCGGCCACAGCCGGGCAACACTTCCTCCCAGAGTCGACCGGTGTCGTGGGCAGATATTTGTCGCCCATCGAGCATTCCAGAAGAGATTGATCTCCAATATGTTGAACCTAGCGTTGTCAATAGGACCAAGATGGTTAAAATAACAGAAGAAGATATTCAGGAAACGTTGGATTATTGGAAAAATATGTTAGTACTTTACGTCATGGGAAATCGACTGTTTTATGGTCAGCTGAAGGCTTATACCCTACGTGAATGGAAGCCAAAGGGAGAGATGGAGATTTTCTCACGGGAGAACGGATTCTATTTCATAAAATTTGCTCTAACAGAAGACATAAAGCGCATACTAGAAGGAGGCCCATGGACGTTCGATGGTAGATTGGTGGTGTTGAAAAGATGGAGACCAGAGTCTAATTTTGAGAAAGATAGACTTACTAAAGTGCCTGTCTGGATTCGATTGCCTTGGCTTTCTCCTCAGCTCTGGAGCATCCTGTCGATAATGAAGATTGCAAGTATGGTAGGCGTGCCTATCAAGACGGATTTGCTGACGGCTAGAAGGCAGCGTCTCTCTTTCGCTCGGGTGTTCGTAGAGATTTCTGTCACTGACCAATTACCCAGAAAAGTTGATATTCTATTACCCAATGGTGGAAAATTGGTTCAGGATATTCACTATGAATGGGTGCCTCCTTCATGTGTTGGCTGCAAATGCTTCGAACATAAGAAAGTTCAATGTCCTGAGTCTCCGAAGATGTACATGGAAGATATTGCTCAGAAGGAGGTAGATAAAAGTGGCGAGATTCAAGTGATGGTTACGTCTACTGAGGAAGAGGTGATCGATTCTCAGATGGTTATGGAGATGAATGAGGCAGGTGTACAATCTAGGAAGGAGACGGCACCGCAGTTGTTGCTCGGGAAGAGGAATGAGCCGGAGACGCGCCCGGGACGGGTGCCTTCCTCGCTGGCTTTGGTGGTGGTCGAGAAGGCCAACCGGGTGTGAAACAGCATCTCCCAATTATAAAGGATGAGCACTCAGGACCAGATTAGTAAAAGATTAGAGAAAGACCATTCGGAGGAAGGGGCGGAGGACTTGGAACGGGCTGCAAAGAAGAACTCTAGTTCTCGGTCAAGTGAAGAGAAGGGAGTGGGAAATGATGAAGCCTGCGAGCTTGGGGAAGGAGACGGGTACAGAGAACAGAGGCTTACCATGCTAAATCCGTAATGGAAGAAGTTGGTGGAACAATATGGAGGTGGCGCTAAAAACGTTCAGAGCAGAATTGACTTGCAGGCAGGATGTATGGATGTTTCCCTTTGTCTACGGGAACGCCATAGTACGTACCAGGACTCATCTAACCACAATTAATGAGTGTTCTAACGTGGAACATCCGGGAGGCAAATTCCATAGGTAGATGGAAGGAGTTATGAGTCTGATGTAACAGAATAGATGTTTGATTGTCTCTTTACTTGAGAGTAAGATCAGGGACGAAAAGAAGCTGGATAGGAGGACCCCTTCACACTGGGGGGATTCACAATCTCAGGGAGTGTGGTGTGGCCCGTATATGGATGATGTGGGATGGCCGTGCTTGGGCGAGTCAGGTACGATTCGTTTTCGAACAATTTATTGTTTTTATTTTAACCAACAAAGGTGGGTTCCAATCTGCAGTAGGGGCCGTTTACGGTCATAATGATAGACGTAAGCGTCTCCAACTCTGGAAGGACATTGTCAAAATAGAGGCTGAGAATGCTGACTCTATTCCTCTATTATTGTGTGGTGATTTTAATGTTATGCTATACAATTCCGAAAAACTCGGGGGTAGACAGGTTCCTCTCCCGATACTAGAAGACTTCCAGAATTGTCTACTTAGCTCTGGTCTGTCGTATATGGCCCGCTCGGGATATGTCTGGTCGTGGAGCAACAGCGCTTCTATCAACAGAGTTGTCTGCCAACTTGATCGGGCCCTCTGTAATAATAAATGGCTTGAAGTGTTGCCCGAAATGAAAGCTGAGGGGCTTGCATGTGGTACTAGTAATCATACGCCAATACTGATCCAAATTTGTCCAGAGGGTCGGCGCAGGAGGAGACCATTTCGATTTAGCAATGGGTGGCCTCTGATTGAAGGGTACGAGGAGGCGGTTCAGCCGTGCCTTATCTCGAGAATTGAAGGTCGGGCTTAGTTTGCCTTCGTACAATGCCTGAAGAAGGTTAAAACGGCTATTCGAGCATGGAATTGTACCAGAACTCATCCTATTCTAAAAAATCTGGAGGAGGAACTTAGAGTGGTCCAAGCTGAAGTCCAAGCAAATCCTATGTCAAGTGAGTTGGCCTCCAAGGAGTTGCGGTTGCAGGAGGAAGTCCGTTCTCTCCGCTTCCTTGAGGAGGTCAAACTACAATAATTGGCCAAGTGTGAGTGGCTCAAGGAGGGGGATAGATGTACAAAAAAATTTCATGCAAGGGTTCGCGCTCGGAGCAACAGGAACTCGACGGCTAGTCTTATCAGCGCGGACGGGAACGTTATTATGAAAGAACAGGAAATAGCTACAGAAGTTATCTCCTTCTATTCTTCTCTGTATAAGCACATCGATTACAGGGACTCCTTTTCGGTTATTACTTGCAAGCGTCTGGTGATCGAAGCAGGGAACTTAGCACTTCGTCGTTCCGTAGACTTGTCGGAAATTGAGTTGATTATTAGAGAAGTTGATCTGAACAAATCACCGGGTCCTGATGGATTCAATGCAGCATTTTTCAAACATCATTGGCAGATTATCAAACATCAGGTTCTTCGAGCTGTTCAAGAATTTTTCAGGACGGGCCGTCTACTGAAAGAAATGAATCATACATTCTTGTCTCTTATCCTGAAAATAGAGGGTGCTAATGAGCTGAGCGATTTCAGACCGATAGCTTGTTGTAATTTTGTTTATAAAATTATATCTCATCTTATGTGTTCTAGGATGCAGGCTATTATGAAGGAAAGGATGTAGGCTATTATGAAGGAATTAATTTCGAAAAATCAGTCGGCATTATCAAAGGGAGACTAATCTCGGAGAATTGTCTATTAGCACAGGAGTTGGTAAGGGAATTTAACAAGGTGGGGGACAAAAAGAGCTGTATTAAACTTGATATTTGGAAGGCATATGATATGGTAAACAGAGATTTTGTTTGCCATATGTTACTCAGTATAGGTTTTGATCAGTGGTGGGTGGATCGAATCAAAGAATGTATCACTTCTCCTATATTCTCGGTGTTGATCAAAGGCCAACCATGTGGTTATTTCGGAAGCAACCGAGGATTGCGTCAAGGAGACCCACTTTTCCCCTACCTGTTTACCATTGTGATGGAATATTTCTCTTGCTTAATGGAGTTAACGGTGTACAAGAAGACTATCATTCCGATATATCGACAGGTATCTCCTATTATTACACACTTGATTTACACTGACGATTTACTTGTGTTCTTGCAGCCTTCAGAGAGGAGTATGAATGGATTAAACGAAGTATTGACAAATTTTGTGGACTTGTCGGGGCTGCATCTGAATAAGGCGAAGAGTCAGATATTTTTTAGCCGTGATAGCCCGAAGAAGGATCGACTGGCGGCTCTGCTTCAAATAGAGGTTGGACAGCTCCCGGTGAAGTATCTCGGCCTCCCGTTATCGATCAATTATGTTCGAGACACGAATTGTGCGGGGTTGATTCAATATGTGCAGAATAGATAGGAAGGATGGTAAGCGCAACTGCTATCTTTTGGTGGTCGAGTAGAGCTCGTTCGAGTGGTCATTTATGCTATTATGAGTTACTGGCTCCAAGCATTATTTATTCCCGACAAAACAATTAAAAAAATTGAGAAGCTGTGTGCCAATTTTGTGTGGCGAGGAGGGGTGCATGTTGTCGCCTGGGAGGAACTGTGTCAGGCTAAGGAGGAAGGGGAATAGGCCTCCGTTCCCTTCACGAACTGAGGATGGTAGCACTCACTAAATTAGCTGGTCAACTCCTTGAAGGGGAGTCTATGTGGTCCAAGTGGATGTCGAGCAGGTACGGGAGGGGGGTAAACTTTTGGACTCAACCGTTGGACAATAATTTTTCAGTTAGGTATAAGAATATTCTTCGTATTCGTCCTTCTCTGAAACAACGTTTGAGTCGGGAAATTCACGACGGCAAGCAAACTAACCTTTGGTTGGACTCGCGGTTGGGTTACCAAAGTATGATAGATCATTGGGGTTGGCCAACGTTTGAACTATGTGGCCGGAACGAGATGGTGTAAGTGCTGATTCAAGAAGGGAGTTGCGCCGGAGATTAGGCAAGTGGGCCTGTGGCATGCAGAGTACATTAAGCA
>JANAVB010009198.1:11745870-12158370 GCA_029216955.1 Iris pallida | reverse complement strand
AAGTTTCGTCGCTGTCCACGAGTAAAAGTGAAATAGTAATCCTTTTTTTCTCATTCTCAAAATTTTACCCAAAATTTATTTCCTCCCAAAGCCCGGCTACCTCAACCCCTCCAACCCCCAAATCCCTCCGACCTCCTCCTCCTCCTTCGGTGATCGACCCCCGACCTCCTCATCCTTCCTCGGTGATCGACCCTCAATTAGGCGGACACCCCCTCATCGTCCTCGACGAACACCTCTCAGGCGAACACCCCCGACCCCTTCCTCCTTTGCTGTCATCCCCGACCAACCCACCCCCCATCGTCCTCGACAAACATCCCCGAACCCCACCAGATGATTCCCATCCAGCGGCGGCCAGGTACCACTCGAGCGCCAACGAAGCCCCAATCCTCCAAAACAACAAGTAATGGCCTCTCTTATTGTTTTTAATTTCTTTTTTGAAAAAATTATTATTGAAATCACAGACATGGAGACAACTTGATTTTGATTTAGTATTTGGACACAGAAACACGACATAGTATTTGGGGAGTAATTATTTGGGAGGACTCGAACTGGGAACCTCTTCATTAACCACTTAACCTTAGCTAGCCACTATTGATGTGCCACCATCCTTGATGAGTTTACATAGAGATTTATTTATTTTGCCAAGTAAAAGACCAAAAAAATATACCCATGTTTTATTAATGATGGTTAAATGAAACAAAAACTCAATAAGAAAATAAGAAAAGAAAAATTCGTTGGCAAGTAGTCCCCTCTCATTGAATTTCCAATTTTTTAAAGTGACTGTGATTAGTTCCTTGCAAAAATGAACACTTTGATTCCTTATTGGCGACTCTTTTTATCGTGCTTCAAAATTAATTTTTTTTTACAAAGGTCTCGCTCTCTCCAAATGAACATTCGATTTCTGTTAGTCCTTCTTTCCCTTCCTAATGAACACCAAGCTTCTCAAAAGTCGAATGAACACCCATGTTCCTCTTAGTGACTGATCCTCCTTTAAAGGAGCACTATCTTCCCCCTACGAATTATGCTTATCCTACTTTAGTTTGTATCTAATCCATATTGTTTGAATATATACGGTAGGTGTAAAATCATTTACGTGTAAGAGAAGAATGAGTCGATACTTAGCTGATCGTTCGTGGATGTAAAATCGGCTACATGAGAACAAGATTGGTTTGACGAATGATTTCAATATGGACGTCGAGGAATTTCTGAGATACGCTAGTAGCCAACCTTATTTCATGGACGGGAGGCTCATAAAGTGTCATTGTGTCAAACATAATAATATACCATTCAAAGAGGTAGATCTCGTGAGAGAGCACCTTTACAAGAAGGATTTCGTACCGAACTACAACGAGTAGATGGCTCAAGAAGAACCTTTGGTTCCGTAATATCAGTCCTCCTTAATATGGAGGTAGAAGAGTCCACTCTCAGAGATCACTTCAATATCGGCATCGAAACTGGGCATATGAGTTGGTATTTAATGCGGCCGGTCCAAGTTTTGATCCAGAGGATCCAAATCCTGATGCAAAAGAGTTCTATGATATGTTCAAGCATGTCGATATTTCGTTATATCTGGGTAATGATTCTCATTATGTCCTGTCGGTGGTGATACGACTGTTAAACCTCAAGTCTGATTTTAACTTGCCGCATGAATGCTACGACTGGATAATTTAGTTTATTAGAGAGTTGTTGCCAAAAGGAGCGAAGGAGAACAATGACAAAGATAGATGCATTTCCAGAAAACTTTTACAAGTCGAAGATAATGATACGGAAACTCGAATTAGGCTAGGAAACGATAGACTATTATCGAAACGGTTGCATGTTATACTACAAGGAGAACAATGATAAAGACAGATATATTTTATATCACGAGGACCGATACAAGCCAATTTTTGGCAAAGAAAAATCAACTGAACGAGCAAGGTTGCATCCCAACAAATACATACAGTTTTTACCGATCACAAAGAGTCTACAGAGGATGTATATGTTCGCAAATACTAGAGAACACATGAAATGGTATAGCAAAGAATGAAAGGTGGATGAAGGAGAATTATCTCATCTATCTGATGGAGAGGCATGAAAGCATTTTTATCGATGTCATCCTGGATTTACTGCGGAGCCTAGGAATGTTCGGTTGGATTTATGTTCTGACGGATTCACTCCTTTCGGACAGTCGGTGCTCCCGTCCATTATCGATGGATGTATCCATTTGAGATGTATAAAATAATTAATTATCTAGTACTAATAATTTATTATTCAAACACTTCTAATATTTAATATATTATTTATAGATATCTACATCACCTGAAGAAGAAGGATGGCAATAAGGCTCATGCAGAAGCTTCGATATGCAAAGCATATATTATTGAGGAGGTCTCAAATTTGTGCTCAATCTTCTTCGATACTCATGTCAGAACAAATCGGAATAGAGCACCAAAAAATAATAAAGGTGAGGTAGATGCACCGAACAATGGAATCCCCACTATCTTCAATGTTGGTGGCAAGCCTACAAGTCCTTCTAAATTACTGTGGTTGGAGGACAATTTGTTTAAAGCCGCTCATCGGATATATGCCTAAATAGTGGTATAGAGGAGATGGAAGATATAGAGAAATAAGCGACAAATTTTTTTTATATATTTCAATTTTGCTATATACTTGTAAAATAAGTTCTCTAACTTTTCTCGTTATTATCACAGTACTTTCAAAGCTAAGATAAAAATAGAGAGACCTAACATTAATGATGATGATCTTGCTAGAGTGGTTGACAGAAAATTTTCGTCGTGGTTCCATAATTATGTAAGGATTAAAATCATTAACTATTCTAAATTCAATAATTTGTCCAAGCTTTGGCTAACGACGTTATGATACGTGATATTTTAGATTTTTTATCCTGGTACACAATTGCAGAATGAAAGACTTCGAGCACTAGCTATCGGACCAACCAAGAGGGCAAAGTGTTAGGATGGATATACCATCAATGGCTTCAAATTTAGAACCAGTAATAAGCTTATCAATCAATCATTTGTCGATGAGAAAGCTAATTATGCAAAGAATTTTGGAGTTTGTGTAAGGAGTTCAGTCTACGATGTTGATCCAGAATTTGACTATTACTGTGTTCTAAGAGATATCGTAGAGCTGGATTACATTTTAGATACCAAAATTGTGTTGTATAAATGTGATTGGTTCAACACAATATCCAAGTAAGGATAGAGAATTAACAAACAATTTGGATTTGTTGATATAAAACATATAAAAAGATGTGGAGGTTTTGAACCATTTGTGTTGGCTAGTCAAACGGTCCAAGTGTACTTCACGAGTTACCCTAGTCGACGACGTACTACTCGTGATTAATGGGCTGTATCCAGAACTAAACCAAGAAATACATCTAATATTGGAGATCAAGCATACCAGGAGGATTAGGTAGTCATGCCTCAACCAACATATATGAGTTTGATGGGCGTTAATGATATGGAGGTTGACATTACTATCGAGGATGATTTAGTTGAGGAAGAGCTTGATATAAAGGATTTACCTCTTATAGAGGAGGAGTCTGAAATGGATATATCGGATGAGGAAGAAGAATTTGAAGATGAAGGTGGAAGTGATAGTGAAAATAAAGAAGTAGAAGATGAAGATAATTCGGAAGATGAAGATGAATCAGAAGATAAAGAAGAAAGTACGTATTATTTATTTTTGAGCATCATTATACCGTTTTTTATTTCTATTAGATTTGTATTGATTATTTGTATCATCACACCATTTTTTTATTTCTATTAAATTTGCATTTATTATTTGTATAATCATACCATTTTTTATTTCTTTCAGATTTGCATATGGCGGGACATGGCCATGGACGACGTCGAGGATCTTCATCCTGCCCTCCTCCTCCTCCTACTACTCCAGTTGAAGATTGCAGTGGAGTTAGCGAGGACGACTTCATTGAAGAGGAGGATATCTTATCTCCGTCATTCACTCGTTCATAGGTAGACAGAGCTAGCCCTGATATTCCCTCAATCTCTACTCCAACAGGTGCTGGTGCTCACCCTGGTTCGACTGATCTTACTTCTATACTGGAGACTACACATGTCGCTCCTAGTGGGGCAAATCCATATCCTGGCCTGTTGGTGGACCATGGAGTGTACATAATCGACCAGGATTTGTAGACCCTCATACTCTACAAGAGTGACCAACCAACATCACTCGCCCTGAACTGTGGGCTGATGGAGCAACGTAAGTATATAATTATTATTACACACATTTATTCATACTCTCTGTTTGCCATTAAATATCAAGAGTAAGAATTACAGAAGAATTGAACTTGATTGCAAATAATCTAAGTACAAGAGAAAGCCTAGAAAAAAAATCCTAGGAAACAATCTAAGTACAATTGTTTAGTTTTTGACTCTGGGGGTGACGATGGAGGCTCAAGAAAGTGTAGCAACTCTACCTTACTCCTTGGACTATCTGACACGATCCTTGCTCTTGAAGAAATTGCCCTTCGTAGGTTGCCAGCCTTTTGCGTGGTTGTGATATCGTGCTATTTATAGTAATAGATATCTTAAGTCGCATAGATGGCCATGTGTCCACGTGGCTACAACAGCACACAAAGACCCGCTCTTTGATCGCCAACTGACTTGTTGAGATTTTATTGCAGCAAATCTGGATGGTTGAGACTTGGTCAGCCTGCCACGTGTCCTATCGCAGGATAGGATCAGTCTACTTGAGTTATTTTGAGTCGCATAGGTCTTTTAGTGTTCGGTCATGCTGGGCTGCATAAATCTCATGCGGCTCAAGTCACAGTCTCCTTTAGTCTGCATGTAGCAGGGGGACTTTTGAGCCGCGTAGATTCTATATTCTTGGTCGCATAAAGCACATAGATTGAGCCGTATAATGTAACACCCAATTTTTCAGATGGGATAATTTTGAAATTTTATAATTATAATTATTATTTATTGATAATTATTTCATATTATAATTTTTGGTGATTTTTAATCATTTTTAAACTATTTAAAATTATGACTTGTGATTTTGACATTTTACTATCGTCTGGTTTTAATTTCGAGGAATTTGTCACCCAGTTTTCAGAAACAGGAGTATTTTTGTCATTTTACATTTTTGAATATTTTAAAATTTATTTTATTATTTATGATATTGTTTTGGGGTTATTTGAGTCGGGTTCGAATTTCAACTCAATCCGACTTGAAACGGGGACCCGGGGGTAGTGTTGACCTTAGTGGACCCACACATTAGTTAGCCATGGCCCACATGATAGAAATATTTTAGTTAGAGGTTAGACTAATTATTATGGATAAGGTTAGTGTGATTAGAGACTTTAGAATGACTAATTTAGCCCCAACCAATTAGCCCTTTCCTAATACTAATAGAATATGTTAGTGGGGGCATTTTGGACCTTACCATAATAGGACAAATAGCCCCACATGTCCAGCCAGTTTGGGAGAGGATAGGCTCAAGTTCATCTCATTATTCTCATCCACACTCTCTCTCTTGTTCTTCCCCAAATTTCTAGAGAGCAATCCCTAGCAATTTCTCCACCAAATCCTTCCATTTTGCCACCTAATATTCTTCTTTCCTTCTCCATTCTAGCCAAGGAGGAAGCTACCCAAGTTTGGGAGGATTCGGAGCTCGTTCGTGTCCTTTTGGAATCTCTACATGTCGGTGTCGCTCCGGGAAGGCTTTTCTTCGATTCGATCTACCGGGAGGTATAAATCATTTCTCCTTTTTATTTTCTCATGCATATAGGTCTATTTTGAACCCATAGGAATGACTCCCATGGTTGTATCTTCATTTGTGTCCATTTCGTGTCCATTTGGAGGTCATAGGAGTGTCCTTTGTGTTGTGGTTGTGTCCATGTGGGAAAACCCCAAATTTGGACACACTATGTGTTGTTGTTATGTATGAATGAATTATTACATATTTAATCTCATATTTTTGTATTGGAGATGTGTTCTATAGTGTCTCATATATATATATATTAGTGTAGAGAGTGACTTCTTGATATATTATGTTATATACTTGTGTTTCTTTTGTCTCAAACTACCTAAATCCGTCATAATTTTCATCCATGTTTTTATTAACCAAAGCAACTTAGAAATGTCATAACTTTTAGCTTAGAACTCCGATTTACCTCCCATTTTTTTAAAAAAACCGTATCGAAGTTAGCTTTCCAAATATATATTTTAATAAGCCAAATTCTTTCTGTAACTTTCTGTAGAATTATTTGAGTGTCAGCTGTACGAAAGACGAACGTGTTTCGGTATTTTCGCGATTTCGGAAGATTTCGGACACGAAAATGCGATCCGTTTAAAGTTTCGGAAAGCTAACACGAAGAGCTACAACATACTTTAATCCTAGAATTTAATGAATACCCAATTGGTACAGTATTGGTTTGAAGTAGAAGAGTGACTATACGATATATGCATTTTGTGTAACCTATGAGCCTATGTAGTATGGATATTAAATGAATATAGAGTATGTAATGCATGATATGTTAGATGAATAAAATGATATATATATGATATATATTATCTTTACATTAATGTATATATATGGTTGAATGCAAGCATGTAGGAATGCTATTAATATAATGCATATAAGCAATGCATGAATGAAAGAATGATATACAATGTATACATGAAAGTATATAATGAATGCTAGATATGAATGCAAGATATATATGTAATGATAGATATGAATGCATAATATATAAATATTGTAATACAATATATAATGATAACATGTATGGTAATGTAGAGTATATGATGCAAGCATGAATGAATGGAGGAAATACATGTCTATAGGTAATATAGAATGTAATATATGAAAGAAATGAATGATAATATATAACATGATATGTAAGTATAATATAATACAAGTATACATGTATGTATCATGTAAATGTAATATACATGATATGTATGTATGCATGTATACAAGGTAAGTATGTATGTATGTATTTCTATAAACCGAGTTAACCTATAACCTTTTACACACATGCATTCATACACCCATTGACATCATGTATCTCATGTCACATACAACTACCTATCACTAAATTTTAGAACATTAACACATCCTTTCACACACATGCCAAACACACACATACTCACTTACTCTTTTACCTCTCTTTCTCTATATATATATATATATATGTATGTGCCTATATATATAGCTTTCCTATATATATCTACGTATATGAATATGTGAATGTGAAAAATATATATACATTATATGACTAAGTTTGTGTGCCTTGTTAGCTTATGGTTTAGTTTTGTGCTTGGTTTAGTAAGTGACTTAGGCTATGAGTTAGTAGCTATCTTGGATACTTGATTCACATATACTTAGTTCGTTTAGACCTAGAATAACTTGTTTGACCTAATTTAGACTTATTAGACCTAGTTTGACCATAGTTGACCTAGGTTTGACTTTCAGGGTTGACCAAGTTGACCAAGAGTTGACTTTGGTCTAGATTGACCTAGAATCATGTAGAATGTATAGTAGAACTTCATATTATCATTTTAGATTTGTTGTGACTTGTGCTGTTCTGATTAGGAGCCAAATACCTCTCATCGGACAGTATATTTACTTTGGACATTCAGACATCAGGCGAGTACATTCTCTGATAGTTCTCTCATTTATTTGTCAATTACTGTACTTCAGTTCTAGTTAGTTGTATGTGATTCTCTGTTACAACACGTATGAATATTTCTGGATTCATGTATGTGACACACCTACCATCTGTCTGGCCTCTATTTTCTGGAACCACTACTGGCATCACCTTCTGGAATCACTACTAGAACCACCTACTGGAATCACCTAGAATCTTTTGCTGGTATTATTATGTTTGGCTGGACTCATCCCGATTTCTCGTGTCATTTTCTGGATTCACTTGTACTTGCTGGGCGGGGAAATATTGGAATAGGCATGTGAACATACCCAAATACTGGAACCACTCCCTTGGAATTATACTGGAATGATAGCCATCTCACACCGGGCCAAGTGTGTGATGTGCCATATTACCTACAGCCGTTCACATGTCGATCCCAATATTTTAAAACACACTGTTAAAGTATAGGCTGGACTCACCCTGGAACCTTTGATCACCAACTGGACTCACCTCATACCGGACTCATCTTGTACTGGAATCACCTGGTATCAGATTCATGTTGTCTGGATTTACGTTGGTCTTACACTTGTTTACATTTACTGTCTGGACTTATATCATGTTACCCTGGTTCAGCTAGTTTCTATTTACAGTCTTTATTGCCATGATTCTCCTCTTGTTTAGTTACTTACTTTCCTTGCACTATATCTGTCTTTCTTACCATCACCTGAACATAAACTGCCATGTTCATCAATACAACTGTCTATAACTGCTTTATAGTTCTCTGTCATTTACTTAGGTTTTCTAGATGTGATTGTGCTCGTTCCTGTCCTGACTGGACCTGTTGATAAATTTTACAGATAGCCTGGAGGTTGCCTGCTAGCCTAGAAGAGACACATTATAGGTATAGTTAGTTATTTCAGTTGTATTGAGTTGTATTTATTCTATGGATTACTGTATTGAGATTTGAGATATTTTCTAGGTTTGTGTATCTTAGACACTTAGACTTCTATCTGCTGTATCTCTTTTGGATTTCATGTTTTACCTATCTTTTATCTTGCTCTACCTTAGTTGTGATTGAGACTGTATCTGCTATGTCACCTCCATTCGGAGGGTATATACTGTATATGTACCTTTATATTATTAGATGTTTGACCTAGGACAGTGTTCTACCGCCGATACTGCGGCGTAGGCTAGACGTACCCACGTCTCATGCCCTTACTCTAGGGTACGGGTCGTGACACGTTTTTAGTGGTGGGCCATGCAGGTCGAGTTTATGTATTGGTATTCGAACTAGAGTATCACTACAGCCTGCAGTAGGATTAAGATATTTTTTGAGGTACTCAATCACATTAGGAAAAACTCTTAATCCAATTCCTTTTGTCTAAAATTGTTGCTTATTGACTTCCCTTGAATATAAACTGTTCTTCTTTGAATTTTTGCTTCATTCTCAGAAATTGCTTCTTATTTTGATCTGTCTTCATGATGGTTATGAAGACACGATCTCATCGCTTCGGTTCGGGGGATACTATCGAGAGGCTGGCCACCTCTCGTTCGGTTCATCAGGGCCTCGAGACCGCAGCTTCTGTTGTGCTGACTCAGGTTCGCATTTCTGCTATATTGGAGGTGCACCTCCGTCTGTACAGAGACTTTTCCCTTCATTTTCGGTTTCTCTCAGCAGCATCAATTTATGCAGCATCAGCAGCAGAGATTTGTGCAGTATCAGCATCAGGCTGGAGGAAACCAGCAGGGCGAGCTATCGTCAGGACAGTCGAGGATGCACAGACCGTTAGAGATATTGCTACAAGTTCCATTCTTCTCAATTCCATTCCCGTAATTATCTTTTATAATTACCTTGAAATCCGATTCCATCTGTTCCTTGTTGATTGATTAATTTTGTCATGTTACTCTTTTGTTGTGTTGTTTTTCTTCTGAGAAAATCATATGGGCTAGGTCGCCTAAATCATAGGATCTAGAATCCTCGATAGTCGTGTTAGTAGGATAGTGAGGACATGTAGTCAGATTTTGGATGTATTCTCGGGTATGGGAATTTAAGGTTTTCGTCGTCACATGCGGCAGTACGAAAATTTTAAATACCATGAACCTAGAGGTACGTACCTTAGTCAAGGACTCTGTAATTATCGTAGCCTTACTCACTAGCATGATGAAGACTCTGGACAACATGATTTTGGACAGACGTATATGATTAACAGATTGTATCTTGAGAAGGTTTAAACATCGTACCCTTTTGATTGTTATAAATGACTTAGGAGTAGGGATATTTAGTTTTATAGAGCTTATTCATAGGTAGTTCCTTCATAGTATAATGGTATGATGACTTGTAGAGTGTCCGTACCCTAGAGGTGATAGTTAGCATTGGTGTTAGAATAGTAACCCATTGCAGATAATTCTTCTGTTATCTATAATACCAACCAGTTACACATAAGATGTTAGTATGCCTTACAGCCTTGATGATTATTACTACTTTCCCTTACCTTTTCCAGTGAGGCACCCATGACCAGAGCCTGCCTTTGAGTATAGTTGTAGTTTTACCTAAGACCGAGAGGTCTATTTGCATAGATAGATTGCAGATGATATTGGCATATGGGATATAGGTTAGTTGGTATCTATTGGCCATTGTTGTATTGGGTTATAAACATGTTGTTTAGGCTATACTTGGTTCAGTTTTCCATTTCAGTTAAGTTCTCTTCATGTTGAGTTTCTTTGTGTTGATCACCTTTATAGGCAGTATGCAGACCCTTCACTAGATACCATGTCCCCTTGATTCAGACCATTCATCCTTAGCCTAGTTCTAAGCATTGTTTCAGACCCTTATAAGTTTAGTCTGCCTTAACCCTTGGTTGATCAGTCATGTATATATATATGATATACTTAGGATATATGTGATGGGTTGTTGTTCTTGAGCATATATATATGTGGTATTTGGTATTCATGTGCTTAGCTTGTAGGTATTTAGTTATAGGTGACTTGATATGATTGGGAAGTTAAGAGCTAGTCTATTATAGAGTTTCTCTTTTGCTAAATTCTAGTTGCCAACACCTAGATAGCTAGCATAGGTAAAACCCTAAGAAGTTGACCAATTGATGACCAAGTACTTGGATGTTAAGAAATTGACTAGTGATTGACCCTTGACTATGTTTGACCTAGAAGGGGGTGAGATCATCTTAATTTCCAGGACGAAATTTTTTATAAGGTGGGTAGGATTGTAACACCCAATTTTTCAGATGAGGGTAATTTTGAAATTTTATAATTATAATTATTATTTATTGATAATTATTTCATATTATGATTTTTGGTAATTTTTAATCATTTTTAAACTATTTAAAATTATGACTTGTGATTTTGATATTTTACTATTGTTTGGTTTTAATTGCGAGGAATTTGTCACCCCCAGTTTTCAGAAACAGGAGTATTTTGTCATTTTATATTTCTGAATATTTTTAAAATTTATTTTATTATTTATGATATTGTTTTGGGGTTATTTGAGTCGGGTTCGAATTTCAACTCAATCCGACTTGAAACGGGGACCCGGGGGTAGTGTTGACTTTAGTGGACCCACACATTAGTTAGCCATGGCCCACATGATAGAAATATTTTAGTTAGAGGTTAGACTAATTATTATGGATAAGGTTAGTGTGATTAGAGACTTTAGAATGACTAATTTAGCCCCAACCAATTAGCCCTTTCCTAATACTAATAGAATAGGTTAGTGGGGGCATTTTGGACCTTACCATAATAGGACAAATAGCCCCATATGGCCAGCCACTTTGGAAGAGGATAGGCTCATGTCACTTCCCGTTCCAGAAATACGTATTCTAAATACATGTACTGCTGGAACGTATTTATTCAATATTTATCATGTATTATTCTGTATTTAAATTCCTTTAATTTCATGTTAATTTATTTCCTGTAATTATTTTTCTGCATTTTACTTTCTGTATTTTATTCTCTGCTTTTACTTTGCTTTTGGGTTCGGCCTAGATTGGTTTTTTTTCAGTTTTTGTTGGTTCATCATGAACCCAACCCCCCACCTACCACCACCCCATTTAAAGCCCCAAACTCTTTCTCTCTCTCTTCATTACTTCTTTTCATTTCTCTTTTTCTTCCTCATAACTCTCCCACCAACCTAGGAGAGCAAGGCAAGTGCCAACTTGCTTCATGGTGGATCCCCATTATTATTGTTCCATCATCTTCCTTATTTGATTCTAAGACTCTTTAGTACTTAGCATTTCCAATTTCCATGGATTATTTGTTGTAGATCTAAGTTTGATACATTTTTCGGATTTCTTAGGTTTTGATCTAGTAAACTTTGTTATCTTCAAATTTTGATGGTTCCATGTTGTAGAGAATTTCGTTCTACCCAATTTTGACCAATGGAA
Organism: Iris pallida; assembly: GCA_029216955.1. NCBI lineage: Eukaryota > Viridiplantae > Streptophyta > Magnoliopsida > Asparagales > Iridaceae > Iris > Iris pallida. Next base: position 12,146,352 of record JANAVB010009198.1, on the reverse strand, counting down.
GTCCATATTTGGGCTTGGGATGAAGGATTTATGAAGCTTGGAAGCAATGACTTCCATGGTTCTCTTCTATGTTTTTGTTCTCAAAAATTTGGAGAAGAAGAACAGTCCCAGCCGCATGAATCTTTCTTTCTCAGGCGCATGAGATTACTTATTTCCCAACCTTTCCCACAGCGCATGATATTTATTTCACACAGCCGCATTCCTCAGGCGCATGAGCTTATTTATTTCCCAATCATTTCCCTCAGGCGCATGATATTATTTATTTCCCAATCCTTTCCCCAGCGCATGAGATTATTTATTTCCCAATCATTTTCCACAGCGCATGAGATTATTTATTTCCCGATCATTTTTCTCAGACGCATGATATTATTTATTTCCCAATCATTTCCCACAGCGCATGAGATTATTTATTTTCCGATCATTTTACTCAGGCGCATGATATTATTTATTTCCCAATTATTTCCCACAGCGCATGAGATTATTTATTTCTCGATCATTTCCCTCAGGCGCATGATATTATTTATTTCCCAATCCTTTCCACAGCGCATGAGATTATTTATTTCCCGATCATTTCCCTCAGGCGCATGATATTATTTATTTCCCAATCCTTTCCACAGCGCATGAGATTATTTATTTCTCAATCATTTCTCTCAGGCGTATGATATTATTTATTTTCCAATCATTTCCCTCAGGCGCATGATATTATTTATTTCCTAATCCTTTCCATAGCGCATGAGATTACTTATTTCTCAATCATTTCCCTCAGGCGCATGATATTATTTATTTTCCAATTATTTCTCTCAGCGCATGAGATTATTTATTTACCAATCATTATTTATTTTCCCAATTTTTATTTCCCGAATTTGGCATTAATTAACATTGATTGTTATCTTGATTTATTATTGATCATGCGTTCCTAGATGGAACTAAGAGACTGGCTAGTCGTCTTATTGAATTAAATAGAATAAGACACGTTCATATTTGCAATCGATTGGCCAATCCCAAATATTGATATATAGATATATGCAGGCTACAATTTATTTATTTATTTCACGAAAGCAGCATGTGTACTCTATGGTCAAGGCATGATTATTTCGTGGTTAGTTTTAATTGTTGCATTACGCTATGTAAGACCTATAACCTAACCGCATAGGTATCGTTGTAGAGTTGGGCCTATCGTACTTTGTACGAAAGTACTCATTCTGAATGACCATGATCCACGGCATGGGATTTCACTTAACATAGAGGCTACTAAGTTAAATAAAATAATAATTGCATGGAGGGAATGAATTTTCGAGTTCTTACATGGCAGCCCTCTTTGGGACTATTAGCGCCCAACAGGTCGGCTGGTTCCCACAGATACTGCAATTCTGCCATACGGGCAGGGAGCGGTATCTGCTTATATTATTGTATATTATATATTGATGACGGGCGTCCCGCTGGGACTCGTCTAATTCATGATTGGCACAATTGATTGATTGGATCGACTAGCCTTGCTTGTCCATAGTAAGAACTGAGAAATCCTTATTGTATAATTCCAGGATAACTTGGGACTCACAGTAGTAAGCCGTAGGAGTTGGATGGCCGTTTAAGTTGATTTGTTTGTATACTGTACCTACTCTGTTAACTAACTAAGATCGGAGTGTTGAGACATGACGGGCCAACCTTTGTCCTTGTTTGGTTGGGAGGTTGGATCGAAGTGTCATGACATTATGTGAATCCTAGTAGCAAGCAGAGATCTATATATCCTATTCTCTTATTACTGGTTTTAACTCCTCATATCGTGCTTCCTTGCGGTACTTGCTATTAGAGGTCTAACCTCTCTGGTTTTGCATGGCCAGATTTAGAGCCGGTTCCCGAGGACTCAGCTTACTTCTCCCTCCAAGATGGTCAATACTAGAGGAATGATCGCAGGAGGACTCGAGTGGGTTCCTTACTTCCCCGCTCGTTTTGTTAATTACTTTATATTTTGCTGCTTGGCACCGACATGTTAGTCGGATAGTCTTGCACTTACTTTTACATAATTGTAATTAAGTCAGACTGCAGCTGATAACAATTGTGTGTATGTTGCTATATCATCTGGCTATATTTTGTAAAGCCAGATCTCAAGAACATTTTGACTAAGCATTTGGGATGCCTTATTGCTTTATCTTAAATATTCTCTGTTATTGCTTCTTGTTTGAATGATTGACACAATAGATGTGAAGTGGCCATAGCGAGACTTTCATGTAGTATGCACCCCCTTGTCTTTTAGACAGCATTGATTGTATTATACGGTATTCATCTACCTGTAATACGTAGCTGGCTGAGTCATTCTCCCGCTCTCCAGTATTCTTGTTCTGGGGCGTGATAAGGTTTTAGTGGTGGCCCATGCAGGTATAATTTCAGACTTGTGGGGTATTTTAATTTATAGGATGTCTCAATCACACATGTTCCCCCTTGATCTCATGATTCGTTACTCTCGACTCTAGCTTGACATTCCTATATCTTTTGACTTTATTGATCTTTCCTGTCCGATCGTTTGATTGTTCTTTTGTTCCTTTTCTTAGGGGCACCTCGTCCGCATCTGTCATGATTGGGCAACAACAACAAGGACAACATGGGCAACCTGACCATGTTGATCAGCAACAAGGGCCGGTACTAACTCAAGAGACCATCCAAGAAGAAGTGATAGTGGAACCAGCAGCTGGACCGCAGTATTCGGAGGTTCCTACACCATCCATAGTTCCACCTACCCCAGTGGAAGTGGATACACCAGCCCTTCTGGAGATCATGAGAGGGATGATGGCTACTCAGCAACATCAGATATTGTTCCAGCAACGCATGCACGCTCAGTCACAAGAGCAGAATGTACTACTTAACCAAGGATTGCAAACAGCTTTTGAAAGAGGGGCGAGGACAGATTCAGGAGCGTCAGTCAGGTTTTGTAAGTACAACCCCCGCCGTTTCGAAGGTACGGAGGATGCCATCTCAGCAGATGCATGGCTTAAGGATATTGAGGCTATTTTGACAGCCGCTTTGGTGCCAGAAGAAGAACGTGTGGATCAGGTAAAGTTGTTACTTCAGGATCTCGCACGTGGTTGGTGGGAATCAGAGGAGGTAGGCATCAGACGTCCTGTGGCTTGGGACGATTTTACAGCAAGATTCAAGACAAAGTATTATGGAGTTGTGGCACAGTTTGAGCTACAACAGAAGTTTATCAATCTTAGACAGGCTGGCAAGACGGTAGATGCTTATGCAACGGAGTTCTGCAGATTGAGTAGGTTTGCCCCGGAGATGGTAGCCACAGAGAGCCAGAGGGCTATGAGGTTTCAGCAAGGGTTTCATCTTGAACTCTTGCAGTTGATAGAGGGGCACAATTATCAGACTTTCGATGAGATATTGACGGCCACTCAGAGGCATGAGATCACCACTCAGAGGATCACGGCAAGGACTGGAGGTCAGAAGAGATCACACAGTCAGATTGAAGGAGGAGGGGGAGCAGCGCCCTGAACAACAGTACCGTCCCCTGGCATTCGCATTCATGATGTAGCAATGCGAGGGCCAGCACCACCCAGGCAACAGCAACAGCAACAGAGGAAGAACCAGCAACCCCCAGCGGGCTGCACTTATTGCGGGAAGATAGGGCACACTAGAGATGTGTGTCGGACATTGAACGGGCAGTATTTGATATGTGGAAACCCAGATCATCGGGTTACCACATGCCCTATGAATTCGAGGTCAGGAGGACCAATACAACAGTTTCCTGTTCTGCCAGCACCAGGGGCAGGACAGTATCGGGGACCAGCGGTGGCAGTTAGGCCGGTGGGACAACGCCCGTTAATGTCGCAGGCTCAAATGTTTCGACAGCTGGGACCGCCGATGCAGCAGCACCAGCATAGACCACCCCAGTATCATCAAGGCAGGGGACAGCGGCAGCACCAGGCTAGGCCGCAGCATGGGAACCAGCAAGGAGGTCGAGGGCAGGCATTCACTCTGTCCTTGGAAGAGGCATTGGCATCGAGAGATATTATGGCAGGTAACATTCTCGTCGCCTCTTATCCCGCAGTAGCATTATTTGATTCGGGAGCATCACACTCATTTATATCTGCACAATTTGTATTACGGCTAGAAATGGAGTTCGAGGCATTGCCAGGGAGGTTAAATATACTTACTGGTAATGGGCTCGTAGGAGTTAGTAGAGTTATTCTAGCATGTAGCGCTGTAGTTTGCGGGCATTCCTTACCCGCCCGGTTGATAGAATTTCCTGTTGGAAATTTCGACGTTATCTTAGGCATGGACTGGCTGAAAGACAGTCATACGACAATAAATTGTCGTAGAGGGAGTGTATCTTTTGATATTCCAGGCATGAAGCGTTTTACCTTAATCAGATCAGTAGCAACTCAACAAGAGCAGGGAGTAGTGACGGCAATGGAAGAAGTTTAAGTCCCGAAGGTAGTTGAAGAGTTTCTGGACGTATTTCCCGAAGAACTTCCAGGTCTACCACCGGTTAGAGATATTGAGTTCAGTATAGAATTGGCACCTGGAACTAAATCGATATCAGATCGAGTTTACAGAATGGCAGATTCCGAGCAGGCCAAGGTATATCAGCACATAGAGGAACTGAAGGAGAAGAAGTTCATCCAAGCTAGCGTATCACCATGGGCAGCACCAGTAGTACTTGTGGAAAAGAAGGATGGGTCATCAGATTGTGTATCGATTACAGGAAGCTTAACGCGGTAACAGTGAAGAACAAGTACCCACTACCCAAGATCGACGACTTATTTGATCAGTTGAGCAAAGCTAGAGTTTTCTCCAAGATAGATCTTCGTTCAGGGGAGGACATTCCCAAGACATCATTCAGGTCGAAGTATGGGCATTATGAATTCTTAGTAATGCCGTTTGGTTTGACCAATGCTCCAGCAATCTTTATGGATTTAATGAACCGCATCTTTATGCCATACTTAGATCAGTTTGTCATTGTATTTTTTGACGACATTCTCATATATTCTGCCAGTGAAGAGGAGCATGAAGACCACCTCAGGAAAGTGTTACAGGTTCTGAGAGAGAACCAGTTGTATGCCAAGCTCAGCAAGTGTGAGTTTTGGTCGGATCATATTTTATTTTTGGGTCATATCATATCAGGAGTTGGAGTAGCAGTGGATCCCAAGAAGGTAGAAGCAGTAGAGAGTTGGCCAGTACCCAAGACCGTAGCTGATGTACGGAGTTTCTTGGGATTGGCAGGATATTACAGAAGGTTCGTATCAGACTTTGTAAGGCTTTCAGCACCTACGACCCGCTTGACACGGAAAGATGTACCATTCATCTGGTCGGCAGAATGCCAGGCATCATTCGAGAATCTGAAGCAGAAGTTGATATCAGCGCCTATTCTTACATTGCCAGTTGGACCCGGAGGTTTTACCGTTTATTGTGATGCGTCAGGTAAAGGACTTGAATGTGTCCTCATGCAGCATGGGAAGGTGATAGCATACGCATCTAGGCAACTTCGAGACCACGAGAAAAATTACCCAACTCATGACTTGGAGTTGGAGGCAGTAGTATTTGCTTTGAAGCTATGAAGGCATTACTTATATGGTGACCGAGTAGACATGTACACAGACCATAAAAGTCTGAAGTACATCTTCACCCAGAAGGAACTGAACATAAGGCAGAGAAGATGGTTGGAGTTGATCAAGGATTATGAAGTGGAGCTTCAGTATCATCCAGGTAAGGCTAATGTGGTAGCAGATGCTCTCAGCAGGAGAGGCAACGCATTTATGTTAACAACACAGAAGCACATTTTAGAAGACCTTCAGGAGATGGGCATCGAGGTTATACTTCCTTGTGATGTAGGAGTTCTGGCGAGTCTACATGTTCAATCTGACTTGGTAGACAGGATCAAGACAGCTCAGGCACAAGACCCAAGGATTCAGAAGCTTAGAGTAGAATGTGAGTCAGGACTCAGAAAAGAGATGCAAATTCATGAAGATGGTACCCTTAGGTTTGGGTCACGTCTATGTGTGCCTAGTGGAGATATCAGACAGGAGGTTATGGTAGAAGCTCACAGCTCTCAGTATTCCATACACCCTGGAGGGACCAAGATGTACCAAGATATCAAGCAGCACTTCTGGTGGAACGGGATGAAGAGGAAGATGGCTAGATTTGTTTTCCGTTGCTTGGTATGTCAGCAAGTGAAGGCAGAACAGCAGAGGCCAGCTGGGTTATTACAACCACTTCCTATCCCCGAATGGAAGTGGGAACACATCACAATGGACTTTGTGACCGGTTTACCGAGATCACCAAGTGGTAAAGATGCTATTTGGGTGATAGTAGATCAGCTTACAAAGGTGGCACACTTTCTTCCTTTCAGATTAGGGCAATCTACGGAGAAGTTGGCAGAATTGTATATGCAGCAGATAGTCAGGCAGCATGGGGTCCCTGTCAGTATTGTGTCAGACAGAGATACCCATTTTATATCACATTTTTGAAAGAGTTTACATCATAGCTTGGGTACCAAGTTAAGATTTAGCACGGCATACCATCCACAGACGGACGGGCAATCAGAAAGAACAATTCAGACCTTAGAGGATATATTGCGAGCTTGCACCCTAGATTTTGGAGGATCTTGGGAGAGCCACCTACACTTGGTCGAGTTCTCATATAATAACAGTTATCAAGCTAGTATCCAGATGGCGCCATTTGAAGCACTATATGGTAAGAAGTGTAGGTCGCCACTAGCATGGGACGACATCGGAGAGAGAAAGATGTTAGGCCCGGAGATGATTGTTCAGACAGTGGAAGTGATTAAGGGAGTTAGAGAGCGACTTCGAGTTGTGCAGGATCGGCATCGTCATTGGGCGGACCAGCATCGTAGGCCGCTAGAGTTTTCTGTTGGGGACCACATATTCTTGCGGATCTCACCTACCCGTGGGGTCATTAGATTTGGCATTCGCGGGAAGTTGAGTCCTCGATACGTGGGCCCGTTTGTTATCCTTGAGAGGATAGGTGATGTCCTTATCGTTTATCCCTTCCACCTTCGTTACGAGAGGTTCATGACGTGTTTCATGTATCTCAATTACGAAGGTATGTATCGAACCCAAGCCATTTTCTTGATCATTCTGAGCTGGTTGTTGGTACCAACCTGTCTTACGAGGAACAGCCTGTGTCTATTTTGGACCGAAGAGAGAAGATACTCAAGAACCGAACAAATAACCTTGTCCGGGTTGCTTGGGGTCATCATTCTTTAGGAGAGTCAACGTGGAAACGTGAGGATGATATCCGATCACGGTATCCACACCTGTTTGACTCACAAGGTATATCTCTTTCTGTATACCTTGATTGTCTTAACTCCTCATGCTTGTTACTTTATGAGTAGAATTGCTTGGTGTCGTAAAATGTTCAAACATAGATAGGTTACTTGCTATTGGCATTGTAGAATAATTGCTTACTCAAATTGCTTATAGTTAGATTAGTTTAGCTTCGATGTTTCTATCCTGCTTGGATTTGAAATTCCGAGGACGGAATTTTTCTAAGGAGGGTAGAGATGTCACTTCCCGTTCCAGAAATACATATTCTAAATACATGTACTGCTGGAATGTATTTATTCAATATTTATCATGTATTATTCTGTATTTAAATTCCTTTAATTTTATGTTAATTTATTTTCTGTAATTATTATTCTGTATTTTACTTTCTGCATTTTATTCTCTGCTTTTACTTTGCTTTTGGGTTCGGCCTACATTGGTTTATTTTTGGTTTTTATTGGTTCATCATGAACCCAACTCCCCACCTACCACCACCCCATTTAAAGCCCCAAACTCTTTCTCTCTCTTCATTACTTCTTCTCATTTCTCTTTTTCTTCCTCATAACTCTCCCACCAACCTAGGAGAGCAAGGCAAGTTCCAACTTGCTTCATGATGGATTCCCATTATTATTGTTTCATCATCTTCCTTATTTGATTCTAAGTCTCTTTAGTACTTAGCATTTCCAATTTCCATGGCTTATTTGTTGTAGATCTAAGTTTGATACATTTTTTAGATTTCTTAGGTTTTGATCTAGTAAACTTTGTTATCTTCAAGTTTTGATGGTTCCATGTTGTAGAGAATTTCGTTCTACCCAATTTTGACCTATGGAAGTCCATATTTGGGCTTGGGATGAAGGATTTATGGAGCTTGAAAGCAATGGCTTCCATGGTTCTCTTCCATGTTTCTGTTCTCAGAAATTTGGAGAAGAAGAACAGTCCCAGCCGCATGAATCTTTCTTCCTCAGGCGCATGAGATTACTTATTTTCCAACCTTTCCCACAGCGCATGATATTTACTTTCCACAGCCGCATTCCTCAGGCGCATGAGCTTATTTATTTCCCGATCATTTTCCTCAGGCGCATGATATTATTTATTTCCCAATCCTTTCCACAGCGCATGAGATTATTTATTTTCCAATCATTTTCCACAGCGCATGAGATTATTTATTTCCCGATCATTTTTCTCAGGCGAATGATATTATTTATTTTCCAATCATTTTCCACAGCGCATGAGATTATTTATTTCCCGATCATTTCACTCAGGCGAATGATATTATTTATATCCCAATCCTTTCCACAGCGCATGAGATTATTTATTTCCCGATCATTTCCCTCAGGCGCATGATATTATTTATTTCCCAATCCTTTTCACAGCGCATGAGATTATTTATTTCTCAATCATTTCCCTCAGGTGCATGATATTATTTATTTTACAATCATTTCCCTCAGGCGCATGATATTATTTATTTCCCAATCCATTCCACAGCGCATGAGATTACTTATTTCTCAATCATTTCCCTCAGGCGCATGATATTATTTATTTCCCAATCATTTCCCTCAGGCGCATGATATTATTTATTTCCTAATCATTTCCCACAGCGCATGAGATTATTTATTTCCCAATCATTATTTATTTTCCTAATTTTTATTTCTCGAATTTGGCATTAATTAACATTGATTGTTATCTTGATTTATTATTGATCATGCGTTCCTAGATGGAACTAAGAGACTGGCTAGTCGTCTTATTGAATTAAATGGAATAAGACACGCTCATATTTGTAATCGATTGGCCAATCCCAAATATTAACATATAGATACATGCAGGCTACAATTTATTTATTTATTTCACGAAAGCAGCATATGTACTCTATGGTCAAGGCATGATTATTCTGTGGTTAGTTTTAATTGTTGCATTACGCTATGTAAGACCTACAACCTAACCGCACGGGTATCGTTGTAGAGTTGGGCATATCGTACTTTGTACGGAAGTACTCATTCTGAATGACCATGATCCACGGCATGTGATTTCACTTAACATAGAGGCTACTAAGTTAAATAAAATAATGATTGCATGGAGGAAATAGATTTCCGAGTTCTTACATGGCAGTCCTCTTTGGGACTATTAGCGCCCAACATGCCGGCTGGTTCCCACAGATACTGCAATTCTGCCACACGGGCAGGGAGCGGTATCTGCTTATATTATTGTATATTGTATATTGATGACGGGCGTCCCGCTGGGACTCGTCTAATTCATGATTGGCGCAATTGATTGATTGGATCGACTAGCCTTGCTTGTCCATAGTAAGAACTGAGAAATCCTTATTGCATAATTCCAGGATAACTTGGGACTCACAGTAGTAAGCCGTAGGAGTTGGATGGCCGTTTAAGTTGATTTGTTTGTGTACTGTACCTACTCAGTTAACTAACTAAGATGACCAGAGTGTCGAGACATGACGGGCCAACCTCTGTCCTTGTTTGGTTGGGAGGTTGGATCGAAGTGTCGTGACATTATGTGAATCCTAGTAGCAAGCAGAGATCTATATATCCTATTCTCTTATTACTGGTTTTAACTCCTCATATCGTGCTTCCTTGCGGTACTTGCTATTAGAGGTCTAACCTCTCTGGTTTTGCATGGCCAGATTTAGAGCCGGTTCCCGAGGACTCAGCTTACTTCTACCTCCAAGATGGTCAATACTAGAGGAATGATCGCAGGAGGACTCGAGTGGGTTCCTTACTTCCCCGCTTATTTTGTTAATTACTTTACATTTTGCTGCTTGGCACCGACATGTTAGTCGGATAGTCTTGCACTTACTTTTACATAATTGTAATTAAGTCAGACTGCAGCTGATAACAATTGTGTATATGTTGCTATATCATCTGGCTATGTTTTGTAAAGCCAGATCTCAAGAACATTTTGACTAAGCGTTTGGCATGCCTTATTGCTTTATCTTAAATGTTCTCTGTTATTGCTTCTTGTTTGAATGATTGAGACAATAGATGTGAAGTGACCATAGCGAGACTTTCATGTAGTATGCACCCCTTGTCTTTTAGACAGCATTGATTGTATTATACGGTATTCATCTACCCATAATATGTAGCTGGCTGAGTCATTCCTCCGCTCTCCAGTATTCTGGTTCTGGGGCGTGACAGATCAAGTTCATCTCATTATTCTCATCTACACTCTCTCTCTTGTTCTTCTCCAAATTTCTAGAGAGCAATCCCTAGCAATTTCTCCACCAAATCCTTCCATTTTGTCACCAAATCTTCTTCTTTCCTTCTCCATTCTAGCCAAGGAGGAAGCTACTCAAGTTTGGGAGGATTCGGAGCTCGTTCGTGTCCTTTTGGAATCTCTACGTGTCGGTGTCGCTCTGGAAAGGCTTTTCTTCGATTCGATCTACCGGGAGGTATAAATTCCTTCTTCTTTTCATTTTCTCATGCATATAGGTCTATTTTGAACCCATAGGAATGACCCCCATGGTTGTATCTTCATTTGTGTCCATTTCGTGTCCATTTGGAGGTCATAGGAGTGTCCTTTGTGTTGTGGTTGTGTCCATGTGGGAAAACCCCAAATTTGGACACACTATGTGTTGTTGTTATGTATGAATGAATTATTACATGTTTAATCTCATATTTTTGTATTGGAGATGTATTCTATTGTGTCTCATATATATATATATTAGTGTAGAGAGTGACTTCTTGATATATTATGTTATATACTTGTGTTTCTTTTGTCTCAAACTACCTAAATCTGTCATAATTTTCATCCACGTTTTTATTAACCAAAGCAACTTAGAAATATCATAACTTTTAGCTTAGAACTCCGATTTACCTTCCGTTTTTTTAAAAGAACCGTATCGAAGTTAGCTTTCCAAATATATATTTTAATAAGCCAAATTCTGTATGTAACTTTCTGTAGAATTATTTAAGTGTCAGCTGTACGAAAGACGAACGTGTTTCGGTATTTTTGCGATTCCGGGAGCTTCCGGACACGAAAATGCGATCCGTTTAAAGTTTCGGAAAGCTAACACGAAGAGCTACAACATATTTTAATCCTAGAATTTAATGAATGCCCAGTTGGTACAGTATTGATTTTAAGTAGAAGAGTGACTATACGATATATGCATTTTGTGTAACCTATGAGCCTATGTAGTATGGATATTAAATAAATATAGAGTATGTAATGCATGATATGTTAGATGAATAAAATGATATATATATGATATATATTATCTTTACATTAATGTATATATATGGTTGAATGCAAGCATGTAGGAATGCTATTAATATAATGCATATAAGCAATGCATGAATGAAAGAATGATATACAATGTATGCATGAAAGTATATAATGAATGCTAGATATGAGTGAAAGATATATATGTAATGATAGATATGAATACATAATGTATAAATATTGTAATGCAATATATAATGATAACATGTATGGTAATGTGGAGTATATGATGCAAGCATGAATGAATGGAGGAAATACATGTATATAGGTAATATAGAATGTAATATATGAAAGGAATGAATGATAATATATAACATGATATGTAGGTATAATATAATACAAGTATACATGTATGTATCATGTAAATGTAATATACATGATATGTATGTATACATGTATACAAGGTAAGTATGTATGTATGTATTTCTATAAACTGAGTTAACCTTTTACACACATGCATTCATACACCCTTTGACATCATGTATCCCATGTCACATACACCTACCTATCACTAAATTTTAGAACATTAACACATATCCTTTCACATACATGCCAAACATACACATACTCACTTACTCTTTTACCTCTCTTTCTCTCTCTCTCTATATATATATATATATATATATATATATATATATATATATATATATATATATATGTGCCTATATATACAGCTTTCCTATATATATCTACGTATATGAATATGTGAATGTGAATAATATATATACATTATATGACTAAGTTTGTGTGCCTTGTTAGCTTATGATTTAGTTTTATGCTTGGTTTAGCAAGTGACTTAGGCTATGAGTTAGTAGCTATCTTGGATACTTGATTTGCATATACTTAGTTTGTTTAGACCTAGAATAACTTGTTTGACCTAATTTAGACTTGTTAGACCTAGTTTGACCATAGTTGACCTAGGTTTGACTTTCAGGGTTGACCAAGAGTTGACTTTGGTCTAGATTGACCTAGAATCATGTAGAATGCATAGTAGAACTTCATATTGTCATTTTGGACTTGTTGTGACTTGTGCTATTCTGATTAGGAGCCAGACACCTCTCATCGGACAGTATATTTACTTTGGACATTCAGATATCAGGCGAGTACATTCTCTGATAGTTCTCTCATTTATTTGTCAATTACTGTACTTCAGTTCTAGTTAGTTATATGTGATTCTCTATTACAACACGTATGGATATTTCTGGATTCATGTATGCGACACACCTACCATCTGTCTGGTCTTTATTTTCTGGAACCACTACTGGCATCACCTTCTGGATTCACTACTGGAACCACCTACTGGAATCACCCTGGAATATTTTGCTGGCATCATTATGTTTGGCTGGACTCATCCCGATTTCTCGTGTCATTTTCTGGATTCACTTGTACTGGCTGGGCGCAGAAATATTGGAATAAGCATGTGAACATACCCAAATACTGGAACCACTCCCTTGGAATTATACTGGAATGATAGCCATCTCACACCCGGCCAGGTGTGTGATGTGCCGTATTACCTACAACCGTTCACATGTCGATCCCGATATTTTAAAACACACTGTTAAAGTATAGGCTGGACTCACCCTGGAACCTTTGATCACCAACTGGACTCACCTCATACCGGACTCATCTTGTACTGGAATCATCCGGTATCAGATTCATGTTGTCTGGATTTACGTTGGTCTTACACTTGTTTACATTTACTGTCTGGACTTATATCATGTTACCCTGGTTCAGCTAGTTTCTATTTACAGTCTTTATTGCCATGATTCTCCTCTTGTTTAGTTATTTACTTTCCTTGCACTATATTTGTCTTTCTTACCATCACCTGAACATAAACTGCTATATTCATCAATACAACTGTCTATAATTGCTTTATAGTTCTCTGTCATTTACTTGGGTTTTCTAGATGAGATTGTGCTCGTTCCTGTCCTGACTGGACCTGTTGATAAATTTTACAGATAGCCTGGAGGTTGCCTGCTAGCCTAGAAGAGACACAGTAGAGGTTGTATAGTTAGTTATTTCAGTTGTATTGAGTTTGTATTTATTCTATGGATTACTGTATTGAGCTTTGAGATATTTTCTGGATTTGTGCATCTTAGACACTTAGACTTCTATATGTTGTATCTCTTTTGGATTTCATGTTTTACCTATCTTTTATCTTGCTCTACCTTAGTTGTGATTGAGACTGTATCTGCTATGTTACCTCCATTCGGAGAGTATATACTGTACAGGTACCTTTATATTGTTAGATGTTTGACCTAGGACAGTGTTCTACCACCGACACTGCGGCGTAGGCTGGACGTACCCACGTCTCGTGCCCTTACTCTAGGGTACGGGTCGTGACATATAAGGTTCATACGGCTCGGATCGTAGTCCTTCTGGCCGTATGGCCATGTGCAGGTACGTAGACCCTGTGTCATGTCTCATCTTCTTTTTGTCAGAGTGTCAGCTGTCAGTTTTGTCAGCTTTGACAGAGTTTGTCAGCTTTATCAGAAGGGCTGATCGTCTTGGCCGCATAAGCGCCTCTTCCTCCTGCGGCTCAAATCAGTCTGGTTGCTTTTTAATATATAATCTGAGATAGTGAAGATTGGCCGCATGGGGCATGTTGAGTCTGTTATGCGGCTCTTCTTTATACGGACCAATTTGGCCTAAAGTACTCACGCGGTCAGTTGTGATCCGTATGAACTCCATATTTTTCATGCTTCTACATGACCCCCTTCAAAGTTTTCAAATTGCAAATTTAGAATACTTTGAATAAGAAGCATGGAGATAGGTCACGCCGCAAGGAGTTCTTCGAGTCAAGAGAGAATTTGAGCCGCAGGGACATTTTGAGCTGCAGGGAGATCTTGTGCCGCAGGGAGATCTTGTGACGCAGGGAGATCCCATCCAGACTGCCAGCTGTCACTGCTGCATTTAATGTCTTGATTTGGTTTTGGATTTGGGTTCTATTTTTGAGATAAATTTGACGGTTACTATGGATAAAATCCCCAAACGTCATCAATATCTTTAATGGACTCAAGAATCAAAGCGGCGCTCCTTTTAAATATAGGTTGTTCAGGCAGGGATTTTTTCTCTTTCATATTCTCCTCCTTCATCTTTTGTCATTCTTTCTGTCCCAATTAGCCATGGCTCCAAAAGCGTCCAAGTCGACTGGTGCAACGGTCGTAGAAAAGGGACTCGTCTCTCCGTCGAGAGCTGTAGACTCTCTTTCCATTCATCCTGACGTGCAACCCCCTATCAAGGGTTAAAGACGGTGGGAAAACGATGACTTAATTTTTGAATGGCCATATCGTATATTTTATGCGCCGGCCTGTCATGTATCGCCTTTGTGCGTCAGGCATGATTGATGCATGCCCTATCTCATTGGACCGCAGTATGATGGGTCTGCATAGCTAAAGAATGAACTTTGTTTTCTTCTGTCTGTTAACCCTCTTTTTTAGTGGTCTGGCTAGCAAATTTCTCGAAGATCGGTATCGATAATTTTGGGCATGGTGAAGATGCAACGCTTGACACACACATCAGAGAGCTCAGAACTCTTTATGCTTTGAAAGGGTTTTCCTCAGATGGTAGGAAGAACCTTTATACATCGGAGAGTCGGACAGTGGTTGGGCGTCATCATGAAAGTTCTATTTTTACGACTTTCCAAGTAGGCAAACGCAATACTAGGGATGTTGTTTTGAAGGTATGGTCTTTTGGAGGAACGGGCCTAAGATGTCCGTAATACAGAAGAGACAAAAGCATGCTATATTTGTCTTCCTCCGTGCAACTTCTTGAAGATTCAAAAGCCTTGTTTGCTTCTCAGCAGTAAAACATGACTTCTTACGAGGGCCACGAAACTGTTCTTTGATGAAGGCGAAGTGCTGTCAAACTGACCAAACTATGTGTTATTGGATTTGTCTTTCTTTTCTTTTTGCTGCTGGTGTAGTCCTATGAATGTAACTGATTTTGAATAAACATAATACATTCACTCCATTCTTTGCTTGTGGTATCTATGGTGCTTGTACTAGAGGGCCAAATACAGCATTTGTATTTTGATAAAGGACATCCCACTGGGGGACTTTTTGGTAGATCTATTGCCCTTTTGTGCATCTGGAGATGCGAGCAATAGATTTAAATAATATTTTGTGGACCTATTACCCTTTTTGTGCATGGATGATACGAGTAATAGATTAGGACAACTTCTGTGGACCTATTACCCTTTTGCACACTGGTGGTTCGAGTAATAGATTTTAAGACAAAACCCAACGGAGATAATATGGACATGATAGGTTTTGTGGTCTTAACACCATATCTTTTATCCCGGGTTGGGTATAGGTGTTAAGTCGAGAGACTATCGGTATCAGAGGTAATATGGACGTGAAAAACGATAATCAGAAATAATCTTTGGGGGACCTATTACTCTTCTGCATACTGGTGGTGCGAGTAATAGATTTTGAGACAAAACCCAAATGAGGTAATATAGATGTGATAGGTTTTGTGGTCTTAACACCATATCTTTTATCTCGGATTGTGTACAGGTGTTAAGTCGAGAGACTATTGGTATTAGAGATAATATGGACGTAATACAAGATAATCAAGACCAAGAAGTTTAATCAGAGATAACGATAAGCTGGGCAGACTCTTGTATGATAAAGCATTAGAGTGGAAGTTCAGAGGTATCAGTATACATAACTCGCCACTCAGGAAGATGCGATGTGAATCTACTCGGAGTAAAATAGAGTGTGAGTTCAGAGTTACTTGGTGTACACAACTCGATGGTCTGGAAGATTTGGTGGTTTGAGGAAGTAGCAGCATGTCTACAAAGTATTTCTTCAGGAATTTGTCGTTTATGGGCATCATGAGCAAGTCTCTGTTCTGCTACACGAGTCGGTATGCGCTACGATCTCGATGATGATTGGACCCTCCCACTTGGGTTAGAATTTGCCAGCTGTTTTGTGAGTCATGACCATCGGTCTGCGAACGGCCAAGACGAGATCGCCTATTTGGAATGTCCTCTGCTTGACTTTTTTATTGAAGGCCCGCTTGATAGAGCTCGATGCGCTGCTGAGCTTGCAAACGCTTCTCGTCTAAAGCTTCCAATTCTTATAGCCGTCGGTGGTAGTTATCGTCCGATGTCAACCGGTAAGTAAGGGCCACATGAAGTGAGGGGATCTGTATCTCCAATGGGAGAACTGCCTCGCTCCCGTATACCAGAGTGAACGGTATATTTCATGTAGTCATCCGACTCGTAGTGCAGTACGCCCATAAGCATTCGTCCAACTTTTTATTCCAGTCGCGTTTGTTTGAAGACACGAACTTATTGAGAAGGTTGGTTATGGTCTTATTAAAGGCTTCGGTCAGGCCATTAGCTGATGGGTTTTATGCTATTGAAGCAACATTCTAAATCTGATTCTTGTCACAGAATCGATAGAAGGCATAGCTTGCAAACTGTGGACCATTGTCATGAACGATCCTCCGTGGCAGTCCAAAATGGTAAATGACGTAATATTTTATGAAACTGATCACGTTTGATGTCTTTACCACTGCCAGTGAAACAACTTTCGTCCACTTGAAGAAGTATTCGGTGATTGCAAGTATAAACCGGTGCCCTTTGGACGACGGCGGGGTAATTGGGCCAACGATGTCCCTTTCCCATGCTTCAAATGGCCAAGAGCCCACCGTTGGGTGTAAGAATTTGGACGGCAAATCTATAAAATCTGTGTGGATTTGATAAGCCTTACATTTATTTGCATAGTTGACTGCGTCAACTACCATCGTAGGCCTATAGTAGCCCATCCGACGGAGACGATCCTGCAACTTCGGTCCAGGTTGGTGAGCCCCGCAAACGCCATCGTGAGCCTCACGTAATGCTTCTTTGGCTTCTGCATTTGACAGACATCTTAACAGCATCCCGTCGTAAGATAGTCGATATAACATTTTTGTTTCTGTGTCATAAAAGAATATGAAAGAACGTCTTCTGATTGAAGTTGCTTTTTTCACATTCTCAGACAGGATTCTGTAGACTGCAAAGTCGACGAACGGGAGTCTCAAGTCTTGTATGTAATTGGTTATCTTGGCGGAGTAACTCATATCCAGTTGAACATTATTTTTGGGACAGACCAACTCATGGCCTATCACGTCGACTAGATGATGAGCATAATTTGGAACTGCCAAAGAAGCGGCGAGACCTGCTAGGGTATCGGCTTCAATATTCTGGATCCTAGGAACATGCTCTATAAAGAACCCCTCCATGGTTGCAATGATAGCAATTGTTGTCTGATGGTAAGGAATCAGGTCCGCGTTACGAACCTCGTATGAGCCTCAGATCTGATTAACAATCAGCTGTGAGTCGCCATACGCTTCCAGGTATTTGACCCCTACCTCTTTTGCGAGTCGGAGTCCGATGACCAGAGCGTTATATTCGGCTACATTATTTTAACAAGGTTCTGTAAGAGAATATGCCCGATTAACTACCAACCCAGAGGAAGAAATTAATACTACCCTAACTCCAGCGACAATATCACCTTGTGGCCCTGTTCTTGAAGCATCATCAAAGAACATTCGCCAAACATCATCATGTGAAGTCATATTTGAGTTAAGGACTTCGTCTAGAATTTTTTCATAGATTCTGGCTGTTTCTGAGCCTAGATGGACTGCTAGAAAGTTGGTCAAGGATTGACCTTTGACAGCCTTCTGCGGAACGAAGACCATGTTGTAGGAGGATAACAGTATCGCCCATATGGCTAGATGAGAACTTAGTGTGTCTGGCTTGGTCATGAGAACCCGGAGGGGATTAACTCGTGAGACAACAAGGATGGTCTGCCCTGACACATAGTGTCATATTTTCTGAATGGCAAACACCAAGGCAAGGCATTCCTTCTCTACGACGGTGTACCTATGATCCGGCCCCACCATCATTCGGCTGAGGTAATAGATGACTTTTTCGTGCCGTGCATCATTATTCTGTGCTAGCAAGGCACCGAAGGAGTGTTCCATTGCCCATACATAGAGCATGAAGGGTTTTTCGACGACTAGGGCTACCAGAACCAGCAGATTCGAGAGGTATTCTTTAATGTCATCAAAGGCGCATTGACATTACTTATTTCATACAAAAGAGATGCATTTCTTCATGAGTTGTGTGAAGGGTTGACATCGCCCTGAGAGGTGGAATATGAACCTCCTGATGTAGGCTAGTCTTCCCTGAAGGCCGCAGAGTTCACGAAGGTTCCTCGGTGGGCTCATCTCCAGGATTACCTTTATCTTATCGGGGTCTATGTGAATGCCCTGGGAAGTAATAACAAAGCCCAAGAACTTCCCGCTAGACACACCCAGAAAGGACTTGGTGGGATTTATCTTCAGATTATGTACTCGTACAAGGTCGAACACTGTTCTCAAATCGTGTAAGTGATCATCCTTGGAGCGGCTTTTGACGGCGATGTTGTCAATGTTACACTCCACTGTCTTGCACAAGTGATCTCTGAAGATGACGCTCATAGCTTGTTGATATGTAGCACCGACGTTCTTCAGGCCGAAAGGCATGACAGTGTAACAATACACACCGATCGGTGTTCGGAATGATGTATGCTTCTCATAGTCAGAAGATATTTTGATTTGATTGTATCCTGAAAGGCCATCCATAAAGGGCATGCACATGAAGCCATATGTATTATCGATCATTATGTCGGTGATGGGAAGAGCAAATTCATTCTTAGGACATGCCGTATTCAGATTACGAAAGTTGATACAGATTCAGATCTTTTCATTCTTCTTGACAACTGGTACTATATTAGATATCCAGTCTGGGTGCTGCTCCTCGCGGATGAAACCGCTAGCTATAAGCTTGTTTGCTTCCTCTTCGATGGAGTTTATGATATCTGGGCGGAACCGTCGTTGCTGTTGTTTGACTGATTTTACGTTCGGAGCTTATGAAGTACAATCTCGAGGTTTAGCCCTGGCATGTCTTCATAGCACCAAGTAAAAATGTCGATATACTCTCTGACGAGTTGCAACAACGACTCCTACTCGTCGTCCTTCAGGCTTTTACTGATGAAGATTGGCTTTGGAGAGAATTCGTTATCGAGGTCAACTTTCATGACCTCATCTTCAGTAGGAGAGTCACGTAGTTCAAAGTGCTTCTCCCATTGTACATCCAGTTGTTGGACCCATGGTTCCAATTCAAGAGGTTCAAGTAGATCTTCGTCTTCTTCTTTAATGTTCGCGGATGCCATGTTGACATATAATGTCTGCCTGAATATATCTCCAATGCTATTATCGAAATCGTATGCAGGTGATTCGGATGAGTGAGAATGCCACTCGTATTCCTCATCAGAGTTGGTGTGACATAACCGAGGCCACATTTTGACTTGCCGTAATAATCCCGAGGTTTTCCAGCAGGGGTTGACAGCTACAGAGGCAATCGTCGATCGTTACCGTAATTCAGACCTGGGGTAGCCTCCATGTCGTACCTGCTTTTGTATGAAGTACTTGGCTTAAGGACTATACAGGTAGAACAGTAATCTTCTAGTATCGGGTTCGAGATCAAACTCTTGAGGCATGAAGGGTTGAGGACCTTCTTTTCGACCAAAGATGACCGTATGATCCTCTTCTCTTCTGCCTGGGACTAGGAAGTAGGTACCTCTAATGGGAGCAAGTCGGTTTGTGGTATGGACGGTTGTCACCTGTGTGTACAGGTTAATGTCCCGACCGTGCCCTACAGTATACATCAGATTAAGTTTATTACACTCAGGATAGTTCAACGGCAGCCTCTTATTGATAAACTAAGGAATTTTGTTCACAAGGATTATATCATCAGGAGAGGGACTATCCACCTTTGCAACAAGATACTTCGTGAGTTATGCCACCTCTTAAGCTACCCCTTGCGTGACCGGAGGTTGGGACGCTGTCTTGGGCAACTTGACCACCAAGGGTTTTGCTTGTGGCATTGGTTTGCCTGAGGTTCTCGGATCAACACTTGGTTGCTGGCTCGTCTTGGGAAGACGCATAACCATCGGCTTGGAAGAGGACTTTGTATTTTTTGATTGCTTTTGACTGGATCTTGGCAATCAGATCACCATCGGCTCCCCAGAGGGCCTCGCATATTCCGGTCGCCTTTGATTAGATTTTGGCAATCGAATCACCATCGGCCCTATGACGGGTTTGGGTCCTAGCTGGACCTTTGGAGTCGGATGACCATCGGTTCCGACTACATAGCTGGGGCGGAAGAACCAGCCACCTTTTATGTAAAGTTGCGACAAGGGGTGCGGCTTTGCCCAGTTTACGGGCCTGGAGATGAATTCTCAAGGGTTCCTCTGGCCCTGGGATGGCCTCCAGTTCGTCAGTAATGTGCTTCTTGGATTCTTCATATAGACGAGCCTCCGAAGAATAATAAGACTCAACCCCTTTGAAGGGATCGATGTTGGCGAATTCAGTCTTCACGAAGCCGGGCTTACTGATATATTTGAAGCACTGGTGGAGTGTGGATGGCACGATCATATATTTATGTATCCACAGACGCCCCAAGAGGATATTGTAGGACGTATCAGCATCTATGACATAGCAGGTAACCTCTGTCCTCGGGTCACCGATCTGACATTTCAATCGGATCTTTCCTAAGGGATAGCTCATTCCCGAGTTGAAACCGCTAATGGTAGTGTTGGTTGCCGCTAGCCGGTGCATAGGGATACCGAGGACTTGAAGCAAGCTTTTCGGGATAATGCTTATCGACGAGCCAGGATCGATGTGCATCCGATCTACCTTGATGTTGCCTATGTATCCAGTATAGTACAAGGGGCAATTATGCAAGTTGGTCTTGATCAACAGGTCCTGTAAGGTGAATACGATGTTGGACATTGCGTCTGCACAATTGCTGCCCTGGAGATCTGCTGACGAGTCTTCCCCTGTAGGTTTGACCTAGGCTAAGTAGGCGTTGGCATTCTGGAGTGATTCGCTCAATGCGAACGAAGATCCTTTGAGAGCCTTATGAGCTCGTATAACGACAACTTTGCTGGCGTATTAGCCAGTTGTACTAATATGTCAAAGTTGTAAGGTCTCTCCAATCCCTGAGGTGCATCCTTACGGAGCGGCCTGTCGAAGCGGGGTTTCTTTCGGCTTGGACCTGTCCGCCGATGGAGGCTGAGATGGCCCCGAAACATCAGTGGCAGACAGCGTTGCTGGCTGAGGGTCTTCTACTGAACTACCCGGAGTGGGCTGGACTTGTGCCCCAGACCGGGTAATACCGGCTGTCGCCTCCTCAGCTTCCGTTTAAATTGTATGCATGATCTAGACTTCCTGCCCTTCTTCTTGTTGTCTAGAGATGATGTCGCCTGAGTAACTTTGGGCACTAAGTCTTGGTGCACCTATATGACCTCTCTTCTTGACGTGGTGAGAGGTACCAAGCCAGTCGTCTGGTCCCGGATGGGAGGAAGATTAGTAAACTCCATTGTTGCCCGGAGGACAGGTATTACCATGTCTTGAGTATTTGTTGGGGGGAAGTCACCGAACTGGATTGATACCATGTTCACCGCCACGGTAAGCGCTTCAAAATCTAGGGACAGAGCTTTGGAGTCGATAAGACTCTGGATGTACCGTTTTAGTTGAAAGCGGACATGAGTGGAATAATGAACATAGCGGTGGAAGTGACAATATTTTGGGTCCTCCAACTCCGTCGCTCGAGGCTCACGCCTTGGTGGAGGGAGTTGGATCCTGTCCCCTTGCAAGAGCATGTCGAAGATAGGCCTGACATGACGATCTTCGAATGAGTAATTCAACTTGGGCCACTGAGCTTCTGCCTGCTTTTGTTCAGGCTTCTTGGTCGTACCAGCGACCATGGCCTGTTTGCCTTTATTGTCCCGGTTATTGGAGGTGCCGTCAGTATTGTTGTTATTGGGGGTGGTACCAGGACGTTTGCCTTTGACCTCTCCATCCGGGATGTGTAATCCCAACTGGCGAACCTTCTTTAACTTCGTCTCCGCATTGGTGGCGCTTATGATGAAGGTCGTCCAATCCCTGAACTGATCTTCACCCATCCAGAGGCTGATTATGGGAAGAAATTTCTTCTGGCAGATTTCAATCAAGGAGCTTTCGGGATTGCCTTCTCATTACAGTTTGACAGAACTACTCGATATAGTTCCTTGTTAGCTCCCTCTCCCCCTGAGCGACGTCCATGAGAGATGACATTGTCATATCGTGCCCCACTTCGTAGAATCTCTCTAGGAATATGTGCTTGAAGCCTTCAAAAGAATGGATGCAGTTGTCCAAAAGGTTACGGTACCTGTCGAATACGATCCTCTCCAATGCTTCGGTGAATAATCATATGAAGATGGCATCGCTATGCGGCAAGTGGTCTGTTGTGACCTCAAAATATGTAATATACCGACTAGTAGAGGTCTTACCGTCGTACGGATCAATATGAAACAATTTGTACCATGACAGAAGAGGAATATTTTTCCACGCAATGGGATATGGTTGCCATATTCTGAGGTCCCAGGAGGAGTCTCGGGCATTGAACATTGCTCGAAGCTCCTGGACTTCCCTTCTTGCCTCCCTGGCTTCGTCTGCAACTGAAGGAGCAGATTCTCCTAGAGGATAGTCATCCAAAGGATGAGCGATCATATTAGAGTCCGCGTTGACTACGGGTCCCAAGTTTGTTTGTCCATGCGTCCTTGCCGGTTGAGTCGACAAGGCAGCTTTGATTTCGTCTACTGACTTGACCAGGGACAGGAGCATGGCTTCAAGTACTTCTAGATGTTGCCGATCAGTAGGTCCTTCATGGTCATCGCCGGCCATAAAGACCATCCGCACGTGGGTAGACGTGGAAGGGACCATAGAAGAAGTGCTCTCTGTGTCATATCCTCGTACAGAGAAATCGTCGTGGAACATCGGAATGTCCTCTTCCTCATACTCGGAAGGGGTGCTACCCTCTGTGCAGGAAGCCACATCGTCTTGACGAAGGCGGTCACCCTAAGGGACGTCCATGTCTGTTACATAATTCCAGTAGATCGCTACCCCCTGTGTATGCTCTTGGAACACCGAATTATCGTATATATTAAGGGAACTGCTACCTCCGGCTTCATCTACCCCCAGGGAGGTCGAGGATGCACCCCAAGGTGTTGGAAGCTTCTTTCTGGATCGAGTTCCTAGGTAGATACCCCCTGTGGCTGTCGGTGGCAACCCTCCAGACGAGAGTTTCTTTGCAGTTCTGGCTGAGAATGCCAGGCTGGAAGAGCCTGTCTTCTTTCCTTCCTTGCCGGGAAGAACCTTCCGAGTTGAATTACAGGAGGCGAAAAGGAATTCCTTGTCTCCCAAGATTTGTACCTGTTCCTCAAGTTGTTGTCGGACAGGTGATGGCTGGTGTAGTCGTTGAAAAATGGATTGCTGATCTTCAGGTGCTGCTGACTTGTCGTAGCAGCAGTTGATGATGACCTGGGTGCAATGACATCCCGAAAAGTGCTCATCACAAGCCAAGGTTGCTTCTTTCTCCTTGCGTTTGTGTGTAATCACCTCTCGCGAGTCGATAGCAGACA
The DNA here is from genome assembly GCA_029216955.1 of Iris pallida. Lineage (NCBI taxonomy): Eukaryota > Viridiplantae > Streptophyta > Magnoliopsida > Asparagales > Iridaceae > Iris > Iris pallida. The sequence continues at coordinate 12,122,336 of JANAVB010009198.1, read as the reverse complement.
GATCTACCTTTGCATCCAGTTTGTGGACTCGGGTATCCCGAGCACACGGGTACGTAGATATCATGTTTGCTACCTGATCAGAGGCTAGTAAAAGTACTGGCTCTCGATCGTTGGAGGGGGACTTTTGAGACACACCCTATCCGTTAGCCCTGGGGGACTAGACGCGAGTGGTTCTGTACAACTTTCTCAGGAGATCGTATAATAGTTAACGGAGCCCGCTATGGTCAGCAACTTGGACAGTTGATTGGGCTTGTTGGGCCCACACTGCCCTCGACTTCTTCAATTTAGCACCTGAAGGTGCATAATAAGAAGAGTCCAGATTGGAATATTCTACATTTTTAATAGGCCACATGGAGTCAGACCCGCATGAGAGACGGTCAAATACAGAGCTTCTGACAGGGCCGCATGAGACACCCTGTCTGTGGCCAGGATTGGCTGCCGTATGGGCCATCTTCCTATGGCCAGTGTTGGCTGTCGTATGGGCCATTTGCCTGTGGCCAGAGTTGACTGTCGTATAGGCCATCTGTCTGCGGCCAGAGTTGACTGCCACATGGGCCATCCGCCTACGGTCAGAGTTGGATGTCGCACATGCAGACTGCTCATCTCTCTTATGTGGCCTCTTCCTCGTCTACATGGATTTCCTTTATGCCTCCAAAAACTCATCATCATAGTATTTTCCTTTGCTAGATTTGGGGACAGTGGGGTTCTCCGTGGTAGGAAGCAAGGTCGCAGAAAAGCTTTGATCACCATCTTGGGCCGTAGAAGGAGCTTCTTCGAGAACCTGGTCGAAGGAAACAATTTTGTGCTTCGACATCCTGCGGGATCTCTTTGGGTTGGCTCTTGTCTGTGACGGGCTGGCGCTCCCTTCAGAGTACATTTGTTTGAATGCTCGTTGGTCAAAATGAACCACGAGCATTTGCTGCGTAGAGCCGAGCTTGGACGCGTCAGATTGTGTCACCAACTTCTCATCAGAGGTGAAGGATGTCCCAGCAAAGTTGCCATCGTATTTGCCATTAAATATCAAGAACAAGAATTACATAGGAATTGAACTTGATTGCAAACTCGCTTGTACAAGAGAAAGTCTAGAAAGAAGTCCTAGGAAACAATCTAAGTACAATTGTTTAGTTTTTGATTCTGGAGGGTGACGATGGAGGCTCGGAAAAGTGTAGCAACTCTGCCTTACTCCTTGGACTATTTGACACGATCCTTGCTCTTGAAAAAAATTGCCCTTCGTAGGTTGCCAGCCTTTTGTATGGGTGTGGTATCGTGCTATTTATAGTAATAGATATCTTAAGCCGCATAGATGGCCACGTGTCCACGTGGCTACAACAGCACACAAAGACCCGCTCTTTTACCGCCATCTAGTGACTTGTTGAGATTTTGTTGCAGCAAATCTGGGTGGTTGAGACTTGGTCAGCCTGCCATGTGTCCTATCGCAAGATAGGATCAGTCTAGTTAAGTCATTTTGAGCCGCATAGGTCATTTACTGTTCGGCCATCCTGGGCCGCATAAGACTCATGCGGCTTAAGTCACAGTCTTCCTTAGTCCGCATGTAGCTTGGGGACTTTTGAGCCGTATAGATTATATATTCTGGGCCGCACAAAGCACATAGATTGAGCCGCATAAGGTTCATGCGGCTCGGGTCGCAGTTCTTCTGGCCGCATGGCCATGTCCAGGCACGTGGACCTTGTGTCATGTCCTATCTTCTTTTTTCAGAGTGTCAGCTGTCAGTTTTGTCAGCTTTGACAGATTTGTCAGCTTTATCAGAAGGGCCGATCGTCTTGGCCGCATAAGCGACTCTTCCTTCTGTAGCTCAAATCAGTCTGGTTGCCTTTTAATATATAATCTGAGATAGTGAAGATGGGCCGCAGGGGGCATGTCGAGTCTGTCATGCTGCGCTTCTTAATGCAGACCAATTTGGCCCAAAGTACTCATGCGGTCAGTTGTTATCCGCATGAACCCCATATTTTTTATGCTTCTACACTCTCTTTATTTTATAATGGTTCATTGTTTACTTATTCCATGTTATTTTCGCTCCAGGCTGGTAGAGATTTGGGCGACTTGATGCATCGTCAATTCCATGGTCCCTATCTGAACTTCGGGGACATCCCACTTGAAAGACAATTTATTTGGCTAGATATGCTTGGGGTATGCCTAAATAATATCGTCTTTGTTTACAATATTTCTTAAATATTTACTCATTTATTTTTATTTTTCTTATTTACAGAAGTTGTATTGGTTGTCGACGTACAAAAATCACGCGATCCGAAAGTACTACAAGTCCATTGCCAGCAAAAGGTTAAGGGATATGGTCAACGACCAGAAGGCGTTGGCTACACTCCCTGGAGATCATCGCAAGGAGTGGTTAAAGGAGGAATTTTGGGAGGATATGAAGAAGAAGATGAACACTCCGACCTATATGGCCAAGTGCGAGAAGGCAAAGGCTGCCCGTGCCAAGGGTGGTCACCACTCAGATGGATCCATCCCAAGGATGGTGAGTATTCTTACTTGTTATTTTTCCAATTGTTTAATTTCAATGTTTAGTTATTAAATTTTGTTTAATTGTTACATTACGAGAAGGTCGCCAGGACAGGCGGAGACCCGATCACCATCTACTTTTCCAAACTTTTTGTGCGTACCCATAAGCGAAAGAAGGATGGAAAGCTCATAGATGATCGGACGATCAAAGCATATATAAGTTTTCTCAATCCTATCTAATTACATTCTTCTTTGTACTTAACTATATTTATTTTACATAAATAGTTAGTCCTAACTCTAAATATCATAACCATAACCCAAATTAGCAATAAAAATCAAAGAAAAATATAGGAGACGTATGAGACCCAAACCATACAAATACTTAGTAGTAACTAAAATATGAATATTAACTCTAAATCTATTTACTAGGAGACGTATTAGACTTTAGAGAGTCGAGTCGGTGAAGGAGGGTGTACTACAGAGGGGTTGCTGACGGGGAGCTAGGACTAGTCAGCCACCGACGCCGGCTTCGAGGAACGACTGTGGATACAAGCTGTCGGTAGAGGGAAAGGCGGCAGCGTATACGGTACCAGATCATTGGTATCCTAGCCATCCGTTTACTCTAGAACTCCTCCTCTATCTCCAGCTCCACCTCCATCTCTATTTGTAGGTACACTGTCTGGCATTACTACCGAAACCTATACTTTGGAGCACATTACACAGATATTGGTGGCCCTACAGGATTAGATGACCCAAGTGACCCACGTTCTAGACACTTGTGGTCTGATTCCTGCTACCACTACACCAGCACCTGCTTCGACCTCAGCACCTCCTGCAACGGCTCCTCCTTTGACCACATCGCCTCCTGTACCAGCTCCTTCTTCGACCATAACGCCTACTGCACCAGCTCCTACTTTGACCTAGTGTCTCATATCACGTCGACGGCTGTTCCAAGCGGTGTTCCTACCCAGGAACTACAACGGATCATCAGTTTGGTGATGGCACAGTTATATGTGTATGGACAGCCACCTCTGCCTCCGCCACCTCCTCCACCAGTGGTTTGATATCTACAAGAATTTTATATAATTTTTTGTTGTACTGGATGAGTTTGTACGACTTTTATGTAGTTTATGTATCATTTGAGGGATTTATATAAATATACTACATTGGAGAAGTTTGTCATTACTCCATAGTTTAAGAAAATAGTTGTTTGATTCTATTTCATTCAACGTTACATATTTGTGTTTTAGTTTATTGAATAAATAGTTTATTTTATTCAATGTTATATATTTGCGTTTTACTCTATTGAATGAATATATATATATATATATAGAGAGAGAGAGAGAGGTTTGAGCATAGAAGGAACCAATTATTCTTGCAATAATGACAAGTACAGCGACGGACCAGCGACGGATTACCGAAGGTCAGGTGTCGGTCACCGACGTACTAATGACATCTATCGACGGATTTCTGCAGAACACCGACGAACTATCGAAGAAAATATCCATCGGTAACGTGTTGTCTGATACCCAAATGCGTATCAGACGTCTTACCGACAAAAAATTCTGTCGGTAATCTTTTAGAAAATTTGTATTTGCGGGCTCACAAAACTTTGTTGCTAATCTGTCAGAAAGTTATCGCAACTTTTTTTGACAGAAACTATTCATTGCTAATCCATCGCTAACCTAATGTCGCCAAATTCGTCGGTAAGTTGTCGCTACAACGACGGATTACCGACAGATTTTTCTTAGCGACAATAATTCTAACAACGTACCAATTCCATCGGTAATAGTAAATAGCAACGGGTATGTTAGATTTAGCGACAGATACATCCGTCGCTAATTAGTTGTAATTTTGTAGTGTCCTTAGCCCATCGTCTTCGTCTATCTCGCCATGTCACCTTTCTAAAGGAGTCTCCTTATTTTACTGTGCCACCCCCAGATGTTCATTTTTTGTTCCCCCAGCTCTGACGTCTAGTGTCTCTATTGATCCTACTCCTTTGCTCCCCTCTCATGGTACAACTCCTCCTACGATGCCTCCGTTGTTGCCTCATGAGGAACCTCCACATATTCTACCAGCCTCCTCTACGCCATCATCTCCACCATCTACGCCTCCACCACAACCTCTCCGCCAGTCCCAACATACTCATCGACCTCCTATACATTTTACTTCCGGTTGTTTTAGTCCACCAGACAAGTTTGGTTTTACGGATTAGCCTTATATTCTCCACAGTTTCATTCTTTTCTTACTGATATTCATACTATACGAGAGCCTAGTTCTTATCAAGAGGCTGTTCAGTTCCCTGAGTGGTAGGAGGCTATGGCAGAGGAGTTAATTTAGCAGCAGACAGGTACTTATGATATTGTTCCACCTCCAGACGGGGTCAAGCCTATTAGTTGCAAGTGGATCTTCAAGTTCAAGTATCTACCTGATGGGTCCATTGAGTGACACAAGGCTCGCCTTGTTGCCTGAAGTTTTACACAAGAGCATGAGATTGACTACGATGAGACCTTTGCCCCAGTTGCTCTATCAGATGACAGTACGTACATTACTAGTTGTTGTTGTTGCTTGTAAGTGGCCACTCTATTAGATGTATGTCAAGAATACCGTTTTTTATGATTTTTTATCTGAGGTTATCTATATGGAGACCCCTCCAAGTTTTTCTACTCCATCGGGACATGGTTGTCACCTTCGTCGTGCTATCTATGGTCTCAAGCAAGCTTTCCGAGCTTAGTTTAAGTGTTTCAGAAGTGCTATTTATGGGGCAGAATTTCAACAGTGTTCTTAGGATCATTATTTGTTTTTTGCGATCGTCACCACAAGGACAAGTTCTTCTTTCACTCTATGTGAATGACATGATTTTGACTGGCTACGATTTAGTAGAGATTGCATCTACTCAGAGGTACCTTCATCAGCAGTTTCAAATGAAGGACCTTGTCTATCTTCGCTATTTTCTTAGACTCGAGATTGCACAAGATAAGAGAGGGATACTTATTTCTCAGCAGAAATATTCTTCAGATATTCTTTCATCTACTTGTTTATCAAATAGTCGGACAAATGATACTCTTTGTAGCTTCATGTGAAGTTTAATCCCAGAGAAGATGATACTCTCACAGATTTTACTCGCTACAGGCGGCTAGTGGGTCGACTTGTGTATCTCTATTAGATTAGGCCATATATTTCTCATTTAGTTAGTATTGTTAGCCAGTTTATTTTCGTGGTTTCATCATCTCACTATGGTGCCTTACTTCGAATTCTTCGATATCTTCAGGGTTTTATTACCAGTTCATTATTTATGTCTTCTACATCTACTTTAGAGCTTCGAGCATTTCTGATGCAGATTGGGCAGGAGATCCGACCACTAGACGATCTACTGCATGATTCTGTTTATTTCTTATCGTTCTATTATTTTTACAGCTAAGAAAGAAAAAAAAATGTTATTGCATGTTCTTCTACTGAGGCAGAGTACAGACCTATGGTTGCCACCACCAAGAAGATCGTCCATGTACGTAGACTGCTCTTTGATATGGACATTGCTCCTATATGACCTACACCGCTTCACAGTACTGTGATAACAAAAGTGCTATGCAGATTGCGAATAATCCAGTTTTTAACGAATAAACAAAGCACATTGAGATTGATTGTCACTTCGTCGATGAGCATTTTTTGGCAGACACTATATTTCTCTGCCACATGTGACCTTTCCTGATCAGCTGGTTGATTTCTTTATAAAGTCACACCCCTCACCACGAGTTCAGTTTTTATTGGGCAAACTCATGTTGTTTGACCCACCATGAGTTTGAAGGGGGTGTTAAGATTAAATTAGATTTAGGATTAGATATTAGTTAAATTTAGGATTAGATTCCTTCTCCTATATATATGCATATTTTTTCTCTTACTTCTATACGGATATGGATCCATTTTCCATCTGTATATATTTATAGTTGTATTGCTTTTCATATCATCCATTTATAAAATCAATAATGTTGATTTATTTCAACTTTTGAGGAACAATAGGATAAATATATTCATATTTAATACTAATTAATATTTTTATTTTTAGGTATAGAGTGGCAATAATGCTACCATAGTAACCGTATTCCTAGCAACCCATCGGAAGGATGGAAAGTCCATCGATGAGCGGACGTCCCATAGCTATATGTAAGTATTGTACAACCAAATTATTTATTTTTTCAACTTTAATATGACTTAGAAAATATTCAAGTAGAGGTTACCTAGATTAGTAATTCCATGCACGACGAGTAGATAGTAATAAGTAAGCATATCGAGAGATGCATATAACGTAGGAAGAATTTGTTAGACTCCTGAGCTGGTGAAGCAACATGATGACGTCGTATCTATGGAGGGAGAGGCTGATATTTCCTCCCAAGTCCCCCTAGCTTCGTCGGACAACGAAATATGGATGACTGCCTCTAGTGGTCTTTAGAGGGGTACGTACTGCCGTACAGAATCATACGAAACATATGTTGTTACGACGTAGACCAACAGGGCCCCCTTTACTAGTACTCATTCAAGGACACACAATGTTCACAGGAGTCGGCACATTTTAAGGCCGTTAACCAACATATTGTCTATATTTGAGATGAGTTACTGCTAAGGACATCAAAGTACCGGCCCCGATCCTAGCCCCAGCCAGACGAGCCGAGCATCATGGAACATTTTGAGGCACTCAAGTCCAACATGACGGAGTTTAGGGAGATGGCCCAGACAAAGAAGCACCTCATTACGAAGCTGGCCAAGATGACAGAGCGTAGGATAGATTTGTAGTAGGCATCGCAGGTTTCTTTGATCGAGGATATCACATCGAGGCTTATGATTACTATTGACTTCTCCTATAGACTATTAGCATTGGAGCAGATACATCATATAGCACCGACGACATTGACACCTCCTCCACAGTCAGGACAATCGCTTTTACAATAAGCCCCGACATAGAACACAGCGCTGCTTCGTGGTGATCCTCACCCTCCTCTCCATTAGTAGTCCTAGCTTGGACAGAGTGTTCATGATTTATGTGTGTTTTGGTCCTAGTTGGGTCTTCTATTGACTTGTGAGTGTTTCGGCCCTAGTTGGATCTTGTATAACGTTGTAAGTATTTTGGTCCTAGTAGGATCTTTCGTATCATTTTTTGTGACAATCATCATATTGTTTGTTTGGACATTATGGTTGGTTTATATATTTCAGGTGTTCATACATTATGGCTGGTTTCTTATGTTGTTCGTTTATGTGTTATTTATTCTCAATCATGGTTTCTTATATTGTCTGTTGAGTATTCTCTGTTTATGTATCAAACAGTCATCACTGTATCAGAGAGCTATTCAGGGCTGATGTATTTCTTATTTTTTTAGAAATTAATAATGTCTAGTGACGTTCGGCTGTGCGAGAGATATGTCGCTAAATTGTATCAAAATGTCGCTACACATATTGAAACGTCGCTAAAGTCGATATACCTCATTAAACTAGAACGTTTAGTGACATGTTAGCGACATTGATAAGTCGCTGTAATTGGAAGTATAGTAGCGTATCGACATGTCGTCGAACATCGCGAATCTTTTGACATGACAAAGTCTGCCATATTATCAACCATGTCGCTAATCACTTACTAAACGTCATTATTATGTCCCTGATTTGGAAACAAACAATGACTAAAATATAAGTCGCTAAATCAGCGACGCATGCTCTCAAATGTCGTATTACGTCGCTAACTCTCGAAAATCTGGCAACGTTTTCTACGTCGCTACATACGTCGCTAGTGCGCCATTTAGTAGTATTTTTTGATTCAGCGGCTAGCTATAACGCAATTGGACCAATATGTCGCTAAGTTCGTCACTGAATGTTTTTGCGGCGTTTATTTTAACATTAGCAACGTCTTTTGACGTTGCTAATATGACTTATTTTGGTAGTAATATTTCTAATTATTATTTTTATATTTCTATTAAAATTATTTGTGATAAATTGATAGTAGTTGATTGTTCACATTTCATTTAGAATTTTTACGTCCATTTTTTTCAAATCTCTAATTTTATTTCAATCCTTTTTTAGATCTTCTTTCCGATCCAAATTGGTATCAGAGCTCTAGGTTAAAGAATATTTTTTATTCATAGGTAAATACCCTAGGAGCAATTAAAACTAAAATATGGTTCCTGAAGAGTTTATTAAAAAATTTAAGGATATTTTAGATTATGTGATAAACTTTTAAAAGCTACATTGGGCAAATATGATGTTAGGAAAGACACTAGTATTATACACAAATAGAGTACAGTCCATAGCCAATCGTATCCTTGGAGTATCCATTAGTTGAACATAACCAACCTAAAATAGTTGAACCTAACAAACATAAAATAGTTGACTTATTACAAGTAGAGGTCAACCCTGAGTCGACCACGTCGTTAAAGTATCCATTAGTTGAAACTATCATAATTAAGATACATATTATATATGTGGTTGTAAATTAGGTCTAGGTTTAAAACATTTTTTTTTTTGACATTTATCATTACTAGAAGAATTAAAAATGACGGATCATTCCAATAAATTTAAATAACATATTAGGTTTTCTAACTATTTTGAAAATTTCCCCAATCGTTAGAGTACCCATGAACAATATATTATTTATTTGTTAAGAATAATTGTAATATTTTTCAGAAAATAATAATTCATTGTAGGGACGATCATTTTATTTTTTGGACGCATCAAAAAAACTACCAATTATTGAGGTACTTGGTGTTAGGTGACTTAGGTCCAGATTGGACATTCTGCTTCTTTCACTTCGACAACTACGATACTGACGTAGGATATCGTTGTATTTTCAGAAGTATTTGTGTTGGCTAAATTACCAAATTAGATATCTCGATTTGAAAGACGTCACCAGAACATAATTATTTATAATAAATTAATAATAATGAATTAATTAACTATAGTTTATTTTCTTCTACTGTGACTATATTTTTTCTAAAATTCATAATTTTATATGCATCGTAATTTTTTCCATGGGCCCTCCTACCGCTTCATGTAGTCAGTCATATTGTTGCAATCACTTGCTTATCGTACGGAAGGCAGGCCTAAAAGAAGCATAACAACAGTGTCAGTCAGTGTGACAGGGTTATCCGTCCAGAAAAATGGCAAAGATAATGTGCATTCATCAATGTTGCTGGCTGCTGCGAACTGCAACTATCAAGAGAGAGAGAGAAACATGGGGCTCCAATATCACGTACTGTCTGGTGATAACGAAAGTATTCCAGAAAAAAAAAAAAATAGGTCAAAGCTCTCCTTTCCCACCAATTGCAGCTCTCCTTTCCCACCAATTGCAGTGGGAGAGTGCATGCAGTACAGTTCCTGGGACCCGCTCAATGATGTCACATATACCCAATGGTCCACCCGCCTTTACTTGTGCGGCTGTGCCCGTTCTCTTGCGGTGCCACTGCATGCCCCCCACCACCTCCATCGAACGATAGGTCAGAAGTGCAATCATCTTTGCATATTTTAATAGTAATCTCACCGAAGAATTGCTTATTACAGCTGGAATGGGACCAACAAGGTCTTTTCGGTTCCTATCTATCTTTTTTTTTATTTTTTTTCTCATGGGAATTTGTGTTCGTAAGTTACTCCTTTTCTCAGTAACCACAAATAAATTAGATCCATCTAGTCAAAAAAGTTATTTCTCTGCTCGCTAACCACAACAATCAAATGAATTCGATATCTTTAACTTTATTATATATATATATATATATATATATATATATATATATATATATTACTATTTTTTTTAATTAATAACTTTAAGCTAGATAAAGTGTCAATGTAAAAGAAAAGAAGATAATATTTATAATCCCGATGCCATGAAGAAATGCCAAAATGGTGATGGAACGCTTGTAAAGGAGAAATAAGATGATGGTTGTAGATTGTATGCCGTGAAAAAAATGGCAGCGGAATGCTTACATGTAAAGGAGAGAAAATGATGATTGTGTATTCGAATTTAGGAAGAGGAAACATATGATAGTGGATTAGAGTTTATAGGTGAGAGAGAAAGAATATGATAGTAGTGTGAGCTATACTTTATGAGAAATAAGATGTGTTAGGAGTTGACTATAAGGTGTGATATATATTGGATTAAATTTGTCTTAGAAGGAAATCATCGTGTAAGGTATGAACCAATTTTAATTATTTATTCCTCGTAATTTTACGTCCTATTCCTTATGGGACTAAACTCAAACTCTATTATCACCACCTTAAACGTTCAACCAGAAACGAGATGCGTACAACCCAATATGTTGGTAGAATTAGACTTGCGAATGGTGGAGGAAGAAAATGGTATTGTTAAGGGTTTAGGGCTAGAAAGAGGAACAAGAACATGATGGTAGATTAGACTAGGAGGACAGAGGAAGGTATCATCGTAAGTATAAATTCTACAGTAGATAGAAAATTTATCATAGTTTAGAAGTTGTAGTCATGTGAATAGGAAAAAATGTCATATAACAAAGTGAATATATGACGAAGGTCGGGATATATAAGTCTGAATAATATAATTATATAATCTTCATCTCCCAAGGGTTGTCTTTGTTATCATAGCGACATACTGATGTTTATCATGACAATTGACGATAAGTGCACCTTCCAGTGCCAACTTGTGGACCACTACAAAAATTCTGCAAAATAGCGACGGAAGTTTTCATCGCTGTTTTGACATATTCCGTCCCTAAACAGTAATAATGAAGGAACAACCACCAAAAATTTTTGTCGCTAGTTCATAATTTGTTGTTTATTTTTTGTCGTTGATCCGTCGCTGGATCGACTAATCATCAACAAAACTAGCGACAGAACATCAACGACAAAATAACGACTGATATTTTGTCGCTGCATCAGCGACTAACTTAGAGACAAAAATGTCGACCGTCTTTGGTACTTTTTGTGTATCAGACAGGAACTGGATCATAATAGCGATTAAAATTTTAGTTGTTGATCCATCACTTGCCATCACTAGGTAGTCATTAATCCGTCATTAATGAAAATTTTCCATCTTTTCATCAGTATTCGATCGCTGGTTAGTCTGTTGTGTCGCTAACTAGAATATTTTTTCCAGATCAAACATTTTCTACTATACACAACTATCACGACCCGTACCCTAGAGTTAGGGCACGAGAACGTAACAGCACCCAGCCTACGCCGCAGTGTCGGCGGTAGAACGCTGTCCTAGGTCTCAATGCATCTAACAGTATAAGACTAAACAGTTTATACTTCCCGAATGGGGGTGACATAGCAGTTATAGTCTCAATCACATCTAGGGTAGAGCATGATAAAGATAGATAAAACATGAAACCCAAAATAAATACAGGAGATAGAAGTCTAAGTGTCTAAGATACATAAACCCAGAAATACATCTCAAAACTCAAATACAGTAATCTACAAAGTAAATATAGCTCCAGACAAAATAAAATAACTATCTAAACAACCTCTACTGTGTCTCCTCTAGGCTTGCAGACAATCCCAGGCCATCTGTAAAATTTATCAACAGGTCCAGTCAGGGCAGGAGCGAGCACAATACATCTCAACAGTTCATAGCAGGTTAGAAAATATATTCATGCAGTAAAGTAAGATACAAGTACTGAAAGAAGTGCAGTATGTAAACAGAGAGAGAAAGCTGTAATAGAAATATCTACTATAAGTAAAGAACTAACATGTGGCTAGTGAGTCAGAGTACAATATAGACATGTAAATGGCATAGGAGATTCTGATAAGACACTATGGAAGAGATTCTGATAAGATACTACTTGAGTATTATTCACATGTCCATTTCTACTCCTCCGTACCCCCAATCAATACACAAGGATCCAGTCAGGTTATGTTATATGATGCTATGTAACAGCCCCCGAAGGGTGGTAGACCCCGAAGGTGATAGACCCCGAAGGTGATACATAGTAGTCCCATAAATGGGATAAGAATTCTAGGAAGACTCTACGATCATAAGAGTATATGTCGTAAGTGATCAAAGAACCAATCAAGCATATGATACGCCATGTAAGTGAAATGCACAGAACATGTAGTACCCGATGCTCCCTAAGGATAACATCTCAAGAAGGGATCCATATAGTACCAATCCGTGTGACCAACGTGACAGTACAAGTAAAGTAATCTACTGCAAGAAATAATTCTAAGCAGGATATGAAATGATCAGAGAATATACTCGTCTCGATAACCTGAACAGCTGATAAGTATAGGGGGTCCCACTGAAGCCACATAGTCCTATTTAAAGCAACACTGGTTACATGGTGTTCAAGTTGAAAATAAATAAATCCACAAACAATCTATTTTTATCCTAGGTTCTTCTAAGTCAAAACAACTCTAGGTCGACTCCGGTCAACTGCACTAGTCAAACTTGGTCAAACTAGGTCATGTCCTAACCCAGCAAGTCTTACTAGGCCTAACCAAGACTATCCTAGCAAGCACACATCAATACAAGGCTATATAAGCCAACATACACACGACTCTATATAGCATGCAATTATTCAATACTCAAATAGGCAAGAATTCACATTGGATATACACTAGGTAATCTATTACTTTAAGCTATATATGTCTACACATATATACACATGCATATATTGGTATTCAATATTAGGTCTATAATTATGGCATTTCAAATGGTTATATAAACTTATATATATTACAACACAATATGCTACCATATATATAATATACATACATAGCTAAGTTAACTATATTCATAAATACTTATTTAAGAGGCTATGTGTGTGTATGTGAACATGGCAAAGGAGCAAGTGAGGGTTAAATGGGCATACATAGTGTATACATATCAAAGAGTGTCAAAGTGTAAGTGAATAATGTGTCAAATATGATAGTGTCAACATAGTGTAAGGGGGTACATGTGGTAATATAAGATTTGTGTTAACATAGAACATTATATCTCATTAACTTGTATATTGCATACATTACATCTATTATTACTTTACATTCATGCTTGTATTCATTCATCATTCATTTATTCTCTTGCACTACTATATGCACCATACATTACATACTATGGAACCTACATATTCATTACAAGCCATACTTATACATGCTTACATTAGATAGGATACTTACATCTCATACATCATTTATTTAACTATTTACTCATGCTTGCATTCTCTATTTAGTTACATAATGTATATACATTAACATGGATTAAAATTAAATAGAACATTATATTACACACAAGGGTGCACAAAATGTATATGCTGAATAGTAACTCCTACTAATAATCAATACTGTACCATATCAGCATGAATTAAAATTTAGGATTAAAGTATGTTATAGATCTATGTGTTAGCTTTTCGAAACTTTAAACGGATCGCGTTTTCGTTTTCGAAAACTCCCGGAATCGCGAAAATACCGAGAACGCGTTTGTCTTTCGTACAGCTGACACTCAAATAATTCTCCAGAAAGTTACAGAAAGAATTAGACCTATTAATACATGTTTGTGGAAGCTAACTTCAATACGCTTCTTTTAAAAAAACGAAAGATTAAACCGAGCTTTGAGCTAGAAGTTATGACATTTCTAAGTTAGGGCTGAAATTAAAAACGTGGATAAAAATTATGACGGATTTAAATAGTTTGAGCCAAAAGAATACACAATATATATCCTAATTATCCACAACAATAATAGCAATAATAATATGAGGAACCACACTCACAAACTTGATTATATAATCATCATGAACCATTTATTACATATATAAATATAGATACACTCTCATTACAATATATATATATATATAAATCTATATATGTAACATGAACACATCCACAACACAAAGGACACTCCTATGACCTCCAAATGGACACAAAATTAACACAAATGGAGATACAACTATGGGGTCATTCCTATGGGTTCAAAATAGACCTATATGCATGAGGAAATGAAAAGGAGAAGGAATTTATACCTCCCGGTAGATCGAATCGAAGAAAAACCTTCCCGGAGCGACACCGACACGTAGAGATTCCAAAAGGACACGAACGAGCTCCAAATCCTCCCAAACTTGGGTAGCTTCCTCCTTGGCTAGAATGGAGAAGGAAAGAAGAAGATTTGGTGGTGAAATGGAATAATTTGGTGGAGAAATTGCTAGGGATTGCTCTCTAGGAATTTGGGAAAGAACAAGAGAGAGAAAAATAGATGGATAATGACAAATGGGAGGCTCAACCCTATCCTTATTGTGGCTGGCCATAAAGGTAATTTTTTCCTATTAGGAAAAGTCCAAAAGCCCCTTTTCTAGTCTATTTACTAATACATTGGTAAGGGGTTAAGTCGGGGGTAGTTTGGTCAATCCTAAAACACTAATCCATATTAATAGTAACCAAAATAATTAGTCTAGTCACTAACTAAAATTAATATCATGTGGACTAAAATTAATATTATGTGGGCCATGCCTAACTAGTGTGTGGGCCCGCTAGAGTCAAAACTACCCCGGGTCCCCGATACAAGTCGAAATGAGTTAAAATTCGAACCCGACTCAAATAACCCCAAAACAATATCATAAATAATAAAATAAATTTCAACCCCAAAATAATATCATAAATAATAAAATAAATTTCAACCCCAAAATAATATCATAAATAAAAAAATAAATTTTAAAAATATTTTAAAATATAAAATGATAAAAATACCCCTGTTTTTGAAAACTGGGGTGACAACAACTTGTAACACGTAATATATATTAAAAAAAACCATATCCAAACATCCATAACTACACACATATCTAACAAGATCCAACACGCACAAAAAATACTATTTTTTATTGGTGGATATTAGCGACGAAAGTTTTTCGGTCGCTATATAGCGACAGACTAGCAACGAATTAGCCACTTATATTTTATGCAAAAATTAGTTATTCATATACGCTATATTCATCACAAATCTTTCGATAAAATTTTACCGGCAGATTACCGACGGAATATTCCGTCGCTGGCAACGATTAAAACCCTCACAGTACCGTTTCATGTTCACTCTCAAAATTTTTAACCCCAAAATTTCCTCCCCCAATTTGACCCCCTAAGTGACCGACCCGTCCCCTCCTCCTCCTCCCTCGGCGACCGAGCCCCGACCCCTTCTCCACCTCCCTCGACGACCGACGGCCCCTTCGTCCTCCTCCTTCCTGCTTCTCTCTCCGCGGTCGACGAACCCGACCCCCCTCATTCGCCTCCCTCGGCGACCGGCGGCCCCCTCGTCCTCCTCCTCCCTGCTCCTCCCTCGGTGACCAACGACCCCCCATCCTCCTTTGAAAGTCCTCTTCTCCTTCCTTATTGTAAGATTCATGAACCAATTTTTTATTTCCAGAATTTATTTCAGTAAAAATAGGGTTTTTTATTTCTTGAATTTATTTCAGTAGAAATATGGATTAAATAAGCATTTCAGTAGAAATAGGGATCTGGGATTAAATCCCTATTTTAGTAGAAATAGGGGGAATATAAATTTAGATTTTGGTGTTGGACACATATAGACAAGATACATTGGACTTGGACACGAGCATATTATATATTGGTATCGAACACGATACATTGGACTTGGACACGAGCACATTGGACTTGCACTATTAATCTAGGTTCATGTATGTATTCCCTTTCTTATAACATATACTTCATAGAAATGGTCTGATACCGATTTTGATATCGATACTCATAGGAATGGTCTGATACCGATTTCGATATCGATACTAATAGGATTGGTATGATACCGATTTCGATATCGATACTCATAGGAATCGTGTAAAACCCACTTCCTAAAAAAAACACATTCAACCCTCTCCCTTACTCACAGCACCCCCTTCATTCTCTCCCACTCTCTCCACGTTCTCTCACCTCCCTAAAATTCCTCATCACCACCACCAGCCCCTCAATTTTCTCTCCTTCACTAAACCGCCAACTCCTTCCCTTCCTCTGCACACAAGACTTCCTCACCAAAACCCACAGCACCAAAGTCCCAATTCTCTTCCAACTTTAGACACTCCAGCCCCGCGCCCCGGCCGACCATCCCTGTGCCCGCCGGTCGATCGCCCTGCGTCGACCGTCAACCACCCCGACGATGCCGCCGCCGCCCGCATGTCGGCAGCAGCCGCTGCTTGCGCCAACCAGCGCGCTGCTGCGCTACAGCATCCCGCACGACTTTCCGCCCTCGCGACAGCCCCGTCGGCCGTCCCCCGACCGTCGGCGTCCACCTTCTCGCAGCCGCGAGCTCCCCCATGGAGCCGCTGTCCCGCTCGCGCCCTTCTGCGGCGACCCTCTGCTCCGTGCGTCTCCGTGCCGTACCAGTGAGTGCGCAGCATCCCGCTGCCTCGTGCTCGCGTCTCTCGTACGTCGCCAGATCTTTCCCACACGTTCGTTTGCGCGTCCCTGCGTGTCTGTGCCATGCTCGCGTGCATTCCGAGTCCGAGGCCACCCTTCGGATACCGTCATTGAGCCCTTCGGTAAATTTCTGGTTAATCAGAGTAGTTCGTCCCTCCCCGTCGTAGTCAATGATGTGCGGTCCCGATCCCGCTATGGAAATCGTCTTCGTTTAGTTGCCTAGTGGATACGCAGACAATTCCGAGTTTGGTTCGAAACTTACCTTCTGTAGGTTTTGGTTCTATGGTATTTCTTAGTTCATGATTTTAGATTTTGTGGCTCTTAGTTTTTATACATATGTTAATATTGAGTTTGATAGTTGGTTCTGTGGATTAGTTTTTATCATACCGGGTTGGAATTTATATATACGTTTATGTGGTTGTTATTCTGGTTTTCGGTATCGCCGAGTTTGACTAGATTGTTCTAGTTACTAAGGAGGTGCTGCCCGAATTTTCTAAAAATCCTAATTTTAAATATTTATTCTTTTTCTTTTGTTTGGTTTTGTTAACTTATTACTACCATTTTCAAAATGGTTCGTCCTCATATATATATATATATATATATATATATATATATATATATATATATATATATATATATATATATATATTCTATCCCTTTATTCTAATCAGTTCTCTTTAATTATTTTGTTGGCTTTGGGTTTTGAGTATCCACTCTTGGGCGATGACCGAGTCGGTCGAATAAGCCTTAGTGAAACGCAAACACTACAGGGCATTCCTGTATGTTGAGGCGTAAGCTACCGCAACATGAGATTGCATGACCAAGTCTGAGACCTTATTTGCCGTTATTTTCGTATTTTTATATTTAAACTATTTTTAGAACTTGTTACTCGAATTTTTTTTATATTTTGGGTGCAGGACATTCGTGCCTCCTGATTGGACCGCTTCCCGGCTTCAGTGGAACTCTCGTATTTTTATTATTTTAAAATATATTGTAAGGGCATAAGCCCATTTTTTTATTTTATTTTCTGTGACCCTGTATTGTGTAGCTTAGTTTATTGTTTTGCTTGGATTTCGTAGTCGTAGTTAGTTTCGTTATATACGTAAAATGATCATTAGATTAAATAAAAATTAAAAGAGTTTTCTCACATTAATTAAAAGGTAAAAATTATAAGTTATTAATTAAACAAAATTCATGTTTTATCGTTTAAAAGAAAAGTGTAGTTTTATATATATTACAAATATTACAAAGTTTTAGTAAATAAATTGAACACTCTATTTTTCCAATAAATAGTAAATTGACTCTGGTTCCACAAATGGACAAATGAACCTTTCGCGATGTTAGATTGATTGTTTGTCAGTTTAACTTAATTTAACTTATAAAACTGACTAGGACTTTATTTTCTAGAAATTGCAACTAGCACACCTAGATATGGCTTCATATGTTTCTAAGTCAGGATTCTCAGCTGTAGGATTTCGAGGACGTAATTGACTTCCTCTCCAGTGCCGACATCCTGATCCAGTCATACAAACAGAGGCAAGTTACGGTTATGCTATCTTATATTTTAATTAGTAATTGTTAAGTTGCATGTTTAAACCACATTGCTACACGGAACCCTCTCCTAGGGTTCAAATATTGATTGATATTGATTGTAGGAATATTGGAGGAATAGTGCAACATTTATGACCAATATTCCTCATATTGCATATTGTTATTGTGCGAGCTTACCCCTCTTACATACTGAGATAAGCCGTATTGCGTCGCTATGATGCTATTGTACAACCCAAGCCTGTCATAGACGTTACATATTAAAATTACATTGTTTCAAGTAATAAATTGTTAAATTGCTGAAAAATATTGCTTCAACTGTTTAGCTTGCACTTTTTCGTTATTATTTGAAATGTGAGGTACATACTCATACTTGCTCCTTTCCTGACTGGATCCCCCAATAGGTGATATTCATGACGCTGAGCTATTGTACAATAGCTATTATGATCATGTGCTATATCTTGCGGTGTTACTAGAGTCTCCCTTGGAGGACGCGGATTCTGAGGCCGAAGAGCCGGCCGTTTAGCTAGTTACTATTTTTTTATTTTCTAGTTTCATTATGTTGGAGATTGTAGACTTTTGGTTTCAGTATTTATTTCAGTATTTTCCTTTCCAGTTGTATTTTTCTTGTTTAATAAAAGTTTTAAATATTCGTAAATTCATGTTGTGACAAATGTATAGATGTTGTTAAGATTTCCTGCAAATTGAAACAACTTACTACCGCCGTCTCACAACGGTACAGGCTGGGCATGATCCGATTCGACCCAACAACTTGGAATCGGGTTGTGACATGTTTCTAGTGGTGGCCCATGCAGGTCCGATCAACAACTTAGGTAAACGTATCTAGAAATAATTAGAACACTAGAATATTAATTTGTCACAACATAGGACCAGAATATACTATAAGTAAATATTTTTGTTTGTTATAGACTGGTAGGCTACCTTGCTTATGTTTATACCTCAACCTTCTGATCATGATTAATATTCCAAAACTATTCCCTTGTTGGCTTTGCTAAACCATTTCTACTTGACTTCCTTGAATCAATAAAACTTACTTTTTAGCCCAACTTACATATCAAATTCTTAAATTTTCCTTGGATAAGAAATTATTTTTCTCAAAATAATTTCGGTAAAGCTCAGTATTCTCTAAGTGATTTTGCCGAGAATATTCTTATTGACTTCTTCTACTCAAGTCAAAGCTCTGATGCTTCTATCTTATCTTGTGTCCAACTCAATTAGTCAGAATCAGATTTGATCCATTCCGTATGTTTAATCTTTGGAAAGGGAAATATCGGAGAATATATACTCCTCTTGACTTCAAATCAATCTCTTAAATCACAAGAGCTAATGGAACACATATTTATTCTGATAAATTTTCTTGATTTCAGAAGAACATATATTACATCTCTTCCTATCATGATTAGAACTTTAGAACTTGTTTGAATTTTTTGGAAGCTCCTTTGAAATTCTTATGGACAAAGTTGAAAAA
Organism: Iris pallida; assembly: GCA_029216955.1. Classification (NCBI taxonomy): domain Eukaryota; kingdom Viridiplantae; phylum Streptophyta; class Magnoliopsida; order Asparagales; family Iridaceae; genus Iris; species Iris pallida. The sequence goes on along the minus strand of JANAVB010009198.1, from coordinate 12,102,469 downwards.
AATATTCAGTGACATAATATGGCCTCGCACATATGCGTTGTAGTCATTTGTCTGAATCATGGAAACTGCGAGTTTACTGCTGCTAGTTGCGCACTGGCGAGGCATAGACTATAAGTGGAAGTGATATCAGGTGTGCATAGGTTTTCCGATATTATTGAGACTATGTCCTAAATGCATCACATTTGTTCCCTATTTTGCTCATCCATGAAATGGATAAATTTGATAGACTACTCGAAAACCTATTATTATTCAAGTTATGGAGCCAAAAATTTACTGCAATCAAGTGCACTCTGGCGAGGCATGAATTAGTAGCAAAATGACTTCGAATATGTATGGTTCCAGGTACTATTGAGACTAAATCCCTATTATAAATATATCATGTTTGGTCTCTTATCACCATTGATAACTTTACAAGAATTGTCTTGATTCGTTTAAATTTTGGGTTATTTGGAATCTTAGCGACTAGTTTAAATTTTTCAGAAATCATTTCTATAGGATTCATATGGGAATTTCACTTGATTTTTTAGGACTGTTTTCCAACACTTTAGTACCATCAAATTATTCTGACTTTTGCCTGATTAGAGGATTTGCATCTCTACCGGTTGTCTCCATTTTCAGAAATATCTTATCACAGCCTGAAGGAATAGATTTTCCATGAAATTCCTCTTGAGTTTGATAGTTGGTTCTGTGGATTAGTTTTTATCATACCGGGTTGGAATTTATATATATGTTTATGTGGTTGTTATTCTGGTTTTCGGTATCGCCGAGTTTGGCTAGATTGTTCTAGTTACAAAGGAGGTGCTGCCCGAATTTTCTAAAAATCCTAATTTTAAATATTTATTCTTTTTCTTTTGTTTGGTTTTGTTAACTTATTATTACCATTTTCAAAACGGTTCGTCCTTATAAATGTATCCACACACACACACATATATATATATTTCTATCGATCCATTTATTCTGATCGGTTCTCTTTAATTATTTTGTTGGCTTTGGGTTTTGAGTATCCACTCTTGGGCGACGACCGAGTCGGTCGAATAAGCCTTAGCGAAACGCAAACGCTACGGGGCATTCCTGTACGTTGAGGCGTAAGCTACCGCAACATGAGATTGCATGACCAAGTCTGAGACCTTATTTGCCGTTATTTTTGTATTTTTATATTTAAACTATTTTTAAAACTTATTACTCAGATTTTTTTATATTTTGGGTGCAGGGCATTCGTGCCTCCTAATTGGACCGTTTCCCGGCTTCAGTGGAAGTCCCGTAGTTTTATTATTTTAAAATATGTTGTAAGGGCATAAGCCTATTTTTCTATTTTATTTTCTGTGACCCTGTATTGTGTAGCTTAGTTTATTGTTTTGCTTGGATTTCATAGTCGTAGTTAGTTTCGTTATATACATAAAATGACATTAGATTAAATAAAAATTAAAAGATTTTTCTCACATTAATTAAAAGGTAAAATTGTAAGTTATTAATTAAACAAAATTCATGTTTTATCGTTTAAAAGAAAAGTATAGTTTTATATATATTACAAATATTACAAAGTTTTAGTAAATAAATTGAACACTCTATTTTTCCAATAAATAGTAAATTGACTCTGGTTCCACAAATTGACAAATGAACCTTTTGCCACGTTAGATTGATTGTTCGTTAGTTTAACTTAATTTAACTTATAAAACTGACTAGGACTTTATTTTCTAGAAATTGTAACTAGCACACCTAGATATGGCTTCCTATGTTTCTAAGTCAGGATTCTCAACTATTGGATTTCGAGGACGTTCTCAAGTGCCGACATCTTGATCCAGTCATACAAAAAGAGGCAAGTTACGGTTATGCTATCTTATATTTTAATTAGTAATTGTCAAGTTGCATGTTTAAACTATATTGCTACATGGAACCCTCTCATAGGGTTCAAATATTGATTGATATTGATTGTGGAGATATTGGAGGAATAGTGTAGCATTTATGACCAATACCCCTCATATTGCATATTGTTATTGTGCGAGCTTACCTCTCTTACACACGGGGATAAGCCGTATCATGTCGCTAGGATGCTATTGTACAACCCAAGCCGGTCATAGATGTTACATATTCAAATAACATTATTTCAAGTATTGAATTGTTAAATTGTTGGAAAATATTGTTTCAACTGTTTAGCTTGCACTTTTCTGTTATTATTTGAAATGTGAGGTACATACTCGTACTTGCCTCTTTCCTGACTGGATCCCCCTAATAGTTGATATTGATGACGCTGAGCTATTGTACAATAGCTATTATGATCCTATTCTATATCATGCGGTGTTACCAGAGTCTCCCTTGGAGGACGCGAATCCTGAGGTCGAAGAGCCGGCCGTTTAGCTAGTTGCTATTTCCTTATTTTTAGTTTTATTATGTTGGAGATTGTAGATTTTTGGTTTCAGTATTTATTTCAGTATTTTTTTCCAGTTGTATTTCTCTTGTTGAATAAAAGTTTTAAATATTCGTAAATTTGTGTTGTAACAAATGTATAGATGTTGTTGAGATTACCTGCAAATAGAAATAGCTTACTGTCGTTGTCTCATAACGGTGCAGGCTGGACATGATCCGATTCGTCGACCCAACAATTTGGGATCGGGTCGTGACAAATCGTCTGATACCGATTTATCGATACTCATAGGAATAGTCGATATTATCGACTTCGATATTGATACTCATAGGAATGGTAAGATACCGATTTCGATATCAATACTCATAGGAATGGTCGATATTATCGATTTCGATATCGTTACTCATAGGAATGGTATGATACTAATTTCGATATCGATACTCATAGGAATGGTCTGATACCGATTTTTATATCGATACTCATAGGAATGGTCGATATTACCGACTTCGATATCGATACTCATAGGAATGGTGTGATACCGATTTCGATACTGATACTGTTAACCTTGGTTTTTACAATTAAGTACTAAATTAATTTTTACTTGTATTTACCCCATATATGGTACGTGGTGCAGAATTGGTTTGAACAATGAGTCGATATTTAGTTGACAATTCGTGGATGTACAATCGGCGACATGAGAGCAAGATTGGTTTGACGGATGATTTCAAAACGGGTGTCGAGAATTTTCTGAGATACGCCAATAGACAACCTTATTTCATGGATGGAAGGCTCATAAAGTGCCCTTGTGTTAATTGTCGTAATATACCATTCAGAGAGGTAGATCTCGTGAGAGAGCACCTCTGCAAGAAGGGTTTCGCACCGAACTACAACGAGTGGACGGCTTAAGAAGAACCTTTGGTTCCTCAATATCAGTCCTTCAATACGGAGGTGCACTACAAGAATAAAGGCATTTCTTGACGGGGATTCCCCGTCAAGAAATCGGTATCTTGACTGTTGCGTATCCGTCAAGTAGGCCGGAGTCAACACTAATAAAATATGATCTATTAGCGACATAATTTAGCTACGGGGACCCCCCATTTCTTGACGGTCGCTGGCATGGCTTTTCTTGACGGTTTTTGGACGTCATATGAAGTAATTTTCTTGACTATTTTTAGCCGTCAAGATAGCAGTTTTTAGAAACTGTCAACGTAGGCAAACACTTTTCTTGACTCCGGCCTAGATGACGGCCTTTAGCCGTCAAGAAAATCTTTATTGCAAAGAGCAATTGTAGCAAGATTGAGTTAATTGTGACGTTTTATAACCGTCAAGAGAAGCTAAATTTTGTATAGCCAAAATTTTGTTTATAATTATATATAATTAATCGAACACACACATAATATCAGTCATCCATAAGATATACACACATCAAATAACTGCAATTTCAATTTTTATATTAACAAATTGTATTGTTCATACACCACAAACTTCCAACATATCCAACATCCTTTTCAACCATAAACATCCAACATACGTCCAACTACAATATATCCAACAAATGTATGTAGTCTTTGTACATCTTAAGAATCCAAAACTGATATTTATATAACTAGAAACAAAATATGTAGTAAACCTGGCCGGAGCACATCCCTCCCATATTCACAGCACCTTCATTTTCCATGTAGTTCCTGAGAGAAGAAGAGAAATATATTTAATCATTATATATACATGTTTGTATAAACTGATATCAACTAAGAACAAAAACTCTAAAAAAATTAGCTTATTTCAATTAAGAATAAGATATATGACAAGTGCTGTGAGGTCTGATACTCACTGTATCAGAGTAGTATCACTGTTATTTTTGTGAGAGCGTTAGAGAGTTAGTTAGAATTTTGGGTTGTATTGTGAGTATCAGCTTGGCCTTGGGTTTTGACCCTTGTATGTGTATGACTTGGGTAGAGGATGCCTTGGTGACAGCTAGACTAATTAGTGTCCTAAACTAGAGTAACATTTAAAGAGTATGAGGATGAGAGTACCAGTTAATTAGATATTAATATTATTTTAGAGTCTTATGGGCAAGGATAAGAAGGAACTAAGTTTCAGTTTTGGGGTGAGATCAGTGGGTGGCCTATGCATTAGAAAGTAAGGATTGGGCTAGATAGGGAGCTTGGGAGTGTTAGAAGGTCCTGTTGAGCCCAAGCAACATGATATGACCCTGTCTAGGCCAGGTGGTTAGGGGACAGGCCTTGTGCTTGCTCATACAAGTGCCGGAATGGCCTGTAGTATGCATGTTGCAGGCCATTTGGGTACTATTGTAGGCCTCAGGCATGGCAGCAAGGGTACACTTGCTTATTTGCCTTGGCAAATGGTGACTTTGGGTGTTAGAGTTTTTTGTTGAGTGTTTGGATGTAAAGTATCAGATATATTTGAGAGTATCGTATTTTGGTAATGTGGTTCAGATTTGAGTGTGTGTATGTGTCATGTGAAGGTGTACCAATGTGGGTTATTAGATAGTATCATATATTAGTATCTGAAGTGTAGATAGTGTAATAGTGTTTAGGGATTAAGTAAATTTTGTGTGAGAGTGTGTTAGTATGCGTCAGTTGGCTTTGGGTTTAAGATAAAGGCATGTGGGGGTTAGTATCAGTTAGAGACTAGGGTTACATACAAGTTTAGGGGACTTTGGCCTTTAGGCCACTGTTCTATGGCAGAAAGGGAAAGGGAAATCATTCCCTGTTGTTGTGTAGGCCAAATATGGCTACTGCTTGGCAACTAGAACACTACTCGAGTGCTAGTGCAACAGGACCAATTTGTCCAGGCCTTGGGTCATATTGGTTAGGGCAGTATCTTGAGTGTTTCAGTAGCTTGGCCATCTCAGATGGAGATATCGTGTGAGTTAGTGTTAGTTAGGAGGTCGTCTTAGAGGTTGGCTTCATGATGTAGTGGCTGTTAATTATCAGATATATGACATCCATGTATATGCTAGCGAGTTAGATGTTAGCTTCAAGAAATTTTAGAGGTTAGAATGTTGTATCTTGGTTTTGTTTAGTATTTTAGTATCAGAACATGAGTGTATCAGTGAGTTCAGTTGTTGGGGATTTGAGTCTTGAGTTAATAGTGTGGTTAGATTGGGTACATATTAGTGTAGCTTGATTAGGAGTTAAGTTAGAGTACCTTGGTTGGTGGTATCGGTACATGGAGATTAAGGGGCTGGATCTTGTATTAAGGTAAATTGAGTATATGGATACCTAGACTAGGGTATCTTATAGGATTACTTGATATAGGATACTACATCTAGACTTAACCATGGTTGACCAAGGTTGCACTTACCTGTGCATGCAGGGAGAGTTCCCTGCTGTGCAGGAACACAAAGTCCCTAATCTCCCATCTCTATTATTTGTTGCCCCTTACATTCCAAGTTACCTAACTTTTCGAGCCATTGTCACACAAACACTTGCATTTTTCTTCAAACTGACACACACACACACACTTGCATTTTTCTTGTGCCCATAATAAACTGCCCCTTACAAAGTCGCCTTTTCCAGCATTCAGAAATAAAAAGATGCAATTAGTTTTGACATCGGAACCTCATATCCTATAAGAGAGATCCCCACATCTAATAGACAAATGAAAACAAAAATACTTGCTTATTGCATGCATGTTCTGATTCATGACCGACCTTTAACAGTTGTGAAGCCATTTCATTTATATACATCCTGTTATGCATGAGAAAGCACACATAGACAAGTAGAACGGAGGGGTGTCAAACATTTTTCCTTGTTGCAAAAGAATCATCGTACAAGAGTTATCCCACAATATTAGGGCTGACTATTAATACTATTCAACATTAAGAAATTAGAATATACAAATTGACTATTTTTTATTTGACTATATGTCAACAATGCTGATACTCTGTAATTTGTAGAAACTGCAAGACAATGAAGCTATAAGAAAGAGAGCAATCTCCATAAAACCTTATAAGCCAGTTGCATTCTGGGTGAACTGGTATCTTGGATATGCAGTTTAAATTCGGAAAGTTAATTTCAAAACACATACCAGTATTAATTGAAATTCTCCAATTGGTCTTCCAAATGGTTCTTGTTGTCGAACATATGGAAGAACAACATCAAGGCATGCTTGCATAAGATTCACAGGGCCAACAGCCAAAACAAGCCTTTCCAAATCTAGTCCTGACATCAGGACATAAACACCTGAAACAAGGAAAAGATAAAAGACTACTTCAGTTTAAGATCAAACAGGGAACATGGACATATGAAAAATAATAGTAAAGTCCGATTAGCTATTTGTTGAGTTGTATAATAAGATAATATAACAAGATAAGCAAATAAAAAAATAAAAAAATGTTTCAAAAACACCATATTAATATCAAAGGCATATAACAAAACAACTTTTTTTTATCAAGAATCTGACCCAAACAGATTACTAACTTCCAATAGTTCCCACTTTCCTCTCGCTTCAAAGACATAATGAAACTTCCAATATGCGCACAGTACAATATTATCTTAATAACTTACAGAAATAATATTAATACCATAAAAAATAGCAGGAATTGACAAACAAATGCATACACATTAAGCTGTTGAGAAGGTAAATTAGCACAAAAGAGAAGACATATGAGAAACTCAATTTAATTTCCTTGTAAGTTGCCCAGAAGACATATTCTTGTTTTAAGATCAAACATGTTCTTATCAAGGGCACTAGTACCTCTCGAATCAAGACGGAGTACGGTAAAATGTACACAATCGTCCAAATATGATCAAAAAGTGTGGTTATAGTCGCATTCAAAAGTATCATATCTACAAACATATTAGTGAAACACCAATCAACTCGTAAACAAAGAATAAAAAACATGAAAATGAATCCGAATAAAAAAATGATACCAAACTCTAGCAATTCATTAGCAAAGACGAAAATCGAGACATCTATGAAGCAAGAACGGTCCAAAATAGGTGTATGTGTCCCTGTAGCATCGAACATTAAAATAGTTTTCCCATATTCAAATCTTCAACAGGGATCAGCATTGTAATTTCTAGGCAAAAGTGGCATTCTCAATACAATTCCAATCACAAATCACCTCCTTAAAAGTTTAATTTCTTCCTCCAAAATAAAAATAACCACACGTAGAAGAATTCAAAGATCACAACATTACAAAGAATCGAACAGAAAGATTACAACTTTAGGAGCTTACAAGCAGTTTGCGACGAGAGAAGCACCTGATCCTCGAGTCCGGGGAACTGACTCCTCAACTTAAACGGAAAGTAGCCCATCGTCTCCTCTTCCAAACTCCAAACCTCAATCCCCCAAATCGCAATCCACGAAAACCCTAATCTCTATCTCCCCCAAAATCCGATCAGAAAAAGAAACCCTAATTTTCCAATTCAGCACCTAACAATAAAAAGCTTCATTCGTTGGTAAAAGAATTGATACTTTGGGAAGAAATCCTAACCCTAACCATAACCGTAACCCTAGGGCTCACCGAAACGGCAGAATTCCAGAGGAAGGAACTTCGCCGGAGGGATCGAGCGGAAGGGGGGAGGGAAGGCCCTATTAATGGCGATCGGACGGTCAGGATACAAAGAAGCGGCTCAAAAAGCGACCGCTCGTCCCCGTGCCCTAGTTCGGAGTCGCTGATGACACGGAGGTCGGGCGCCACTGCACGGTAGCTTCGGTCGGTGAGGCCGAGGATCCAGTGGCTCGCGGAAGCTGAGGAGGAGGACCTTCGACTTTGCCATGAACATCATAAGATTTCAGTGCCTGCGGGGAGTCGATGAGGGGAAGGAGGAGGACGAGGAGAAGAGAGAGGGTTTTCAGAGTGGAGGGGAATTTGGGGATTATGGTTTGGGATTTAGAAAGGAGGAGGAAGAGGTAGAAGAGGAGGAAGAGGGTGGAGAGAAGAAAGAAGGGTTTGTTGGTTTTGGTTCTCCTTCTCCATCTGCTCGTAGAGGAATAGAGCGGAGAGGAAAGAATCAGGAAATAAAGAAATTGGGATTGAAAGACAACCCGTCAACATATATCAAATTTTAAAAAATTACCAAAATGGCCGCTAAAAAAATTATGCCAATTTTTTAGGCATATGTTAGTTGACGGTTATTACCGAACCGTCACTAAATAAAATGATGTTGCTTGATGGATCATCTAAAATCGTCAACTATTATGCTATAAGATTGCTAAATTAACGTAAAATAAGGCATTTCTTGACGTAAGGCTAAATCCGTCAAGATAAGCCATTTTCTTGACGGTTTTTCACGACCATCAACTTATAAACCGTCAAAAATCTTTATTTTTCTTGTAGTGGTAGGAGACCCCACTCTTGGAGACCACTTCCAATATTGGCATCGAAACTTGGTACATGAGTTGGTATTTGAGGCGACTTGTGCCGGTCCAAGTTTTGATCTAGAGGATCCGAATCCTGTTGCAAAGGAGTTTTATGATACATTCAACTATGCCGATATTCCGTTATATCCGGGTTGTGATTCTCATTTTGTCCTGTCGGTGGTGATACGGTTGTTGAACCTCAAATGTGATTTTAATTTATCGCAAGAATGCTATGATTGGATAATTCAGTTTGTTAGAAGGTTGCTGCCAAAATGAGCAAAGGACTTGCCAGTAAACTTTTACAAGTCGAAGATGATGATACAAAAACTCAGATTAGGCTATGAAAAGATAGATTATTGTCGAAACGGTTGCATATTGTACTACAAGAAGAACAATGATAAAGACAAAATATATTTTCTGTTACGAGGACCGGTACAAGTCCATTCGGGGCAAAAGAAAATCAACTACACGAGCAAGGTTGCGCCCCTACAAATACATACAGTTTTTGCCGGTCAGAAAGAGGCTACAGAGGATGTATATGTCCTTGAATATTGCAGAACACATGACAAGGCATAGTAAAGAGCGGAAGATGGATGAAGGAGAATTATCTCATCCATGTGATGGAGCGGCATGAAATCATTTTGATCGATGTCATCCTGGATTTGCTGCAGAGCCTAGGAATGTTCGACTGGCTTTATGTTCTGACGAATTCACTCCTTTCGGACAGTCGGGGGCTCAATACTCTTGTTGGCCGGTGATTTTGACCCCTTACAATCTACTTTCGTGGATGTGCATGAAGACCCCTTATATGTTCTTAGCACTTATCATACCCGGTCCAAATAATTCAAAGAAAAACATCGATATCTACTTATTGCCATTGGTGGACGAGTTGAAACAATTGTTGTAGTTTGGCGTTCGGACGTATGATTTAGCGATAAAGCAGAACTTTCAGATGAGAGCGATGTTGATGTGGACCATTAATGATTTTTCACCATACGGAATGTTATCTGGGTGGAGTACTCATGGTATTATGTCTTGTCTGATATGTATGAAAAATAGTAAGGCATTCCGCCTTCAGAATGGAGGAAAAGCTTATTTTTTTATTGCTATCGTCAATTTCTTCCTATGTCCCATCCATAGAGAAGGAACAAGGACGCCTTTAGAGCTAGTAAATAGGAACTAACTCCTTCCCTATTAAGATTGACTAGAGATATCGTTTGGACAGAGGTACAGGATTTGTCGACTGTAAAGGAAGATCCGAGATCAGGCCATCACTTAGAAGGATTCAGACATAGCCATAATTGGACGAAGCAGTGTATCTTTTTGAGACATAATTTTGATGTCATGCATATTGAGAAAAATATATTCGACAACATCTTCAATACGGTGATGGATATCAAGAAAAAAGCGAAAGACAATCCCAAAGTAAGAAAGGACGTAGAAATTATTTGCAAGCGTCCAGAGTTCATCTAACACGAAGATCCAATGGTAACTAGATATGGCCTTCAACACCATTTACACTGAATGGGGATGATAAATTGATAATATACAATTGGGTTACAAAGTTGAGACTCCCTGACGGTTACGTGGCGAATCTGGCAAGATGTGTCGATCTCAACGAACGCAAGCTGATAGGGATGAAGAATCATGATTGCCACGTATTCATGGAGCGTTTACTTTCTATCGCTCTGGGAGAGATGTTGCCTTCTCAAGTATGGGGTCTACTGGCGGAGTTATCTATATTCTTTAGAGGTTTGTGTTCAAGTAAACTGACAGAGCAACATATGTTCGAACTTGAGGAGAAGATTGTATTGATATTGTGTAAGTTAGAAAAGGTGTTCCCTACGACATTTTTGATAGTATGGAACATTTGCTGATTCATCTTGCATACGAAGCACGTATCGGTGCTCCCGTCCATTATCGATGGATGTATTCATTTGAAAGGTATAAAATATTTAATTATCTAGTACTAATAATTATTTTATTCACAGTTCTAATATTAAATATATTATTTATAGATATCTACATCACCTGAAGCAGAAGGTGGGCAATAAGGCGCATGTAGAAGTTTCGATATGCGAAGTATATATTATTGAGGAGGTCTCAAACTTCTGCTCAATCTACTTCGATACTCATGTCAGAACAAACTAGAATAGAGCACCAAGAAATTATGAAGGTGAGGTCGATGAACCGAATTGTGGAATCCGTACTACCTTCAATGTTGGTGGCAAGCTTACAAGTGCTTCTAAGTTACGATGGTTGGAGGACGATGAGTTTGAAGCCGCTCATCAGTATATCTGCCTTGTCACGACCCGCACCCTAGAGTTAGGGCACGAGAACGTAACAACGCCCAACCTACGCCACAGTGTCGGCGGTAGAACGCTGTCCTAGGTCTCAATGCATCTAACAGTATAAGACTAAACAGTTTATACTCCCCGAATGGGGGTGATATAGCAGATACAGACTCAATCACGTCTAAGGTAGAGCATGATAATGATAGATAAAACATGAAATCCAAAAGAAATACAGGAGATAGAAGTCTAAGTGTCTAAGATACATAAACCCAAAAATACTTCTCAAAACTCAAATACAGATACAGTAATCCACAAAATAAATACAACTCCAGACAAAATGAAATAACTACCTAAACAACCTCTACTGTGTCTCCTCTAGGCTAGCAGGCAATCCCAGGCTATCTGTAAAATTTATCAACAGGTCCAGTCAGGACTGGAGCGAGCACAGTACATCTCAACAATTCATAGCAGGTTAGAAAATATAGACATGCAGTAAAGTAAGATACAAGTACTGAAAGAAGTGCAGTATAAAAACAGAGAGAGAACTGTAATAGAAATATCTACTATACATAGGGAACTAGCAGTGACTAGTGAGTCAGAGTACAACATGAACATATAAATGGCCTGGGATGATTCAATGATGACACTACGGAATGATTCAATGAAGATACTACTGGTGTATTATTCACATGTCCACTTCTACTCTCCCGTACCCCCAATCAATACATAAGGATCCAGCCAGGTTATGTTATATGATTCCATGCACGGCCCCCGAAGGGTGATACATGGATGTCCCATAAATGGGGAGTCTGGGGGTTACCCAACAGTGTAAGATTCAAGAGACTCTGTGATCATGAGGGTACATGTCATAAGTAATCAAGTGAACCAAGAAGCATAGTGATACGCCATGTAAGTGAAACGCACAGAACACGTAGTACCCGATGCTCCCTAAGGATAACATCTCAAGAAAGGATCCATATAGTACCAATCCGTGTGACCGTCGTGACAGTACAAGTAAAGTAATCTACTGCAGGAAATAATTCTAAGCAAGATATAAAATGGTCAGAGAATGTACTCGCCTGATATCTGAATGTCCAAGGTAAAGATACTGTCCGAGGAGAGGTGTCTGACTCCTAATTAGAACAGCACAAGTCACAACATGTCCAGAAGGGTAATATAAAGCACTACAATACATTCTACATGAATCTAGGTCAAACTAGGCCAAAGTCAACCTTGGTCAACTCTGGTCAACTGCACTAGTCAAACTAGGTCATGTCCTAACCCAGCAAGTCTTACTAGGCCTAACCAAGACTTATCCTAGCAAGCACACATCAATACAAGGCTATACAAGCCAACATACACCCAACTCTATATAGCATGCAATTATTCAATACTCAAATAGGCAAGAATTCACATTGGATATACACTAGGTAATCTATAACTTTAAACTATATATGTCTACACATATATACACATGCATATATTGGTATTCAACATTAGGTCTATAATCATGGCATTTCAAATGGTTATATAAACTTATATATTACAACACAATATGCTAACATATATATAATATACATACATAGCTAAGTTAACTATATTCATAAATACTTATTTAAGAGGCTATGTGTGTGTATGTGAACATGGCAAAGGGGCAAGTGAGGGTTAAATGGGCATACATAGTGTATACATATCAAAGAGTGTCAAAGTGTAAGTGAACAATGTGTCAAGTGTGATAGTGTCAACATAGTGTAAGGGGGTACATGAGGTAATATAGGATTTGTGTTAACATAGAACATTACATCTCATTAACTTGTATATTTCATACATTACATCTATTATTACATTACATTTATGCTTTCATTCATTCATCATTCATTTATTCTCTTGCACTACTATATGTACCATACATTACATACTATGGAACCTATATATTCATTATAAGCCATACTTATACATGCTTACATTAGATAGAATACTTACACCTCGTACATCATTTATTTAACCATTTACTCATGCTTGTATTCTCTATTTAGTTACATAATGTATATACATTAACATGGGTTAAAATCAAATAGAACATTATATTACACACAAGGGTGCACAAAATGCATACGCCGAATAGTAACTCCTACTAATAATCAATATTGTACCATCTCAGCATGAATTAAAATTTAGGATTAAAGTATGTTATAGATCTATGTGTTAGCTTTCCGAAACTTTAAACGGATCGCATTTTCGTTTTCGAAAACTCCCGGAATCGCGAAAACACCGAGAACGCGTTTGTCTTTCGTACAGCTGACACTCAAATAATTCTCCAGAAAGTTACAGAAAGAATTAGGCCTATTAATACATGTTTTTTGAAAGCTAACTTCAATATGCTTCTTTTTAAAAAAAACGGGAGATTAAACCGAGCTTTGAGCTAGAAGTTATGACATTTCTAAGTTAGGACTGAAATTAAAAACGTGGATAAAAATCATGACGGATTTAGATAGTTTGAGCCAAAAGAATACACAATATATATCCTAATTATCCACAACAATAATAGCAATAATAATATGAGGAACCACACTCACAAACATGATTATATAATCATCATGAACCATTTAATACATATATAAATATAGATACACTCTCATTACAATATATATATATATATATAAATCTATATATGTAACATGAACACATCCACAACACAAAGGACACTCCTATGACCTCCAAATGGACACAAAAAGGACACAAATGGAGATACAACCATGAGGGACATTCCTATGGGTTCAAAATAGACCTATATGCATGAGGAAATGAAAAGGAGAAGGGATTTATACCTCCCGGTAGATCGAATCAAAGAAAAACCTTCCCGGAGTGACACCGACACGTAGAGATTCCAAAAGGACACGAACGAGCTCTGAATCCTCCCAAACTTGGGTAGCTTCCTCCTTGGCTAGAATGGAGAAGGAAAGAAGAAGATTTGGTGGTAAAATGGAAGGATTTGGTGGAGAAATTGCTAGGGATTGCTCTCTAGGAATTTGGGGAAGAACAAGAGAGAGAAAAATAGATGGATAATGACAAATGGGAGGCTCAACCCTATCCTTATTGTGGCTGGCCATAAAGGTGGTTTTGTCCTATTAGGAAAAGTCCAAAAGCCCCTACTAACCTATTTTATGAGTATTAGGAAAGGGCTAATTGGTTGGGGCTAAATTAGTCATTCTAAAGTCTCTAATCACACTAACCTTATCCATAATAATTAGTCTAACCTCTAACTAAAATATTTCTATCATGTGGACTAAAAATTAATATCATGTGGGCCATGCCTAACTAGTGTGTGGGTCCCACTAGAGTCAAACTACCCCGGGTCCCCGATACAAGTCGGATTGAGTTGAAATTCGAACCCGACTCAAATAACCCCAAAACAATATCATAAATAATAAAATAAAATCAAAATAATTCAAAGAGGTCAAATACAAAAATATTCTTAGGCCAAAAATGACATTAAAATATCATAATCACATGGTTAGGCTCTAGGTCAAACAGTCTCTAGGGTTTCACTAGCAAAACGTCAAAACCACAAGTCATTGATTTAAATAATTTTAAAATCACCAAAAATTATATCATGAATTAAATATTATTATTAAAATAATTATAAATATGAAATTTCAAAATTACCCTCATTTGGGAAACTGGGTGCTACAACTCTACCCACTTTAGAAAAATTTCGTCCTCGAAATTAAAATGTCCATACTCCCTCTAGGTCAAACCCCCACAATCAAAGTCACAGATAAAAACAAAGCATACTATCAAAAGGACGACATACAGGGTCATGGCATACGGTGGTAGTGAAAGTCTCATCTAGGTATATTAGTCATGCTAACTGAATCTGTCATAGGGTATCAAAACGCACAGGCAGTCTAGGGTGCTAAACAAAAGTTACAAAAATAACAAACCATCAAAACTGTAAGACAGTCTACCATCCTATATGAAAACTGGTACTTATCATAAAAATAAAGAAAAGTAACTACCCATTGTCTTTAAAGGGTTCAGAAAAAAAAACAGAATCAAAGTTAAGGAATGAAAGCCAATTTCATGAAAATTTCCAATCACAATACGTATTAAGGATATTTAGTCTCGATACGATCTAAGTTGATCAAATTGGGGAAAATCAAGATTTAGGCAATATGGAGGACAGGTTCAACAAAGTCTGAGATCGAGCATACAAGGATAGAGATTCAGGTCACAATCAAATTTAATTCAATTTAGTATAACCCAAGATATAAATATGATAAGAAAAGATAATCGAATTCGATTTGGTCGTGATTAAGGAAACTAGGATTCAATGATATTAAAAAACCTTTTTAGAGAAAAATAGGAAAAGATTTCATGCGAAGTCAGTAAATCATCTCTCTCCAATACTATCAGTTTATCATTTGCCAATCATATTTTTCTCGCAAACCCCAATATAAAATCATCCTTCATATGACTACCCTCAAAATTTCTATAATCTTCAGTCATCTAAATTTTACCATGATCACCATAGACAAAAAAATTTTAACTTCCAAAACATTTTCCACGAAACGTACCCCTCTTTTTAGGAGTCGACACTTATTCATTTAATCAAAATTTCAAATTCCTTCACCTCGTTTTAAATTAGATCCGAAACCTCTAAATCCAATTTATGAAATCCTTGAATTTGTTTAAATCAAGTCTCGTATTCACTAAACTCCAATACCACTATGTCACACAAATTTATTCTTGTTTATAAATTAACCTTCATATTTTCTTCAACGTTTACCTTCAAATATTATCCTTTTGAATTCCACAATTTCTCCCAATCATCTAAAATAATTTCTATAACGTAAAATCCTTGTGTTCTCTCTGTCTCTAGTCACCCTCTTACAATATCTAGTTCAATTTTGCATAATCATTTAATACAATAAAAAATTTTACTTCTTCTTTTTTTAAAAAAAAATTCTACATAGCCTCAGAGTAAAAGTTTTTCTAGAATCAATAACCAAGATTTTCTAAGTTCTCAAAACTAGGTTGACCTCGAACATCCTTATTAGTTTTGAAATACATCCATGAATTATCCATAACCAACTTTCTGTGATTGTTTCTAAATTGATAACATTTATCCCTCGATTTCATTTTAAACCTTTACCACATCTCCATTTCAAATTTTTCATATTTGACATCCAACACTCTGATTCCTACAAATTATTTTATGATAACCAATTACATCATTTCCGAACTAGATGATTTACGTCACTTCCTCAATATTTCTCAGAAAAAAAATGACATAAAGATTCAAGTGTTTTCAAGGTATAGCTGACAGAATTATATACGAGACAGGGAATTGATATAATCAGGACAGGTATATAAGACAAGAATGATGGTAATAAAAATACTGGCAGAAAAAGAATGATAAAAGAATCCGTTCTTCTTATCTGTTTTAAAAGAGGAAACCATTTTGAAATCCAGAACTAAAATATCAATCCCAAGATAAAGTCTAAGAAAATCATCGATTCATTAAGAAGAATTTCATGGTAAGAAGTTACACAAGGTTTATAAAAATAGCTAAAGCTACATCCCAAGTAAACAATGAGAAACAAAACAAAACAAAACAAAACAAAACAACAATAATTCCTTCTCTTTTTTTTTGAATGACTGAAACAAAAGTCGAAAAACATGTTCGAAAACATTTAAGATACAATCTGATAATCATATGCGTCTATCCAAAATTATGGTACTCTAAATCCTCGTCATACTAGTGAGCAAGGCTACGATAATCACAGAGCCCTTGACTTATGTACATATCTCTAGAATAATGGTATTTAACATTTTCGCGGTGCCGCTAGCTTGGCTGCGAAAACCTTAAATTCCTATACCCGAGAAATATATCCAGAGTCAGACTATATGTCCTCACCATGCTGGCTAATGTGACTATAAAAGACTAGATTCCATAACATAGATGACCTATCCCATATAATTTCATCTTGCCAAAAATTAAATTAAATCAACAATGAATACCCAAAAATCAAATCAAATTTATCAACGAACATCAAACTCAAAAATAAACAAAAATCCATCAAAATACAAACTCGGATGCAATAGCTATCATCAAAATTTAAATTCGACAATCATCCATCAAAATCAATAATTACAAACTCAAATTCAATAATAATCTATGAAAATCAAATTCAATAGCAGAAAGTAAAGATAAATCAAATCAAAGAAAAAGAAAAGAGTTTTCAAATCGGAGTTAAACAAGATTCTCAAGGGTCGTCCCAGGAATCTCTCAAGGGATCCTAATTGTGATTGAGTATCTTCAAAAATATATCATAATCCTACTGCAGGCTGTAGTGGTACTCTAGTTCGAATACCACTACACAAACTCGACCTGCATGGGCCACCACTAAAAATGTGTCACGACCCGCACCCTAGAGTTAGGGCACGAGAACGTAACAACGCCCAGCCTACGCCGTAGTGTCGGCGGTAGAACGCTGTCCTAGGTCTCAATGCATCTAACAGTATAAGACTAAACAGTTTATACTCCCCGAATGGGGGTGATATAGCAGATACAGACTCAATCACATCTAAGGTAGAGCATGATAATGATAGATAAAATATAAAATCCAAAAGAGATACAGGAGATAGAAGTCTAAGTGTCTAAGATACATAAACCCAAAAATACTTCTCAAAACTCTAATACAGATACAGTAATCCACAAAATAAATACAACTCCAGACAAAATGAAATAACTACCTAAACAACCTCTACTGTGTCTCCTCTAGGCTAGCAGGCAATCCCAGGCTATCTATAAAATTTATCAACAGGTCCAGTCAGGACTGGAGCGAGCACAGTACATCTCAACAATTCATAGCAGGTTAGAAAATATAGACATGCAGTAAAGTAAGATACAAGTACTGAAAGAAGTGCAGTATAAAAATAGAGAGAGAACTGTAATAGAAATATCTACTATACATAGGGAACTAGCAGTGACTAGTGAGTCAGAGTACAACATGAACATGTAAATGGCCTGGGATGATTCAATGAAGACACTACGGAATGATTCAATGAAGATACTACTGGTGTATTATTCACATGTCCACTTCTACTCCCCCGTACTCCCAATCAATACACAAGGATCCAGCCAGGTTATATTATATGATTCCATGCATGGCCCCCGAAGGGTGATACATGGATGTTCCATAAATGGGGAGTCTGGGGGTTACCCAACTGTGTAAGATTCAAGAGACTCTGTGATCATGAGGGTACATATCATAAGTAATCAAGTGAACCAAGAAGCATAGTGATACGCCATGTAAGTAAAACGTACAGAACACGTAGTACCAGATGCTCCCTAAGGATAACATCTCAAGAAAGGATCCATATAGTACCAATTCGTGTGACCGTCGTGACAGTACAAGTAAAGTAATCTACTGTAGGAAATAATTCTAAGCAAGATATTAAATGATCAGAGAATGTACTCGCATGATATCTGAATGTCCAAGGTAAAGATACTGTCCGAGGAGAGGTGTCTGGCTCCTAATTAGAACAGCACAAATCATAACATGTCCAGAAGGGTAATATAAAGCACTACAATGCATTCTACATGAATCTAGGTCAAATTAGGCCAAAGTCAACCCTTGGTCAACTCTGGTCAACTGCACTAGTCAAACTAAGTCAAACTAGGTCATGTCCTAACCTAGCAAGTCTTACTAGGCCTAACCAAGACTTATCCTAGCAAGCACACATCAATACAAGGCTATACAAGCCAACATACACCCAACTCTATATAGCATGCAATTATTCAATACTCAAATAGGCAAGAATTCATATTGGATATACACTAGGTAATCTATTACTTTAAACTATATATGTCTACACATATATACACATGCATATATTGGTATTCAACATTAGGTCCATAATCATGGCATTTCAAATGGTTATATAAACTTATATATTACAACACAATATGCTAACATATATATAATATACATACATAGCTAAGTTAACTATATTCATAAATACTTATTTAAGAGGCTATGTGTGTGTATGTGAACATAGCAAAGGGGCAAGTGAGGGTTAAATAGGCATACATAGTGTATACATATCAAAGAGTGTCAAAGTGTAAGTGAACAATGTGTCAAGTGTGATAGTGTCAACATAGTGTAAGGGGATACATGAGGTGATATAGGATTTGTGTTAACATAGAATATTACATCTCATTAACTTGTATATTTCATACATTACATCTATTATTACATTACATTTATGCTTTCATTCATTCATCATTCATTTATTCTCTTGCACTACTATATGTACCATACATTACATACTATAGAACCTACATATTCATTACAAGCCATACTTATACATGCTTACATTAGATAGAATACTTACACCTCGTACATCATTTATTTAACCATTTACTCATGCTTGTATTCTCTATTTAGTTACATAATGTATATACATTAACATGGGTTAAAATCAAATAGAATATTATATTACACACAAGGGTGCACAAAATGCATATGCCGAATAGTAACTCCTACTAATAATCAATATTGTACCATCTCAGCATGAATTAAAATTTAGGAATAAAGTATGTTATAGATCTATGTGTTAGCTTTCCGAAACTTTAAACGGATCGCGTTTTCGTTTCCGGAAACTCCCGGAATCGCGAAAACACCGAGAACGCGTTTGTCTTTCGTACAGCTGACACTCAAATAATTCTCCAGAAAGTTACAGAAAGAATTAGGCCTATTAATACATGTTTTTTGAAAGCTAACTTCAATATGCTTCTTTTTAAAAAAAATGGGAGATTAAACCGAGCTTTGAGCTAGAAGTTATGACATTTCTAAGTTAGGACTGAAATTAAAAACGTGGATAAAAATTATGACGGATTTAGATAGTTTGAGCCAAAAGAATACACAATATATATCCTAATTATCCACAACAATAATAGCAATAATAATATGAGGAACCACACTCACAAACTTGATTATATAATCATCATGAACCATTTATTACATATATAAATATAGATACACTCTCATTACAATATATATATATATATATATAAATCTATATATGTAACATGAACACATCCACAACACGAAGGACACTCCTATGACCTCCAAATGGACACAAAATGGACACAAATGGAGATACAACCATGAGGGTCATTCCTATGGGTTCAAAATAGACCTATATGCATGAGGAAATGAAAAGGAGAAGGGATTTATACCTCCCGGTAGATCGAATCGAAGAAAAATCTTCCCGGAGCGACACCGACACGTAGAGATTCCAAAAGTACACGAACGAGCTCCGAATCCTCCCAAACTTGGGTAGCTTCCTCCTTGGCTAGAATGGAGAAGGAAAGAAGAAGATTTGGTGGTGAAATGGAAGGATTTGGTGGAGAAATTGCTAGGGATTGCTCTCTAGGAATTTGGGGAAGAACAAGAGAGAAAAATAGATGGATAATGATAAATGGGAGGCTCAACCCTATCCTTATTGTGGCTGGCCATAAAGGTGGTTTTGTCCTATTAGGAAAAGTCCAAAAGCCCCTACTAACCTATTCTATGAGTATTAGGAAAGGGCTAATTGGTTGGGGCTAAATTAGTCATTCTAAAGTCTCTAATCACACTAACCTTATCCATAATAATTAGTCTAACCTCTAACTAAAATATTTCTATCATGTGGACTAAAAATTCATATCATATGGGCCATGCCTAACTAGTGTGTGGGTCCCACTAGAGTCAAACTATCCCGGGTCCCCGATACAAGTCGGATTGAGTTGAAATTCGAACCCGACTCAAATAACCCCAAAACAATATCATAAATAATAAAATAAAATCAAAATAATTCAAAGAGGTCAAATGCAAAAATATTCTTAGGCCAAAAATGATATTAAAATATCATAATCACATGGTTAGGCTCTAGGTCAAACAGTCTCTAGGGTTTCACTAGCAAAACGTCAAAACCACAAATCATTGATTTAAATAATTTTAAAATGATTTAAAATTACCAAAAATCATATCATGAATTAAATATTATTATTAAAATAATTATAAATACGAAATTTCAAAATTACCCTCATTTGGGAAACTGGGTGCTACAACTCTACCCACCTTAGAAAAATTTCGTCCTCGAAATTAAAATGTCCATACTCCCTCTAGGTTAAACCCCCACAATCAATGTCCCAAATTAAAACAAAGCATACCATCAAAAGGACGACATACAGGGTCATGGCATACGGTGGTAGTAAAAGTCTCATATAGGTATACTAGTCATGCTAACTGAATCTGTCATAGGGTATCAAAACGCACAGGCAGTCTAGGGTGCTAAACAAAAGTTACAAAAATAATAAACCATCAAAACTGTAAGACAGTCTACCATCCTATATGAAAACTGGTACTTATCATAAAAATAAAAAAAAGTAACTACCCATTGTCTTTAAAGGGTTCAGAAAAAAAAAACAGAATCAAAGTTAAGGAATGAAAGCCAATTTCATGAAAATTTCCAATCACAATACGTATTAAGAATATTTAGTCTCGATACGATCTAAGTTGATCAAATTGGGAAAAATCAAGATTTAGGCAATATGGAGGACAGGTTCAACAAAGTCTGAGATCGAGCATACAAGGATAGAGATTCAGGTCACAATCAAATTTAATTCAATTTAGTACAACCCAAGATATAAATATGATAAGAAAAGATAATCGAATTCGATTTGGTCGTGATTAAGGAAACTAGGATTCAATGATATTAAAAAACCTTTTTAGAGAAAAATAGGAAAAGATTTCATGCGAAGTCAGTAAATCATCTCTCTCCAATACTATCAGTTTATCATTTGCCAATCATATTTTTCTCACAAACCCCAATATAAAATCATCCTTCATATGACTACCCTCAAAATTTTTATAATCTTCAGTCATCTAAATTTTACCATGATCACCATAGACAAAAAAAATTTTAACTTCCAAAATATTTTCCACGAAACGTACCCCTCTTTTTAGGAGTCGACACTTATTCATTTAATCAAAATTTCAAATTCCTTCACCTCGTTTTAAATTAGATCCGAAACCTCTAAATCCGATTTATGAAATCCTTGAATTTGTTTAAATCAAGTCTCGTATTCACTAAACTCCAATACCACTATGTCACACAAATTTATTCTTGTTTATAAATTAACCTTCATATTTTCTTCAACGTTTACCTTCAAAAATTTAAGACTCGAAACCACAACTCATGCCGAAGCACGTCGCCTATATTGACGCCAAATCTTAGACCCAAACATTGTCTTCTAACTGCACACACATTCAACACAACTCGATCCAAAGGCACACACGAGGATTGCCGCCCGTGCCGACCCACCTATATGAGGTCACTAGTACCACAAGCTATACCTGGACTTATAGCTTTGTTATTCGGGATACCTTTCAGCGCAAGTAGCGATCCCCGCTGAAAGCCCCCGACTAACCTGAGCGGTACTCCCAGCTCGGCTATGCCCCTGTTTCATCCTAGGCCGAGTCGATACCGTGGCCCTGGGTTGTCGCTCGAGAAAACTTTTGCCCTTGTTGACAAGTTGTCCAATGACCATGCAAGACTCGACTCAAACTGACATTTCACACAGTCATTCTTTTTACAGTGTTACAATCTCTTTCAGAACCAATATCAAGACTTCTATCATTTGTGACCGTCTCGACGACCCACGGTCGTGAGCATTCTTCCATATTACCCTATCATTTTACTCAACTCAGAACGACCATTTGATAGCCCTTTTTCTAAACTCGACTTGAAATCAACGGTAGCTTGTGCCATAAATACTAAGTCTGTGCATCGTACCTTAAGCCAACTGAACTCTATGCGATACTATTGCCCAAGTAATACTCTATATGACGGGCCTTGAGACCGTAAGACTATGTGGTTATATCCAGCCGTAGAACTCGTAGGACAGTGCTTGCTACTACTCCGATAGCCTAACATACCTTGCCTAACTTAACTTTGCAACAACTTGACGAGTAAAGGCTGCGTCAAGATTTGCCTTGATGGAACGTGCCGTACATGGGTCCGACTTGATCAAATAAGTTATTGGTTGCCTAGACTTATGCCACAATCTATGCAATATAGCTTAACCAAATGGGGCGGGCAAAGTCTATGCCAAGCCTTGGACAATGGATCGTGCATGCTTTATCAAGCATTCATGCGGACGACGCCTATGACTTCGGCTATGTTCATAACTTTGCCTACTCAACCAACTTTCTTTCTTCCAAGCCACGGGACGAAGAATCGAGTGTCATTTTCAAAGCACACCGTGCACCAACTCTAAGCCGACCATTGGACCTTTTCATATTCTAACTCAATTCGACCTATATGGATTATTCTCTTAGCTATGTGGATTTGTTTCTTTTATTATCAAGCCTACTTATGCATTTGGAAACTTTTGATTTATTATGTGAAGGCTAAGATGAGGAAAGTTCACCGAAACTATCCTACATGAGCGAGGAGTCGCCTCGACCGAGCGATGTCTTCGAGTCACCGTTGCAAGGCTAAGTCCAAACACCGTCGGATTTCGATTCCTTCGATTGACTGAGCGGGATGGGGCACTACATCATACACCACTCAGAAAAAGTTTCGTCCTCGAAACTAACTGAGTACTTACTCATTGACTTATCACTCGAATGTTCAACGACTCTCGCGCACATTTCTCCTATGCATTTCTCAAATCCGAGCCACGCTCGTGCTACCCTAAATCCTTTCTTCAAAACTCACGATCTCAGAATCCTTGACACTTCCCGTTCCTCAAGTCTCACTTGAATTCAACGTATCACTTAGTTTGGATCGTGTACACATTTCAGGCATCTCCGAAATACATGCATTTCAACCAAGCCTTGTGATAGTAAATCTAATCCCACCTATTGGTTCATCCACTCAATCCCAAAAATCAATCGTACCGATGCTAACTCTCGCAACATGGATATCTCGCCTAGCTGCTAGGCCATCTCTCTAGGCTAAAGTCAATTATCAGTATTGGAATCAAAGTTCCCAAACAACGATATCAATACTGACCCCATCCTATGGTCAAACCAAGTTTATAGTACGGAATTTTCTACCCAAGCTCGCATCACTCCGATTTCTAAACTTCGAGCATAGATATCCTACACACGTACCGACATTCGTCGCACGGGGTCTGAGTCATTCGGCAAAGCCATTCCATGACAACTTACGTTCAACCAATTCCACGACGTATCAATATAGCTCGTTCAACAAACCATCTTTCATAGTCATCCATTCCAACACGTTTGATATAGTTCGCCTATCAATCCTTTCCAATTCAAACACGCTATGATATAATTCGTCGCTAAACAATAATTTACATTTTATATTTTCTAAGTCATTTATCCCAATTCATGTATTCGATCATGAAGTCGTCTTAGCTTAACAATATGTTGTGCCCCGATCTCACGCGATTCAGATTATCCACGGTGGGCCTGAATCACCATGCACGCTCCCGCAGGGTAATCATCCTCATCGGGACGTAACTCTTGTTTTGTGTTTAGACTAATTCATTTTCGATGCACGGATTGGACCTACTTAATTCCTAAGTTTCATTCATTCGTCAATCACAAGTCCTACAAAACCTCGAATTCACCTTCGCATCAAGCCAACAAGTCGAGACAATCAGAGTTGCCGCGTCCTGATTTTTCGAGTTCGATCATTCCCATGATATAAATCACCATGTCAGCGCTCACGCGAAACGATCATCCCAAATTCGTTGCGACGCATGTGCGAGGCTAGAGTTGTGCTCGTACAAGACAAGAATGTCGACGCTGTTGGTCCATTTGGTTATATGGTCAAACCTGATTTTAATAATTGATTAAACTCTGTCTGGATATACAAAGCTAGTCGGGACATCTCGGACTCTTGAACATGATCAAGAATGGCTATCCACTGAATTCAAGACCGAAGATCTGTTTGTCTACTCAAGTCTGTAATTTCTTATGCAGTGTATTTTCATTTTATTTGAGTCTAAGAATATGTTGTACACCGAGTCGTACTGGAAAATAGGCTACCCTTAAATGAGTTCAAAATGTTTTTAAAATATCCTCTCAAAAAGGTTTACTAAAAGGTTTTCAAAAAGGTTTTCAAAAATCACCAAAAAGCTTTTTAAAACCCTAACTAAACCCTGATTTAACCCTGACAGAACTCGGACCGAGTTCGGCCAGAGTTCGGTTGGTGGCTATTGTGATTTTGAATCCTTGGAACTTGGTCCTCCTGCAGTTGCGGATTTGATCGAGATTTGCTCATAGAGTTCTGTCCGAATTCTGTCAGAAGTCTGTCTTTGAAATTTCTATAAATAGAGAAGGATTTCGATCATTCCAACTCACTCATTCACTTTCAATCTTCTCTCTATCTAAAGCTTTCAGTCTTTCAAAGAGTTTTCTAGAGCTTTCAATTTCAGATCCCAAGCCAATTATAATCCTCTAGTCGATTTGCCAGTGCGGTACGGTCTAGAAATTTCTGAGAGATTGTAATCAGAGGCTTGATTGAAGAATACCTTTTTACATTTGAAATTGGACGAGTTCTTTGTATCAAATCTCGCGTTGTAGAAGTTGCAAGGACTTCGTAAAAAAACTTGCGGTTTTTCCAATAGTGAATTCAACTGGTAGCAAGAGTTCTACCGACTGGATTAGTCCTCAACAGAGGAAAACCAGTATACATCGCTGTCTTTGCGTTTGCTCTCTTAACTCTATCTTTACTTTATTTCAGTTGTGATTAATATTCTGTGATTGTGCTGCTAACATTTTTTAATTAGCATTATTCCGCTGCCAACTCTATTCACCCCCCTCTAGAGTATTACGCTTTACTATTTCGTTCCTACAACTGGTATCAGAGCGGGTGTTTACAGGTAAAGCAAAGGTAACAGTACAATTATTTATTCATTTTAATTAACTGTTATATAGATCACAGCACAACACATGGCAACAGTGAAATTCACAAGTGAAGGCCAGGCCACAAACAGACCCCCACTGTTTGATGGTATAAACTATACCTATTGGAAAACACAGATGAGTTTCTTCTTGAAATCACTTGACTTTGATTTATGGTCCATTGTTCTTGATGGCTATCAAAAGCCACCTCGTATAAATGTTGATGGAGTTTTAGTTAAAAAATCCCACAGCAGATATACAGAGGAAGAAAAAAAAAGGGCCAGTCTTGACGTACGTGCCATTAATGCTCTCTTTTGTGCTTTAGACAGAACTGAATTTAACAGGGTGTCTATCTGCACAACGGCTAATGAAGTGTGGAAGCTACTTGAAATCACACATAAAGGTACGACTCAAGTCAAAGAATCTAAAGTCAGCAGACTTACTTAAGAGTACGAGGCGTTCAAGATGAAGCCCAACAAAACAGTTACACAAATGTTCGAGAGATTCTTCGATATTGTAAATCCTTTGTCCTCCTTAGGCAAAGATTACAGTAACCATGAAAAGATTCGTAAACTCCTGCGAGCACTTACCAAAAACTGGATTCTGAAGGCTACTGCAATCATTGAAGGGAACGACCTCACAACTATGTCCCTCGAAGTACTCATGGGTAAGCTGCTCACTCATGAACTGGAGCTACAAGATTTTGAAGAGCCTGCACCAAAGAAGAAGACGATCGCTCTCAAAGCTCAGCACAGAAAAGCTGCTGAAGGTGATTCAGACAGCAATGGATCTGACGCTGAAGATCAAGCACTTATAGCAAAAAAGTTCAAAAGATTCATGAGACATGAGAAGAGAGTCAAAGAGAACAACAACAACAACTGGTATCAAGAAGATGCTGTCTGCTATGGTTGCAAGAAGAAGGGACACATGAAGAAGGATTGTCCCACAAACTCATCATCAAGCAAGAAGAGCAACAGGTATGAAAAAGGGAACCTGAAGAAATCAACATCTAGGAGATATTCCAATACCAGCATATGGCATAAAAGTGAAGCCAGCGACTCAGAAGACGAACAATCAGAAGACGCTGCAAACGTATGCTTTATGGCATCCGATCAGGTACCTACTGAACCTGTAGTTGATACTTATGATGACTTCACCTTTGAGCAATTAGGAGATGCCTTCAGTGACCTGATGACTGATTACAGGAAACTGCGTAGCAAGTATCAGACCTCTAAGAAGGTACTCAAAGAGTACAAAGGTGAAATAGGTAGGCTTATCGACCTACTAGCTGAGGTTAGAAATAATGTTAGTAAGTCTGGTGAGCTTTCTTCAACAAAGCTCTTATTACCCGAGACTACCAAGTCATCTGAAGAGAAAGACAAATTTTTTGACCAACTCAAGGAAGAACTTTCTATAGAGAAAAAAAGTCTTCGATGTGCACAAATCAGAATGGAATCACTCACTTCTGATTATACTAAGTTGTATGACACTTCCAAAAGATTGGAAATTAGGTTAGGAAAACAGCCTGAGCCTGCTGCTTCCTTTCCTAACACGTGTCACTTACCGAAAAATTGAAACATTCCCAAGCCAAACACTGTCAGACCTAACCATATAAAACCTTTACCCCAAAAGGTTAAGCCCAAACAAGATTATAGGTATGCTTTCTTCTATACTAGAAAACCTAAACCTATCAACCATGCACACCACTCAGCTTTCAACACTCGACATGCACAATGTCATTATTGTGGCCTCATTGGTCATATTTTATCTGCATGTAGAATGAGAAAGCTTGTTGATTTAAATGTTTATGCTTGGATACCTAAAGCTAACAATTCAGGACCCTACAAAAAATGGGTACCAAAAGTTTTATCTGCAAACTATTTTGTAGGTGGAACATCCTTCACATGCTAGAAGCAAATGGATCCTCGACAGCGGTTGCTCACAGCATATGACCGGTGATGCTACCCTATTTGCAACACTATCGAAGAAAAAGAAGGAATGCTATGTCTCCTTCGGTAATAACTTGATGTTGATACAAAGTCACAGTCAACCAAATATTGATAACATTGACTAAATAATATTTGTAATAATTCAATACGACACACGACGTCTACATTAAGCTCAAGTCAGAAGACAGTTCAGTCTCCGCTTCTCAATTATATTTGAGTCTGTATTTTACACTTTTGTTGAGTCTAGAATGATGTAAACTGTGTCATGCTGAGCTCTTGAGACTTGACCTATAGCCTACCCAATAATCCTCAAACTCCACCATCCAGAAAAATACCCACTGGCCACTTAGACCAGCTCTGTGCTCTGGAGACAGAGTTCGGGCCGAACTCTGCCTCCACACAGAGTTCGGGCCGAACTCTGTCCCCTAAAAATCAGCATCCCTAATTTTAGGGTTAGCTGGTTGCTAATTGTCCAACGGCCAAATATTTGAAATTTTCTACCCGAATTCTGGCCGAATTCTGCCTGCAAAAATCCTATAAATAGGCCAAGAATTCTCTCATTTCAAATCATCCAATCTTCTCTTCTCTTCTCTCTTATAGCTCAAATAAGCCATACCCTTCCCATCTACTAGCCACAAGCCTCCTAAGTCTCGAGTGCTCAGCATCTCTCAGTTAGAATTCTTGTACAAGAGTTGAAGAAGTCGCTTGGATAAATCCAAGCAATCGCCACTGCGATTCTCTGTAAGAAGTTGACGTGCTCTTCTGAAGTAAAGGCACGGGTTGTAAACTACTATTTCATAAATAGTAGATTTAATCCTGAGCTAGAGTTCTCAGGCCTGGACTAGTCCTCCATGAGGGAAACCAGGTTAAAATTGTTGTGTTTGCGTATGCTTTCTTGCTCTTCATTTACTTTCCGCATTTTATTCTGATTATTTATAATTCGTGAAAGAGTTATTTTTAATTGGTAATTTTCTATATAAACTCTATTCACCCCCCTCTAGAGTTGCCATCTGTTCTTCAATTAGTATCAGAGCTCTGTTCTCTTTACAAGGATTTACATCCTAGAGCTGATCCATGGTAACCACACAATCCTTGATTTCTAATCACGGTGAAGGACAGTCCACTCATAGGCCTCCCCTATTTGATGGAACTAACTACACGTATTGGAAAACAAGGATGAGTTTTTATCTCAAGTCTCCAGACTTTGACCTGTGGACTATCGTCACTGACGGTTACAAAAAGCCCGCCAGGATAGTTGTCAACGGTGATCTCATTGAGAAATCACATGACAAATATTCTGACGAGGAGAAGAAACAGGCAAGTCTAGATGTAAGAGCTATTAATGCTTTATTCTGTGCTATAGACAGGAATGAGTTTAACAGGGTATCCACATGCACCATTTCCCACGAAGTATGGAAGCTTCTAGAAGTGACGCATGAAGGAACCATCCAAGTCAAGGAATCAAAAATCAGTCGTCTTACGCAAGAATACGAGGCATTCAGGATAAAGCCAAACGAGACGATCACACAGATGTTCACAAGATTCCTCGACATCATCAACCCCCTGTCTTCACTTGGAAAGCAATATTCAAATCATGAGAAGATTCGCAAGTTGCTTAGGGGGCTACCAAAAATTTGGAACCCTAAGGTGACAGCCATCATAGAAGGAAACAATCTCACAACAATGTCTATGGAGACCTTGATGGGAAAGCTAATGACTCATGAGCTTGACCTCAAGGACTTCGAAGAGCCTGCTCCTAAGGCTAAGGAGATCGCACTCAAAGCCCACCGACGGAGGGCTGAACCCGAAGAGACGGATGACGACAACTCAGAAGATGATGATCAAGCCCTCATGGTTCACAACTTCAAGAAATTCCTTCGCTTCAACCGAAGAAAGAAGGAACCACAAGAAGATGAAGAAGAAGAACCTACTTGCTATGGTTGCAAGAAGACGGGGCATGTCCGAAAAGACTGTCCATTCTCAAAGAAAAGCAACCGCTATGAGAAGCCATATAAGAAGACCACTTCAAAGAGATATGCCAACACTAGAATCTGGCATGAATGCGATGCCAGTGACTCCGAGAAAGAAAAGAACTCTCCTCAAGATACGGCTAATGTTTGCCTAATGGCAACATCCGACAAGGTATCTAACAACACTCTTGACGACTTCACTTTTGATGAACTTGGCGATGCTTTCACTGATTTACTTAGTGACCATAAAAAGGCCATTGGTAAATACAAACAAGCCAAGGACAAAATCAAAAGTCATGAAGTTGAAATACAAAGACTTTCTCTTTTACTTGATAATATTAGAGACACTGTACCCACGGATGTCACTGATGAGGTATCTAAGCTTAAAATAAGCTTACATGATGCCGAGGCACGTATTGAGCAGCAAACAAAAGAGATTGCAACACTCAACATGGAGCTTGCAGATGAAAAGAATAGACACAAGATCACTATCACTAAGTTGCATGGTTTAAATGCTAAGATCACTGAATTGCAAGCTGTCTCTAAGAGATTAGAGACTAAATTGGGAAAACAGGTTGCTCAACCTCTAACCCAATCGCATGAGACACACACAAAGCGTAGTATTACTCATACTAGTAAACCACGTCATACTCATGCTGCTCACAATCATGCTTATATATACACATACTTTCATAAACCTCATGCACGTAGAAATAATCATCATATGTCATATAAACATCATGCTACACACAGTCATCATCATGTTGCACAATGACACAATCAACCTCATCATGCCATGCCATATAGACAACCTCATCATGCCATGCCATATAGACATCCTCATCATGTCATGCCACATAGACAACCTCATCATACCATGACATATAGACAACATCATACCATGCCATATCAGTCTACATGTCATCAATACTCTTATAGACATTATCAGCCTGCTCCAAATGTGAATAGAAATGCTACATGTACTTATTGTGGTCTACATGGACACATATCACCACAATGTAGAATCAGAAGATTAGTTGATAAAAAGATATATGCATGGTTTCCAAAAGCTAACTCTTCAGGACCCTCAAGAATTTGGGTACCAAAGGTCACATCTACTCTTGATGTAGGTAGACCTTCCCTCCTCAACTAAGAGTAAGTGGATTCTCGATAGTGGATGCTCGCGGCATATGACAGGAGACGCACATCTTTTTGCATCACTATCGATGAAGAGAGAAGGATATGTATCCTTCGGAAATAACCTAAAAGGTTATATCATAGGTAATGGTATTATTGGCTATCCTCCATCTCCCGCAATAAAGGTAATAAAGGATGTCTGCCTAGTGACCGAGTTAAAGCATAACTTGCTCAACATCAGTCATCTTGCTGACCATGGTTATGACATTAACTTTGGACAAAACAAATGCCTTATTTATGATAGGTCAATAGGAGACATTACTTTTGAAGGGGTAAGAGAGGACAATATTTATATTTTCTATTTGTCTCTAGATACTAACCATGCAGGTAGATGCCTATATGCTCACAAAGATGAACGGTTACTATGGCACCAGCGTCTTGGTCATGCCAATATGGATAATATATCCAGGCTATCGACCAAGAAGCTAGTTAGAGGCTTGCCCGACATCACATTCAAAAAGGACACCGTATGTGCCGAATGTGAGTTGAACAAGGCAACCAAGTCATCTTTCCATTCTATAAACTCTGTAAGTACTACTAGACCCCTGTAACTACTCCATATGGATTTATTTGGTCCTAGTAGAGTAGCCAGTCTTGGTGGAAAGCTCTATGCATTTGTTATTGTTGATGATTTTTCTAGATTTACTTGGGTTTTCTTTCTTACTTATAAAAGTGATGCTATTTCAGTTTTTAAGATTTTTGTCAAGAAAGTTCAAAACGAAAAATGCTACATGATTACTCGAATCCGAAGTGATCATGGAGGCGAATTCGAAAATTCTAATTTTGAAAGGTTTTGTGATTCTAATGGTTTTGATCATGAGTTTTCTTGTCCAAGAACTCCTCAACAAAATGTTATTGTGGAGCGGAAGAATAGGACTCTTGGCGATATGGCTAGAGTCATGTTGAACAAATTTTCACTTCCGAAATATTTTTGGGCTGAAGCTGTCAGTACAACATGCTACATTTTAAATAGGGTACTTATTCGTCCTATTACGAAAAAGACACCCTATGAGCTTTGGTTTGGGAGAACCCCCAATGTTTCTTATTTTAAAGTTTTTGGATGTAGATGTTTTATCCTTAACACCAAAGACAACTTAGGCAAATTTGATGCCAAAGCTGACGATGGTATTTTCCTTGGTTATGCCGCCAAGAGTAAGGGATATAGAGTCTTTAATAAACGCTCACTAATTGTGGAAGAGTCAACAAATGTGACTTTTGATGAAGATAACAGTGTAGCAAGTACTTTTGATGATGACATTGAGCCATCTACTTCTACTCCAATGAATACTTCTACCGAAACAAATTCTCTGGAGGGCTTGCCAAAGAAATTCTCTTTCAAGCCTTCTCATCCAAAAAATTTAGTGATAGGTGAAGTTTCACGTGGAGTAACTACCAGATCATCACTAAGAAACTCTATTGCTAGCACTGCCTTTATTTCACAAGTTGAGCCGAAAAACATTTCTGAAGCTTTTAATGATAAATTTTGGATTTCTGCTATGCAAGAAGAACTCAACCAATTCGAGAGGAGCCAAGTATGGGAACTAGTTCCAAGACCGGCTAATCACTCGATAATTGGTACTAAATGGGTGTTTAGAAACAAAGTGAATGAAGATGGTTCAGTCACACGCAACAAAGCTCGTCTAGTAGCTCAAGTATACAACCAAGAGGAAGGTATCGACTACGATGAGACGTATGCTCCTGTTGCTAGATTAGAATCCATTCGGATGCTTTGCGCATTTGCAAATTTTCAAAATTTCAAATTATTTCAAATGGATGTTAAAAGTGCTTTCTTGAATGGTTTTATTAAGAAGGAAGTCTATGTAAAACAACCTCCTGGTTTTAAAAATCACAAGTTTCTCGACCACGTGTTCAAGCTAAAGAAAGCACTATACGGCCTCAAACAAGCCCCTAGAGCTTGGTATGAACGGCTTAGCAACTTCTTGCTTGAGAAAGGTTTTTCAAAAGAAAAAATTGACACTACACTTTTCATAAAGTCTTTGAAGGACACTATTCTTTTAGTACAGATATATATAGATGATATTATTTTTGGTTCTACTGATGAGACTCTCTGTCAAGATTTTGCCAAGTGTATGCAGACCGAGTTTGAGATAAGCATGATGGAAGAGCTCAACTACTTTCTTGGGCTGGAAGTCAAACAAATATCAAATGGAATCTTCATCTGTCAGTCAAAGTATACAAAGGACATGCTGAAGAAATTCGAACTTGATAATGTCAAACCAATCAGCACTCCTATGGCTACTTCAACCAAACTTCAACCAGATGAAAGCGGCAAACCCTTAGATCAATGTAAGTATCGAGGTATGATAGGCAGTCTACTTTATCTTACTGCAAGTCGCCCTGATATAATGTTTAGCGTTTGCCTGTGTGCTAGATATCAAGCAAATCCTAAGGAATCGCACATGACCGCAGTTAAGCGTATCTTCAGATACCTTAAGGGTACAGTTATAGTGGGTCTATGGTATCCCAAGTCAACATCATTTGACCTCATTGGTTATTCTGATGCTGACTTTGCTGGATGCAAGGTCGACCGTAAAAGTACGAGCGGTACGTGCCATTTATTAGGAAAGGCTTTAGTCTCTTGGTTTAGCAAAAAGCAGAATTCTGTTGCACTATCCACAACAGAAGCTGAATACATAGCAGCTGGGCGTTGTTGTACACAAATTCTGTGGATGAAGCAAACCCTTGAAGACTATAATTTATCTTTCATGCATATTCCTATCTTTTGTGACAACACTAGCGCAATAA
Organism: Iris pallida; assembly: GCA_029216955.1. Lineage (NCBI taxonomy): Eukaryota > Viridiplantae > Streptophyta > Magnoliopsida > Asparagales > Iridaceae > Iris > Iris pallida. Next base: position 12,068,662 of record JANAVB010009198.1, on the reverse strand, counting down.
ATCTTACTAAGAATCCCATTTGTCACTCACGCACGAAGCACATTGAGATACGACACCACTTTTTGCGTGATCATCAGCAAAATGGCACGATTAACTTAGAGTTTATTGACACTGATCATCAGCTAGCAGACTTCTTTACTAAGCCATTATCCGAAGAGCGCTTCAATTTCCTTTGTCGTGAACTTGGAATTTTAGATGAAGCTGTCATAAATTAAAACTCACCTGCGTAAATATTGATTATATTATGATTCTCTTACGATGAACTTGCTATGGGTACAAGCCGAAAGGGCCCTTCTGACAACAAGGCGTAAAAGCCTAAGCGATACGGTGCACTAGTCCTCAGGACTACCGCTAGCTGGGATCCGGCCCCTGCAGCTAACCCATGGAAATTTTAAACTAGTGAATTATAATATATTTTCTTGTTTATTATATGGTACGTTGTGATTTATTACTGCTGACATGCTATTTTTAAATTCATTATGCTATTCTTCTACTTCTCTATCAATTTGATTAAATCTTTCTAGCATCTGTCCTCATATCTTACTTGATTTCCCATACTTAACCATTTTTCCATCATCTAGCCTGATTTCAGTTCTGGAACAAAGACCCAGAACTCGGGCCGAACTCTGCCCCCAACAGAGTTCGGGCCGAGTTCGGTCCCCCTGTTCCAGAATCGGGGACAGCTCCAGCCGTTTGATCAAATAAGATCCTACGGTCCAGATTTACTCCGACCAAAGAAAACCCTCCCCTTATATTCGGGTTTTCCTCTCTCTCCTTCATTCTTACCACCTCTTCTACTTCTCCACCACTATTGTCTCAAACCCTAACCCTAGTTTTCTCTCCATAGTGCTCCATTATTCACCAAAATCAAGGAGAAGGGCTATTTTCTCATTCTCTTTCACTGTTCATTGTTTATTTGAGGTATAACTCCTTCTCCTTCTCTATTTCAATTTCTTTATTTTGTGCTATGGCTCCTCGCTTGCCCAATCGTGGGAAGAGGACTCGAACCGAGAGTGCTTCCTCTTCGAATCCTCCTCCTCCCATTGAGCAACCCGTTGAACAACTACATCCCCCTCATCCGTTGTTCAACCCACCTAGTCCCCGCGACCCTAATACTTATGACGACCGATTATTTGTATCATTAGATGCTTCTAACGAGTGGTTTCATGACTTTCGGACTCGTCCGGTATTCGCGGGACATCCCATTAACTTCACAATTTTTTCACAATATGAATCAATATTTCGTGATCTTTGCATTGATGAGTTAGTTGCCTCCAACTTTGTTATTTATCGAAGCGCCATACAAATTTTCTATTGCAACTTGACTCACGATGCCACTCACATCTATTCCCGTGTTGCCGGTATTGATATTGCTTTTGATGATTCTGAGTTGGGCGAGTATCTTGAACTTCAAGATCTCGATATTTGAGATAAGCTTGTGGAAGCTCGCCAATTCCAATTTGTTGGTGAAACTTCCCTTGAGAGCTTCAAGGAGGAACTATGTGCCCCTAACATATGTCCTCGCAAGCTTATGGCCAAGCACCTCAACCCTTATTTCTATGAACTTCATCGAATTATCTTCAACACCATTCTGCCAAAAGCCGGCTCCACCGATGAAGTCACATATTTTGAGATCTCAGCTTTGTATCACCTTCACTATCGCATCCCTTTCAATCTTCCACGTACCATGATGGACTGGATGATTAACTGTAGGAAGAAACCACGAGCCTTGGTTTATCCCTTGTATCTTCCTATGGTCCTTCATGCTTTCATTGTCCCTCTTCATGATTGTTCTTTCTTGCCTGCTCCTGCCTTCTTATCTAAGGCACGACGTCTTCAGGCAGTCGTAGCCTCTCTTGCCACTTCTGAGCATTCTGATGATGAGGAGCCCGACGCCCCTCCACTTGGACAGGATACGCCACCTCTTCCTGCTACTCTTGACTCCATCCAGACCATGCTCCGAGACCGTTTCGCCTTGGAGGACGATCGCTGGACTCAGATGGACTACCGTACTACCCTGCAGATGAGTGCCCTCAGCAACTCGCTGCACGATATTCGGTATTCTATGTCCCGTCATCCTTCTATACCTATTTCCATGGAGCGGGATCCTGGTCGCGAGGGATATCGCATTGACGATCCTTGGGTCATGCGTTACCTGGATCCGGATGCTGCTATTGTGGACCCTCGTCGTTCCTTCTCTGATCCTTCCGACTCTGCTGGGCCTTCCCGTGCTCCGTGATGGAGATGGTTACTATCTGCTGCTGCTGTTGATGATCCTAGTTTATGATTTCTGATTTCCAGTTATTTAGTTTTATTTGGATTTATGTACTTGGGTTGTACTAAAACTCTGGTGGTTTGATGACTTTGGTTATGTGTGATGCCACTTTTATGCTTATGGTAGTTTATTATTCTATGCTAGTTGCTTGTTCATATACAGTTTCTTCTCTGTTTGGTGTGGTTGCATCATTATTACTTATCTTACAGTTCATATGCAGTTTATATTGCTAATGCCAAAAGGGGGTGAAATATGTATATTCTTGTCATATATTTTTTTCTGTTTGGTATATATATGCTTTTTGGTGCTTTTAGGAGATATTATTTATCAGGCCAACAGGTTCAACGCATTATTTACGGGGGAGCTATTGTTTCTAGCTCGGCACCGATCACTGGTTACGGGGGAGCTATTATTTCTAGCTTGGCATCGATTATGGGGGAGCTATGTTTTTATGATCAACTGTGTCCAGGTATGAATATTGAATATACATATATTATTTTGTCAATTATCAATATGGGAGAGATTGTTGACACAAAGTCACAGTCAACCAAATATTGATAACATTGACTAAATAATATTTGTAATAATTCAATACGACATACGACGTCTACATTAAGCTCAAGTCAGACGACAGCTCAGTCTCTGCTTCTCAGTTATATTTGAGTCTGTATTTTACACTTTTGTTGAGTCTAGACTGATGTAAACTGTGTCATGCTGAGCTCTTGAGACTTGACCTATAGCCTACCCAATAATCCTCAAACTCTACTATCCAAAAAAATACCCACTGGCCACTTAGACCAGCTCTGTGCTCTGGAGACAGAGTTCGGGCCGAACTCTACCTCCACACAGAGTTCGGGCCGAACTCTGTCCCCTAAAAATTAGCATCCCTAATTTTAGGGTTAGCTGGTTGCTAGTTGTCCAACGGCCAAATATTTGAAATTTCCTACCCGAATTCTGGCCGAATTCTGCCTACAAAAATCCTATAAATAGGCCAAGAATTCTCTCATTTCAAATCATCCAATCTTCTCTTCTCTTCTCTCTTATAGCTCAAATAAGTCATACCCTTCCCATCTACTAGCCACAAGCCTCCTAAGTCTCGAGTGCTCAGCATCTCTCAGTTAGGATTCTTGTGCAAGAGTAGAAGAAGTCGCTTGGACAAATCCAAGCAATCGCCACTGCGATCCTCTGTAAGTAGTTGACGTGCTCTTCTGAAGTAAAGGCACGGGTTGTAAACTACTATTTCACAAATAGTGGATTTAATCCTGAGCTAGAGTTCTCAGGCCTGGACTAGTCCTCCTCGAGGGAAACCAGGTTAAAATTGCTGTGTTTGCGTACGCTTTTTTGCTCTTCATTTACTTTCCATATTTTACTCTGATTATTTATAATTCATGAAAGAGTTATTTTTAATTGGTAATTTTCTATATAAACTCTATTCACCCCCCTCTAGAGTTGCCATCTGTTCTTCACTTGAAAGGGTATATTATTGGTATCGGTGATGTTGGTAAGTCTCCCTATCCTGTTATTAAGGATATCTGTCTGGTTACCGAGTTGAAACATAATCTACTCAGCATAAGTCATCTAGCTGATCATGGTTATGGCATCAACTTTGGCAAAGACAAATGTACTATAATTGATAGCTCAACTGGTAGTACTATCTTTGAAGGTATCAGGGAAGCCAATATATATGTTTTCTATTTGTTAGAAGAAACTAATATTTCAGGTAGATGCTTAATGGCCAAGAGTGATGAGAGTCATCTGTGGCATATGAGACTCGGTCACGCTAATATGGATACGATCTCAAGATTATCCACAAAGAAGCTAGTACGTGGTTTACCGGACATTACATTCAAGAAGGACTCGGTATGCAGCCAATGTGAAAAGAACAAAGCTACCAGATCCACATTCAAGTCAGTAAACGCAGTATGTACTACTAGACCTCTACAATTGCTTCATATGGACTTATTTGGTCCTATCAGAGTTGCTAGCCTCGGAGGTAAACTTTATGCTTTCGTAATTGTAGATAATTTCTCTAGATACACGTGGGTATATTTCTTGACACGTAAGAATGATGCATTATCCGAATTTCTCGCATTTTGTAAGAAAGTACAGAATGAAAAAGGTTACATGATCACTCGCATAAGAAACGATCATGGAGGCGAATTCGAGAATGCTGATTTTGAACAATGTTATGACACACACGGTTTTATACACGAGTTCTCCTGCCCTAGGACTCCACAACAAAATGGAGTTATGGAACGTAAGAACAGAACTCTAACCGAAATGGCCAGAGTTATGTTAAACCAGTTTAGTCTACCCAAATATTTCTGGGCTGAAGCTGTCAATACAGCTTGCTTTGTTCTCAATAGAGTTCTAGTTCGACCCAAATCGAAGAAGACTCCATTTGAGTTATGGTTTGATAGAATTCCATCTGTTTCATACTTTAGAATTTTTGGCTGTAAATATTTTATTCTTAATACAAAAGACAATTTGGGAAAATTTGATAAAAAGGCCGATGAAGGTATATTTTTAGGTTATGCGGCCAAGAGCAAAGGATACAGAGTCTTCAACAAAAGAACCATGATCAACGAAGAGTCAATCAACGTCACCTTTGATGAACTAAATCAGATGACGATCGATGACAATGACGAAGATCCAACTGTACCAAGCTCAACATCAGCTGATCCTCAACCAAGCTCTGCACTAGCTGAACCTCCTAGAGAAGATCCAGGAACCAGCTATCTTCAGAATCTACCGAAAAGGTTGAAATTTACAGCTGATCATCCAAAAGATTTGGTAATTGGTGATATTACCAAAGGAGTAAGTACTCGTACATCCAGTAGAGATATTGTTTCTAGTGTTATAATTATTTCACAGCTAGAACCCAAAACTATTGATGAAGCATGTAGTGATAGTTTTTGGATAGATGCTATGCAAGAGGAATTAAACCAATTTGAATGGAATCAAGTTTAGAAACCTGTTCCCAGGCCTATTGATCATCCGGTCATTGGCACCCGTTGGGTATTCCGAAATAAACTAAATGAGAATGGTTTAGTGACTCGTAATAAGGCTCGACTCGTAGCTCAAGGATACAATCAAAAAGAAGGTATCGACTACGATAAGACTTATGCCCCAGTTGCGAGATTGGAAACTATTTGCATGTTATGTGCATTTGTATGTTTTCATGATTTCAAACTATTTTAAATGGATGTCAAGAGTGCTTTTTTAAATGGTTTTATAAAAGCAAAAGTTTTTGTAGCACAACCTCCAGGTTTCACGGATTTCAAAAACCCTGATCATGTTTTCAAGTTGAAGAAAGCCTTATACGGTTTAAAACAAGCCCCTCGTGCTTGGTATGATCGTCTAAGCTCTTTTCTACTTGACAACGGTCTTTCAAAAGGCAAGGTTGACACTACACTGTTTATTAAGTCTTTTAATGGCAAACTTCTTTTAATTCAAATCTATGTTGATGATATTATATTTGGATCTACTGATGAATCTCTGTGTCAAGAATTTTTTAAGTGTATGCAGAATGAGTTTGAGATGAGCATGATGGGAGAGCTGAAATTCTTTCTCGGATTGCAAATCAAACAAACTGATAATGGGACATTTATAAATCAAGCCAAGTATACAAAAGACCTGCTAAAGAAGTTTGATCTGGATAATGTCAAACCTATTGGCACTCCAATGGCAACTTTAACAAAGCTTGATTCAGATGAACAAGGCAAGCCAGTCGACACACGTAAGTATCGAGGTATGATTGGTAGTTTACTTTATTTAACTGCTAGTCGTCCAGATATAATGTTTAGTGTTTGCATGTGTGTACGTTTTCAAGCTAATCCAAAGGAATCACATCCGTCCGCAGTTAAGCGTATCTTTCGATACCTTAAGGGAACTTCTTCTGTTGGCTTGTGGTATCCCAAAACTAAGTCCTTTGACCTTATTGGTTATTCGGATGCAGATTTTACTGGATGCAAAGTTGATAGAAAAAGTACCAGTGGCACATGTCATTTCTTAGGCAAGGCTTTAGTCTCATGGTTTAATAAAAAGCAAAATTCTGTAGCCCTATCAACAACAGAGGCTGAGTATATCGCCGTAGGACGTTGTTGTGCTCAGATTTTGTGGATGAAACAAACCCTAGAAGACTATGATTTATTTTACACACATATTCCCATTTTCTGTGATAACATGAGCACTATTAATTTGACTAAGAATCCAGTATGTCACTCTCGTACTAAACATATCAAGATTCGATATCACTTTCTTAGAGATCATCATCAAAATAGAGATATAAACCTTGTGTACATAGATACTGAAAATCAACTAGCTGACATCTTCACTAAACCTCTAGCGGAAGATCGTTTCAATTATTTACGTCGAAAATTAGGAATTTTGGACGTCAATAATATTAATTAATTTTGTTTTATGATTATATATCATTATGCAAAAACTGTGTTAGAGACAAGCCAATAAAGAGTCTGTCTGTCACCACAGCTACGGTTGAAGCGAAGCGGTACTTAAGAGTTCCCCGGTGAACCTCCGCCAGCTGGGACAGTACTCCTACAGCTAATCTAAAACAGTCGCTGTGTAACGACATTTAATCTATAAAATAATATTAATTATGTTAATTGAAGTTGAAATGACTAATCTCTGAATTAAATATTTGACATAAGACAATGAAAAAGAATGGCAAAAATCAACTATAAAGAACCCTAGGCGAATTCGGCCAGAGCTCTGACCGAATTCGGCCCGAGTTCGGTTGAGGGTGTCAGGTTATATATACAGAACCCGAGAAGCCCTTCTTCTTCATTGCTTCCAAACTAATCACAACAGCAGCAGCAGCCGCGAAGGAGCCCCGAACCCTAGCTTTTCACCACCCTCATTCTTTCAATCCAAGTGGTGAAATCAATCCAAAATTTGGATTCGTGCGGAGTTCGTCGTTCTCTTCGACATACTTTGATTTCGGGAGGTATAACCCCATCTTTCTCCACTTTTCAATTAGTGTATTTTTATTTCAATTTGCACAAATGGCACCCAAATTCAATCCTTCAAAGTGGAAGAAGACGAACCCTAGTGAGGAAGGGTCATCTTCGCATCCGCATACGGATTCCCTGTTCTCGTCGGTCCAAACGAGCGACGGTGCGTTCGACGGGTTTTTCTTTCAAACCCTAGACCATGCCCTACTGTGGTATGGAGACTTCTCCATGATTTCCATATGCACAGGCGCTCCATTCAAATGGACTGTATTTCCTGATCATCGTCATTTCTTTGAGGCATTAGGGTTACATCTTTTTGTTAAAATCTGCTTCCCTATAGCAACTAATGCCATTAGATTATTTTATTGCAATCTCATATTAAACACTTTTGATGTGAGCACTCGTGTTGGAGGTATTGATATCAATTTCAATGATGACCACTTAGCGCAGATCCTTGGTGTCCCTAACGAAGGTGCACCGCTAGTTGACATCACTGAATTTGATTTTCCCGAAGACACGACACTCGCCAGTTTCAAAGCGGAACTCTGTGCACCTGATAGAGTATGCTCTGGAAAGTTCAAGGCTAACAACCTGAACTTGTTTAACTATAAATTGCATCGCATCATCTATTCCACTATCCTTCTAAAATCCACTTCAAAGGATGATGTAACCTCTTTTGAGCTGTCCGCCATGTACCACATTCTTAAGGGGATTCTATTTTCTGCCCCTAAGAACATGATTCAGATGATGGGTCATTATCGTGCAAGAGATAGAAATCTCTCTTACGCGATGATTCTCCCACGCATCTTTCAGCGCTTCGATATCGATCTGTCGACTTATACTCAGGACCCTGAGCCCAAGTTTCTTCAGTTATCTTATCGTAGCATGACTGCTTCAGCTCTACCTCCTGCTCCTCCTACTGCACCTCCTCCACCACCTCATCAGTATGCCATGACATTTGAGGGCATACATCAGCATTTATCTGCTTTGCACGTCTCGATGACGGACATGGCTCACGAGCGTGAGTTCTGCGATGTCACCCGATATCAGGTGCTTGCAAACTCCTTAGCTGATCTTAGTTTCGCCCAGACTGGTCATTCAGCCGGTTCCATCCCTAGAGATCCAGCTTTCTCTGGTTACCGCTGTGAGGATGAGGCTATTCATGCCTACTTCCAGCCCGGTAACGTCTATGATTGGTACCGTCCTGATCGTGCTCCACCTCGTGACTTTGTTGGTGAGTTCTATACTGGCGCCCCTCCGCATCCTTCTAGCGCTGGTACCTCTGGAGCTGGTACTTCGGGATATGCTGGTCGAGCTGCTGATGATGATGATGAGGATGATGATGAGGAGATGTGACTATATGATTTTGAGTGATATTTTATTGTGCACTTGGAAATGCTCCGACATTCTAAGTTATTATCAGTACTTTTTTATTAGCACTTTTTAGTTTGCTTCAGTACTCTTTTCTTTTCATGGACATATTTATTATGCCTCAGTTTATGGCATTCAGTTTATTTCAGCACTATGTTTCAGTTTCAGTTTATGATAGCACTATTTCTTATATTGCTTCATTCTTTATAACTGCCTGTGAAATTACATGCCTGTGATGATTTTTTTCAATACATGCCTATGATACTTCTCTTTTATTTCTGCCTTATTTCTTTTATATATGTTTTTTCACTATTTGTTACTTATGCATTTGATTGCGGGGGAGCTTTATCTTTTGTAATTATTTTGCTAAGTGACAAAGGGAGAGAAAATTAAAGATCTAACATTTATTTTTTTTGAGATAATACAGGATTTGAACAATTCTACTTTTTGATATTTTGAACAAGCTTAATGTTATATCATTCATAGTTTGTCAATTATCAAAATGGGAGAGAATGTTGGCCCATTTGGTCAAACCTGATTTTAATAATTGATTAAACTCTGTCTGGATATACAAAGCTAGTCGGGACATCTCGGACTCTTGAACATGATCAAGAATGGCTATCCACTGAATTCAAGACGGAAGATCTGTTTGCCTACTCGAGTCTGTAATTCCTTATGCAATGTATTTTCATTTTATTTGAGTCTAGGAATATGTTGTACACCGAGTTGTACTGGCAAATAGGCTACCCTTAAATGAGTTCAAAATATTTTTAAAATGTCCTCTTAAAAAGGTTTGCAAAAAGGTTTTCAAAAGGTTTTCAAAAATCACCAAAAAGCTTTTTAAAACCCTAACTAAACCCTGACTTAACCCTGACAGAACTCGGACCGAGTTCGGCCAGAGTTCGGCCAGAGTTCAGTTGGTGGCCGTTGTGATTTTGAATCCTTGGAACATGGTCCTCCTGCAGTTGCTGATTTGACCGAGATTTGCTCATAGAGTTCTGCCCGAATTCTGCCCAAATTCTGTCAGAAGTCTTTCTTTGAAATTCCTATAAATAGAGAAGGATTTCGATCATTCCAACTCACTCATTCACTTTCAATCTTCTCTCTATCTAAAGCTTTCAGTCTTTCAAAGAGTTTTCTAGAGCTTTTAATTTCAGATCTCAAGCCAATTATAATCCTCTAGTCGATTTGCCAGTGCGGTACGGTCTAGAAGTTTCTGAGAGATTGTAATCAGAAGGCTTGATTGAAGAATACCTCTTCACATTTGAAGTTGGACGAGTTCTTCGTATCAAAGCTCGCGTTGTAAAAGTTGCAAGGACTTCGTAAGAAAACTTGCGATTTTTCCAATAGTGGATTCAACTGGTAGCAAGAGTTCTACCGACTGGATTAGTCCTCAACAGAGGGAAACCAGTATACATCGCTGTCTTTGCGTTTTCTCTCTTAACTCTGTCTTTACTTTATTTCAGTTGTGATTAATATTCTGTGATTGTGCTGCTAACATTTTTTAATTAGTATTATTCCGCTGCCAACTCTATTCATCCCCCCTCTAGAGTATTACACTTTACTATTTCGTTCCTACAGACGTTGTGGTTATCCGCGTAACCATCAAGACACTTATGTTTGCATCCACATTTATTTTAATCAAAATCTTAAGTATAGCATCCGTCAGGATAATAACACTTACACGATCGTCATTCCTCGAATTAAGTATATGCGTAACCTGACGATCTTTGTTTGCAATGAATTTTGAGTCGTACGAATGATGCTATCGTCCGACTGGATAATCTCCTCGACATTCAAATTTAAGTTCGATCATTATCCCTCGAATCATTCGCAACATCAATTTCCTCAAACGCAAATTCACATATTGTTCATTCGTCTATCTTAAGTCATTGACCAACGTATATCCTCAAATCACATCATTCCTTTGCTAACTCAAATCATCAAGCAACATTCAATACAATCCTTAGAGTCATTGACAATTTATATTCGAATCATTTCTATGCACGCTATAATCCAATCGTGCTAAATTTTCGTATACGATTCTTATCGATTTCCTCGATCGAGTTGTCCATTCGCACACCTTAACTTTTCTTCGATTCAGTTTTACCTACTCAACAATTTTCGCGTTTCATACTTGCGTAATCCTCAATCCTGTGCACATTCTATGCACGTCATCTCTAATTTGTTTGAATCGACTAGTCAAACTTTTAAGACTACAACTTATTCAACGATACTCAATCTACGGCTTTGCATAACAAGACACTTGCTGATAGACTTATCGACACCCCACATCCTCATTCGATCGATCGACATCCCTGAGGCTATCACATACACCACTCAAGGATGAAGTCATTCAACAAATCCTCAACTTATCATTCGATTCACAATGGACTTCTTTAAATTTTTCGTTCGAACCAGTTCTCTAATTCTAATCACGCTCATCTATATCGCACCGACGTTATCGTTGCTCGATAACACCCCTATCAATATTCATCTCACTTTTACTCAATCGAGTTCAACTCATTCTTGCTCGAAATGGTACGAGTCCCATACTCGACTTTGCTAAGGTCGACACAATCCTTGGTGTATATGCCCAGCCCGACTTAGCCAACCGTGCTTACGCAAGCCATCTTTTTGTTTTGTCAAAAACTGTTCCCCTATATTTTACAAAATAGATAGAATAATTGTATGGATATCCCGTGGGACATTTCAGAGAGAGTGCACCAACGATATCAACTTTGCGGAAGCAATACATCAGAGTTTGCGGAAACAATAGAGTTAAAGAGTTCAATCGATAGTCCAAAGAAGTAAAGCCGTTCTCTGATACCATTTATGTCATGCCCCACTCCCGTAGGAGCGATCGTCTTCGCTAAGGCATGATGCCGCACGAGCCTAGATTGCACTCGTGTAAGGCAGGTTCTATCGTAGCCGCTGTAATCGGCCGTTATGGAACCCGCCTTACACGAGCGCAATCTAGGCTCGTGCGGCATCACGCCTTAGCGAGGACGATCGCTCCTACAGGAGCGGGGCCTGACATCTGCCACTTTCTGACTTGGGTGTATAGCTACCTCCAAACTTGGGCACATAGCAATTTTTAGACTTAGGCGCATATATACTTCTGGATTGGGCGCATAATGCTAAAATTTTCATGCTTCTACAAGACCCCTTTCAAAGTTTTTGATACTCGAACAAGTTCGAAATACTTTGAAAGAAGCATGGGAGACTGTTTTCTTATAGCTCTGTGGGCGTATAGAAAAACTCTCTCTTTGGGCGCACAGATGCTACCAGGATGTCAAGAGATGGCTGTTGAGATCTTCCTCGAAAATCTGAACTGACAGATTCATCGGAGCAAAATTTGAAGAGGTCCATCCTTCGTGCGATGTCTATACGTTGTCCACATCAGCAAGTAACAGACGCATAATATGCAAAAGACAAAGTCTGCGTGGGCGCATAGACCATACGGGTGTGTAGGTCATGTGGGCGTATAGTACCCTGTTTGGCGTATAAATAGGCCTGAAGAGAGGGAAAATTCATTTTCTTCTTTTTCCAGAAATTTCCAAGAGTTTTCTCGTTTCCTCTTTTTCATGAGATCTTGTCTCCCAAGGCTACTTCGACTCCCAAGAGGCCCACGAAGGGTAAAGAGGCTGTAGCGAGCGGTTCTCCTCCTTTGACAACGTCTACACTGGTCAAAGACCCCATTCTGGATGAGGCGATATCTTTATAACAAAGTCCAGCGCATGTAACGCCCCAGTCCCAAAATACTTAGGACTAGGTACGTATCCATGCCAGCTACATACATACGAAGTATACTCCGATATATGAAAACCTCGTATGAATACATAAGCTGTAAAATGCAGTAAACCAAGAGTAATCTAATCTCATCCACAAATGAAAAAAATAAAAGATATCATATAATCAACTGTAATAAGTCTTTGAATAATACGTTGGGCGGAGACAAAGTCTACTACCAACTATCTCCAATAAAAGGTACAAGAAGGAATAGATGAAATAACATGACTAGCCAAGTGCAATCATCTTCGAAAGGATGGAGAAGAGCACGGCCTCGAGTAGAACACCTGTAATATCACAGAAGCACACACACCTGGAGAGATAATCAGGTCCTCAGAGGGACGTAACAAGATACATGAAGAACATGCCATATGAACTGAATATAAATGCACCATAAAATAAAGATAAAGTAAAAGCGTCCAGACCATAACACGGCTCAATATCCCATCATCGAAACAGTAGGCTACCCCTATAACCAAACAAGGACAAGGGATAAATTACTATTCTGCGATGTGACACTTTTCTATGCCATGATTGGAACATGAAATTTGCTAAGGTCTCCTAACCTTTCTAGTAGACAATTTAGAAGACATATCGATGTATGGGCAGTTGAAGCCTGACTCCCCCAGGACAAGGTAACAACTCACAACACGCACACGTCAGTACCAATACTATCAGCCGACATAACTCGAGGCTAGCGGCCCACGTGACCCATCAGTCCACATAGCTCGAGGCTAGTGACCCTCGCGACTCGACTACCGTAGTACGCAGCTACTACGACTTTTTGGAATTGGGGTAGCCCATACATTCAACTGCCTTCTCCCTCCCAAGGTCACTAACAAAAGGTAGTTCGCTAAGACTAGGTCCATATGCATACAAAAAGGCAAGAAGGAAAAATAACTGAAAAGCAATAAAGTGAACTAAAAATAGCAAGTAATGGATCCAACTGAAAACAAAAAATAAATGTGCAATATATAAATAAATAAAGATGCATCTAATTATAAACAGTAAATAAGGCAAGGTATCTTGCCTGAGGATGGTGCGAGAAGCAGCAAAATCCAACAATCAGAATCGTCAACACGAAAGTCAAAATCCACAAGAAGCTCTGGATGCTGAAACAAACATCACGAACGAGTTTGGAATAAAAGATATGCCTAGGAAACGCCTGTCCAAAAGTCAAATTCTGGAACAGGGGCAATTTCGTAATTTTGGGTCAAAATGATGTCCGCCGTTGGACCCGCTTTGCACCGAAATGTGCGCCAAAACCTACGGTCTCTAAAGTCGTCAAACTATATGTCTATAGATTTGTTTTGATAAGACGAACCCAACGGTATGTCCAATCTTGGATTCCGGTCGGCTGTGCACAAAATCGCCCGTTGAGTGGGATTGTGGGTCCGTCAAAATGGTGTCCCAGTCAACGGTCTCAGAATCGGACCAAACTTGGCTCACAGGACCAGAAAAATATTTTGAGTCCAATGGCGCAAGTTTCGTCGTGATTTGATGAGTGTGCACAAACTAATTGAAAAATACTGAAAATGTCCGATACGAAAAAATTTGACGGATACCGATCAAATTCGTTGCGCACACGCAACCAATTTGAATTCCGTCAATTCTTGCATGTCCACAAAGTCGATACGGACATTTCGGTACCTTCGGTTCGCGACCACGTCGTCCGGATTGGCGGGACGCACGTCGTACCGGGGTTTTCTAATTTTTAAAAACTGATTTTTAGTGGGGTTTTTAATCTAATTAATACAAAATTTATTGCAGAATAAATAAACTATTTGAAGAGGATGATAGTGGGTCATTTGGGTTATCTACACGGATTTACGGATCTACAATCGAATTAGAATTGAAGGAGAAATCGATTGGAAAAGTGGGATACCTTGATGTTAAATTCAGTTCTTGTTGTTGTTGATTGTTGTCGATGTTGTTTGCCGCGGTCGCGATGTTGACGCTGCTGTCACGCTGCTGGCCGAGGGTGGAGGAGAGAGGAGGAGGAAGGTGGAGGAAGAGGTTCGGATTTGAGTTGGAAAGAATTGGGTTGAGTTTAGGTAAAAAAAAAAAAGCAAAAGTATATATATACTAAAGGGGGTTCGGCCACCCTTTCCATGCTTGGGACACAAGTGGGCGGCCACCCCTACTTATTATTAATATTTTTTTCTTTTCTTTTAAATCTTTTCTTTTCTTTATCTTAAATCTTTTAATACTTAAACCTATCTATACATATATATGTATATATCCATAAAAATCTATTTAAATCCAAATAATAATTTAGATGTCACATATCCAAATATTTAATATATTTAAACATATCTACATATATATATAAATTCAATCCTTAGTAAATGAACTCAAATTAATAATAATATTTAAATAGAAAAGCATGTTTATTAAATCTCCACAAAATAACTTAAATTATAATAAAATAATAATAATCGTCCCAATCGGTGAACTTTACCGCTCACCCATGTATGGGTCCAGAAAATTGTACCATCTTGTAAAATATTATTTTATTAATAAAACATACATTTTGTACCAAAAGTCAATAAATATTCAACAAGTCTCAAAATTATTTTAAAATATTTGTACATACATGAAATGTTCCTACATGGCCATCTTAGTCACCCCACATTCTCACATGGGCTTAAATTTTGTTCGGGCCTTGTTCGGGCTGAATTCGCCAAACTGAGTCATCAAAAAAAAAATAAAACCACAAATTATATAAATTCATTTTTAAGTCTAATAAAATAATAAAAATAATTTAAAAAATAGGGGTTTTACATCCTACCCAACTTACAAGAATTTTGTCCTCGAAATTTAGGATTAATAGGGTAAATAGGATTGAGGGATAAGAAGATTTCGTCAATACCAAAATACAATTAATTTTGGAGGAGCCGATAAAATGGCGCTCAACACCACCATGCAATAGAAAATTTTGGAGTTGATATATATATACAAAATATATTATGGTTATGGAATTCAAATAAGGATTGCTAGTGAGGGTAACAAAATTTCGATAATCCAATTTTTAGAGAACAGTAAGGAATTGAGTAGGCCAAAGAGAATAACTTAGACATTTGGGAGATATGGTTCCTTGAGAGAAAACTGGATACTAATCATCTGGGTTGAGAATTAGATTTAAGTGAATGATTAGAATCATTCTCGAGTGCTCAAGAACAATTGGAAGGTCACGATAATAATTCTAGGGTTGAGAAATGAGGAGTAGTTAAAGGCGAGGATATATCCACATGAGTCGGTCGGTGGCTATCTACATTTGTGTATAATTAACCGATTGGGCAACCAAAGAGGATACCTTGAGTCTATCTTAGCAAGTACAGTGCCTTGTCTTTCCAAAATGAGTAAAAGACAATAACAACAAGATTTCAAAGATGGTGTTATATATTGAGTACAAATTGCGGGGTTCATAGGCGGCAAAAATAATTCAAAAGAGAATTGCCAAGGCTGTCGCGGATGAGACTCTAAGGCGAGTTTACTACGTTATCATCCACGTAGAATAATATGTGATAAGCGAACCAAAGTACAATAAGTTGATCAGACCATCATGCACCGGTTCTGATTAGACAATATGTTAGTGGGTGCACCCAATAAAATTTGTTATGATCAAGCTTGATAACAAAATAAGCTTGCAAAATTGAAGCTACATTAGCAGCATGCGATAGTCAGAATATGAGAAAGGGAGGTACTGATGAAGGAAATTTTAAATAGTCCAAGATCTTTTAAAAATCAAGGCTCGCCCGAAGTTTGGGCCTACACAGTTGTCCTAGTATTTCTTCATTTATGGCTTGGTAGACTAGATAAGGTAGGGTCCTCTGAATTTATAGTCTAAGTGAACTTACCAATGTGGTTCACAAGGATAAAGGTTTGTTAGGGGGTGAGGTATTCTACCCAACTTACAAGAGTTAAACTAATAGTATCATGGGACAATGGGTCAAGCAATCAAGATAAAGTACAAATTTAAGCATTTAAGGAATTTAGTATAACACAATCACATATCGGGTCGAAAGAATTGAGTCGAGGTTGAATCCCTATCCGTGGTCGAAAATATATCGGTATCATGGAAAAGATTATAGTTTGGCCATTTTGACCATAAGGTCATATCAAGAAATAGAGTACAAGGAGATGGGTATTAGTGGGACATGATATGTTTACATGAAGGTGGGCTTGTCTAGGCCTTACCTATGAAATTTGTTGGAAGGAAAAGTCTAATGTTATGCTCCAAATATTCAAGTCACGGTAAGGAACGCCAGAAGATCAAAAATAGAAAGTGGGAGTTAACAAGGTGATAATTAATGCACAAAAATAAAGAAGGTCAAGTTAAAGCATGAAATAAAATTAATTAGAGAATCCAGTAAAAACAATTTAGGAACACAATTCTGGACAGAAGATAGTCTTCTAGATGAATATAGTTAAGGAACCATTAACAAATTATTCAAATTGCAAATGGGTTAGAAGGTCGCAATTAAAAGATCTAGAATTGAAGGAAGGTCGAGTAAGTCGAGGTGGAAATATAGTCACCTAGCTGGGTAGATGACTAACAACACTTGTGTATATACTACTATCATGGTCATGAGTGACATGACAATTAGTGTGGAATACTCAGTAGGGTTATCTTGGGGCCTACCATTAAAATTTAACTCAAGTTTCCTCCAAAAGTTTCAAAATTAAACTTTAAAAAAATAAACCACCAAAATTTTGTATTCACTCCAAGCTGTTCAAATTCATCATAAAAATTTAAATCACTCTCATAAATCTCAAAGCAAAATTTTATTACGTTACTACTAACATTTTCCAAAATTAACGTTTAAATTCAACTATTTAACTCAAGAGTTCTTAATTTACGAATCCATAAAAATTTCACAATCAATCAAAAATTTAACACTCTAAAATTTTAAATAACTCATAATAAAATTCTTAGCATATTAAAAGCAATCTCAAAAATTATGCTCAATGCTCTCATCAATTTTAACTTCTATTCATGCAAAGTTTTTCCAACAAAATTAGAACTTTTAAATGGTAACTTCCTTTAACAAATCAAAATAACTTTCCATCACATCCTTCGAAATTCTTCCAAAAATTTTAATATTAGTAATCCCTCATTAAACTAAAATTTTCAAATAATCTTATCAGTCAAAATCTTTTTTTTACCAAAAATCTAAATAGATTTGTAAATCCTCAATCATAGGGTACCATTTTAAAATAAAAAAATAATTCGCAAAAAAATTGTTTTCAAATATTGCAAACCAAAATTTACCATCATTACTTCCACTTAAAATTCAAAATTTACTAAATATGAAAATCGCAAGTTGTACAACGCAAATTTAAATAATTCCTACAGCCATTTTTAAAAAGCTAAGATCATTTTCAAACCAAATTTATAACTGTTCAAGGTGTATAACTATAATCCAATAAATCATAAACATCAAAACTCAAAAATCAAATAAATTTTATATTTGTTCAAAGATGTATATCTATCATCCAAAACTCATAAATATCACAACTCGAAAAGCAATTCAATTTTATATTTATTCAAAGATGTATAGCTATAACTCCATAATTCGTAAATGTCAAAACTCAAAAATGTAATTTCTTAAATCAATGGTATAAAGATTCTTGCTATATTTTTTTTCTTCCTGCAGTATCAATCCGATGTTGTTTACTATTTAGAAATCTGAAGATAAAAACTTTCCTTGGTAATATCCTACTTTACAAATTACTAATCATTAAATCACACTAAAAAGCCTTTTAACTCAATTAGAGTCTAGAATGTATTCTAATTGTCCATATAACCATTCTAGCCATGTGTTTGACCTATGAGCATATACTAGTGTAGTCATCTTCCTAGTTGAAACTAAGCACGAAAATAAGAATCAACGGTAGAAAGGAATCAAGCAAGATGCAATTCAATGAAGTCGAACGAGAGTTCAAAATTTGAAGCCAAGGGAAGAGGTCAAGCTGTATGGATGAGATTCCTCGATTCTAATCCTATGTTGCAGGCTCACATCGGTACAATTACATAACCGAAGTGACAAACTAGACCTGCATGGGCCACCACAAAAATATGTAACGCCCCAGTCCCAAAATACTTAGGACTAGGTACGTATCCATGCCAGCTGCATACATACGAAGTATACTCCAATATATGAAAACCTCATATGAATACATAAGCTGTAAAATACAGTAAACCAAGAGTAATCTAATCTCATCCACAAATGAAAAAAATAAAAAATATTATATAATCAACTGTAATAAGACTTTGAACAATACGTTGGGCAGAGACAAAGTCCACTACCAACTATCTCCAATAAAGGTACAAGAAGGAATAGATGAAATAACAAGACTAGCCAAGTGCAATCATCTTCGAAAGGATAGAGAAGATCACGGCCTCGACTAGAACACCTGCAATATCACAGAAGCACACACACCTGGAGAGATAACCAGGTCCTCAGAGGGACGTAACAAGATACATGAAGAACATGTCATATGAACTGAATATAAATGTACCATAAAATAAAGATAAAGTAAAAGCGTCCAAACCATAACACGGCTCAATATTCCATCATCGAAATAGTAGGCTAGCCCTATAACCAAACAAGGACGAGGGGTAACTTACTATTCTGCGATGTGACACTTTTCTATGCCATGATTGGAACATAAAATTTGCTAAGGTCTCCTAACCTTTCTAGTAGACAATTTAGAAGACATATCGACGTATGGGCAGTTGAAGCCTGACTCCCCCAGGACAAGGTAACAACTCACAACACGCACACGTCAGTACCAATACTATCAGCCGACATAACTCGAGGCTAGCGGCCCACATGACCCATCAGTCCACATAGCTCAAGGCTAGTGACCCTCGTGACTCGACTACCGTAGTACGCAGCTACTACGGCTTTTTGTAATTGGGGTAGCCCATACATTCAACTGTCTTCTCCCTCCCAAGGTCACTAACAAAAGGTAGTTCGCTAAGACTAGGTCCATATGCATACAAAAAGGCAAGAAGGAAAAATAACTGAAAAGCAATAAAGTGAACTAAAAATAGCAAGTAATGGATCCAACTGAAAAAATAAAATAAATGTGCAGTAAATAAATAAATAAAGATGCATCTAATTATAAACAGTAAATAAGACAAGGTATCTTGCCTGAGGGTGGTACGAGAAGCAGCAAAATCCAACAATCAGAATCGTCAACACGAAAGTCAAAATCCACAAGAAGCTCCGGATGCTGAAACAAACATCACGAACGAGTTTGGAATAAAAGATATGCCAAGGAAACGCCTGTCCCAAAGTCAAATTCTGGAACATGGGCAATTTCGTAATTTCGGGTTAAAACGATGTCCGCCGTTGGACCCGCTTTGTACCGAAATGTACGCCAGAACCTACGGTCTCTAAAGTCGTCAAACTACATGTCTATATATTTATTTTGATGAGACAAACCCAACGGTATGTCCAATTTTGGATTCCGGTGGACTTTGCACAAGATCCCCCGTTGAGTGGGATTATGGGCCCGTCAAAATGGCGTCCCAGTCAACGGTCTCAGAATCGGACAAAACTTGGCTCACAGGACCAGAAAAATATTTTGAGTCCAATGGCGTAAGTTTCGTCGCGATTTGATGAGTGTACACAAAGTAATTGAAAAATACCGAAAATGCCCGATACGGAAAAATTTGACGGATACGGATCAAATTCGTCGCGCACACGTAACCAATTTAAATTCCGTCAATTCTTGTATGTCCATAAAGTCGATACGGACATTTTGGTACCTTTGGTTCACGACCACGTCGTCCGGATTGGCGGGACGCACGTCGTACCGAGGTTTTCTAATTTTTAAAAACTGATTTTTAGTGGGGTTTTTAATCTAATTAATATAGAATTTATTGCAGAATAAATAAACTATTTGAAGAGGATGATAGAGGGTTATGTGGGCTATCTACACGAATTTACGGATCTACAATCGGATTAGAATTGAAAGAGAAATCGATTGGAAAAGTGGGATACCTTGATGTTAAATTCTGTTCTTGTTGTTGTTGATTGTTGTCAATATTGTTTACCGCCGTCGCGATGTTGACGCTGCTATCACACTGCTGGACGAGGGTGGAGGAGAGAGGAGGAGGAAGGTGGAGGAAGTGGTTCGGATTTGAGTTGGAAAGAATTGGGTTGAGTTTAGGTTAAAAAAAAAAGCAAAAGTATAGGGGGTTCGGCCACCCTTTCCATGCTTGGGACACAAGTGGGCGGCCACCCTTGCTAGCTGCTGCTGGAACAAAAGTGGGCGGCCACTCCTACTTATTATTAATATTTTTTTTCTTTTCTTTCAAATCTTTTATTTTCTTTATCTTAAATCTTTTAATACTTAAACCTATCAATACATATATATGTATATATATCCATAAAAATCTATTTAAATCCAAATAATAATTTAGATGTCACATATCCAAATATTTAATATATTTAAACATATCTACATATATATATAAATTCAATCCTTAGTAAATCAACTCAAATTAATAATAATATTTAAATAGAAAAACATGTTTGTTAAATCTCCACAAAATAACTTAAATTATAATAAAATAATAATAATCATCCCAATAGGTGAACTTTACCGCTTACCCATGTATGGGTCCAGAAAATTGTACCATCTTATAAAATATTATTTTATTAATAAAACATACATTTTGTACCAAAGTCAATAAATATTCAACAAGTCTCAAAATTATTTAAAAATATTTGTACATACATGAAATGTTCCTACATGGCCATCTTAGTCACCCCACATGCTCACATGGGCTTAAATTTTGTTCGGGCCTTGTTCGGGCTGAATTGGCCAAACCGAGTCATCAAAAAAAAAAATAAAACCACAAATTGTATAAATTCGTTTTTAAGTCTAATAAAATAATAAAAAAATAATTTAAAAAATAGGGATTTTACAGAGCATTAATTTGCGACACTCGGACTTCTCTCTGCTTGGGCACATAACCATTGATATGCACCCAAAGCAACACAATTCTGTGAGCATTCTTATGCTCCCACAGAAGTATGCGCCCACACACTATGTTGTGTGTTATACGCCCACACAGAATGCTCTATGTTCAAGGAGGACTACTATGTGCCCAAAGGCCATGTGGGCGCATAGAATTCAGGCGCATAGAATGTTTTTCCAGGACTTAGTCTTTTTTTCTAACTTTTTGTTCTATTTTTGCACTTGACATGGTTGTCCCAGCTCTTGGTAGAATTCCTTTCAGCCCTGCCCGCCATGCTCTAGATTCAAGCCTCATCACTGCCATGATCATGAATGTTCAAGCTAAGATCAGCCAAAACCAGCCTTCGGTGCGGATGATCGCTATCCTTGAATAGGGCAAGATGTTCCAAAAGCAGATAATGAACAATGAGAAGTTCGTGCTCAGAGGGGCGCGAAGCTTCAAGAGACCATACTTTCTATTCGGTGATAGCCTGGAGTTTGAGGGTGATGAGCCGAAACATCTAAGGGACCCTCGGGTGGTCAGATTGAATGACCTAAGAATATAGTTGTCATCTATGGAACGCCAATACCCTCTGTCAGCGTTTACCGATTTAGGTGTCCGGAGACAAATAAAATGTGATCTGACCCCTAAACTTTATGGAATCATCTTTGGCAAGATCTAATTTAACACTGGTGACCGGAAGAAAGACACCTTCAAATGTGTCAAGGGCTCTATATCCTATTCCACGAGGGGGCTGCATCCTGGGGCTATAATAAACGACGTTCCAACTGACCTTCATCCTTATGTTGTCGAGACCCTCTCCAGTCTGATGATGTCAAAGAAAGAGTCGTATCCGAAAGGGAAGCTGTGGATGGAAGGTTGGAGGTACTCCGTCCCATTCTGGAGTAACCGTACTGAATGGGTGCTCTCGACCTATGAAGCCACCCTAAAAGATGTCGACATGTTTTATGCCGTTAGAGCCACCCAATATGGCATAAAAGTGAATTGTCCTATGTTTATCGCATTGGTGGAGTTGTACAATTATTACACATGTACTTTATTCACTCCGGATAGGAAGATGGGTTTGTCTCTACATGAGATGCAGGCAATATCAAAGCTGCCCTGGGAACGGAGTCATACGAGGAATATATTTCTTGTGATGAAGAGCTTTTAGACCTAGAGAAGGAAAACCCCGAGATGGTGGGAGTGTACAAAGAGTTACTCTGTCACTTCTTCATCTATCACAGGATCACAAAGAAGGGCAAGACCGAGGGGCCATTCCCCATACGAGGTCTTGGACTAGCTATGTCTTCATTAAGAAAGAGGAAGAAGATGCCTCGGTCTTCTTCTCAGCTTGCAAGCCCTTAACGAAATCTGAGATAGAGCAACTAATGATAGATCATGGGGCAACAAACACCGACGACAGTGATGATCCCGAGGGACAATCCTCAATTTATTACTTCTTCTGACAAGCTGAGTTCAAGTTGTCGAAGAAGGCTGTGCTGGCCGCCTTTCTGATGACGTGGCTCCGCGACTATATAGTCCCTGGTAGTTCAAGGTCTATCGAGAGGATGAGCCGGGGTTCGATTCTTCTGACTGTAAGACTGGTGTTCGGATAATGGCTCACGCTGCTTCCTGCAATAGTCTGCACCATCCAACGAGGTTTGCGGGACTTTATTGCAAGCGCGGTGACGCCTGATGGTAGAACGAACTTTGCCAGGACTAAACTTCCCTTTTATTACTTAATGGGATGGCTGGTGCTGCACTGTCCCAGATTAATGAATCCCGGGCTGATGGCAGACTCTTTGGCAGGAGATGCCTTTCTTCGAAGGTTCAATGATGCAGATTGGTCCATCACCGGAGTGCCTGCTTGTAGGAGGGCTTTGAGTTTCCTACATAATTATGAGTTCTACATAGTGTCCCCTCCATCTAGCAGTGGCCGCACAGGCGATTGTTTAGTAGATGAGGGAGCACTCACTACGAGCTTGACTCCTGGAGCATTCTGTTGGCTCTAGTCTATCAGGCCTTCTCATCTGGTGCTCAGGGATAGGAACCATCCTTTTCTGGAACCTTTTCTGCCAAGTCATTTTGCATGTCAGTTTGGATATAGCCAGCTTCTTCTGGGCAATCCTAGCCCGCATCTAGAGTCACTAGAAAGTGTGATTGACGGGGCACGTGCATGGGGCTATTACAACGCCGGATGTACAGGGGCAATTTTTACTTTGCCAGAAGATAAACCTAAAACTCACCTGCTCTTTGCTGCTGTAAAGTTTTATACTCAGGTCAATACCCTTAATCCTCGGTATGACCGTTTGCAGAGTTTAGTATCGAGGACTAGGCTTGCCCTCACTCTGGCCGATATAGGACGAGCCCTAGCAATGAAGGGCCATAGAAAGAAAGATATCATACCTACAACAGAGCCGGCTGTAGTACTACCACGGAGGGCAGCTCTTGAAGAGCCGGCTGCTACATAACCGCAAAGGGATGATCTTGAAGATGATACTTCTCTCCCTGATCTTCCTCAAAAACGAAAAGTATCGACTGAACTGGCTCAACAGTCGACTTTTAAAATAAAGAAGAAACTTGCTGCCAGAGGCGTAAAAAAGGTCAAGGATGCGGGTGCCGGCTCGCCTCCTCCCAGAAGATCTTTCTGGCAAACTCAAAGGAGTGAAACGGCGTCACGGGCCATTACTATGCCTGAAGTAGATCCCTTTCTGGATTCCATGGCCATCTTGGTAAAACCAATACTCGTGATGTCTTCAATTAATGCTCTCATACCCTTGCGTTTGTCCTTTGCATAGGACATTGAAGTCATACCCAAGGCAGGTTTCCTCTTCATCTGAAGAGGTGGACGTGACGACAGTGTCCCCCATTCGTCCTCAACCAACAGATGAAGCCAGTCCCTCTTATCATATCTCTTTAGGAGATATGTCTGAGCTTGGGGCTCTAATAAAAGAATTTGATGAGAATCAAGTCCAATCAGCTCACCCTCCCGTGGGTACATTATTTTTGTACCTTACTTCGGATGAGATTTTTCGACTTCAATTTTGCGTACTTCTCATGAGGCTGACTTCCGTTGTGTATTCCCTTATTGACGAGAAGAGGGAACAAAGTACAAAGGCTACCCCAGACACTAGAGCAAGACAAGAAGTTGCCCCTGGTTCGTCTGGAATTGCTGGCACAGAAGAATTTGTTGGTACGCCGACATCGGCTGTAGAAAAAGAGGTTGAACAGCGCACTGAGGGGGCTGTTACAGAATCTGCTCTAAGTCCAGCTGGGGCCGTGGAAGTTATATAGCCTGATGTCAGAAATGTGCGGGGACTTGTTGTTGTTACCTTTGAACAATCTAGGCCTGCTCTTGGCTCCTTCGTAACCAGGGTTGAAGACCTAGCTCAAGTTGGTGCTGAGCAAGTAGAAGGTACAAAATTACAACTCTTTCGCACACTTTTAGGTTTTTCCTTTCTGTCTCTGATAGATATATTGCTTCCTTGTCAGGTTTGGTTTCTTGTCATGTGTCTCTTCCTGGAGTGGAAGATCCCCAGCAGGCTATCTTCCCAACGACCTCTTCCGAAGATGACGAGATGGCCCAAGAAGTCGTCAAAGCTTTCTATTCTATTTTAAAAGTAAAGCTTCCTGGAGTTCTAAACCGGAACACCGCCTTTGGAC
Source organism: Iris pallida (assembly GCA_029216955.1). NCBI lineage: Eukaryota > Viridiplantae > Streptophyta > Magnoliopsida > Asparagales > Iridaceae > Iris > Iris pallida. The sequence continues at coordinate 12,043,605 of JANAVB010009198.1, read as the reverse complement.
GTGCAACGGCTATTTCTGAATGCCAAGTGACGGCCCTTGGGAGTATCGTCGGCTACGAGGAGCGGGCTATTGGTCTGAGAAAAGTTCTGAATGATCTAGAGGACCAGGTGGCCAGATTCCAGGAAGCCAAGCAACATAGTCCCACCTTGCTGTTTCTTGAAGAAGACGAGACTTTGGTTGCATCTTTTGCGGAGGAGGAAGCTTCTTTCCATGCAAGGAAGGATGTCGTTGCTAAGGAGATCAGTGAATTGGCTGATCAATATGAACAGTTCGACGCCTTAAGCGAGGCCCGTGTTGCTTCGAAGAACAAGCTGGCCGCCCAGATCACTGAAAAGTACAATTATATTGTACAGATCTACAAGGAGATTGCCCAACTAGAGGCCAGCTTAAGGACATTCGTTTCTGAATAGGAGGACTATACGGTTTAGGCTGCTATGACAGTCCAGACCAGTTGAAAGAACAGCTGGTGAAGTTGGAGGGGGAGCACGCAAAACTGATCCCCTTCAGGGATGAAGCTGTTCGACAGAAAGAAGCGCGCCGTCGTGCTACTGCTAAGTCCTAGACTAAGATCGCATCTCTAAGGGACAACATCAATCGGTTGTGTATTCCTTAGATCTTCTTTTGTAATAGGCTTAATTAGCCATAAAGACTCTTGTATCCTTTTTCTTTTCTCTATTTTTTAGAGATATTTTTCATAAAGACTCTTTTGGCCTTCGAAACTTATGAATGTAGTTTGTGAAATAAAAAACTAGAGGTAGTGTGGACGTAGTAGGGATATTTTTGGTGGGTTTTCCGTTGGGGAATTTGATGTGGACTTATTATCTGTTTTATGTTCAAGATTTTTGAACATAGATAATAAGTTGAAAGAAACTGATAATAGAGGTAATGAGGACGTAATAGTAGAGGATGTTCTATATCTGACCAGAGGTAATATGGACATGGACAGATATATAACATTAGGTAGGAGTGGATAATTTAGAGGTAATATGGACGTGATTACCTTTGACGAATGTTTTGTTCAGAGGTTGTATGGACGTAGCAATACATTTCTTAATTATACTACTGGGAAATAATTATCGAACAATAGTTCAGAGGTAATATGGACGTGACAGTTTTCATAAAACCGAGTTGGGCAGAGTTCAAACGAAGATAATTTTTAAAGGACCCATTATCCATGGCGTATTCAAGACTCTTAAAATATGGATAATAGTTAGATGATTTTTCGAATCACATAAATATTGTACTGTACATTTACATGATTAAAGTCGGGTATCTGTGAACGCTGATGGTTACACATAATATTTTTTCAAGAACTTGTCGTTGATTGACTTCATAAGCAAGTCACCATCAGGCTTGGTTAGTCGATACGTACCGTTAGAATACACAGATTCTATAACAAAAGGACCTTCCCATTTAGGCTGGAATTTTTCTTTTGTCTTGTGCGTTATGACCAATGGTCTTCTCACTACTAAGACAAGATCACCAACTTGAATGATTCTTTTCTTCACCTTTCTATTAAAGGCTCTAGAAATGTGTGCTTGGTATAGCTTAATACGCTGTTGAGCTAATAAGCATTTTTCGTCTAGCACCTCCAACTTTTGTAGTCGCAGACGGTAGCTTTCTTCGGTGGTCAACTCACTGGCTAAGGCTACCCGAAGAGAAGGATTCTGGATTTCTAGAGAAAGAACCGCATCACTTCCATAAACCAGAGAAAATAGTGTATTATCTGTTGGAGTCCGAACCGTTGTACGATAGGCTCAGATACATTCGTCGAGCTTTTCATTCCAATCGTGCTTGTTTGAAGACACGAACTTCTTGAGAAGTTTGATGATAGTCTTATTAAAGGCTTCTGCTAATCCATTAGCTGCTGGATTGTAAGCCGTAGTGGCTATATTCTGAATTCGATTCTTATTGCAGAATCGATAGAATACATGATTCATAAATTGTGGACCATTATCATGGATGATCCTACGAGGTACGCTGAAGCAGTCGATGACGTGATGTTTGACAAAACTGATCACATTCGATGTCTTTACTTCGATGAACGGTATAGCTTCCGTCCATTTGGAGAATTAATCGGTTATAGCTAGGATAAACTGATGTCCTCTGGAGGATGGCTGGCTGATTGGGCCGATGACGTCTATACCCCAGGCTTTAAAAGTCCAAGATGCTACCGTCGGGTATAGAAATTTCGAAGGCTGATGAATAAATCGGCATGGAACTGACAAGCCCTACACTTTTTTGCATATTCAACAGCATCTGCTATCATTGTGGGCCACAAATTCGATCGTGAGCCTCACGTGGTGCATGTTTGGCTTTTGTGTCTGATAAATATCGTAAAAGTAGCCCGTCGTAAGAACGTCGGTACAACATTTTAGTAGCAGTATCATAGTAAAATATGAGGGATCGCCGTTAGATAGATACTGCTTCCTTTGGGTCCTTAGGAAGGATTCTGTAGACAACATAGTCCATGAAAGAAAATCTCCGGTCTTTGACGTCGACTTCGTTTTTGTTGCGTAACTGTGATGAATATGCTAGGCATCTTTTACAAAGAATAACTCTCGACCAGATACTGTGATCGAATGCTGAGTATTGATAGGGACGGTCAAGGAAGCAGCCAGACCGGCTAAACCATCTGCTTCTATATTCTGTAATCGAGGCACGTGCTCGATGAAGAATCCAGCGAAGGTAGAAACCAACTCGATTGTTGCTTTATGATATAGGATGAGATCTTCGTGACGAACTTTATAATCCCCTCAGACCTGACTAACTATTAGCTTAGAATCGTCGTAAGCTTCTAAATAGTCAACTCTCAGTTGTTTTGCCAATTGAAGGCCGGTTAGTAGGGCATTATATTTGGCCACGTTGTTGGTGCAAGGTTCCAGAAGAGAATACGCATGGTACATAACCAGATGGTCGGGTGACACAAGCACGATGCCTACTCTGGCCACAATATTTTCTTTAGGTCCTATTCTTGATGCACAGTCAAAGAACATTCGCCAAATGGGGACTTCCTCAGTTGCAGTGTTAGACTCAACCACTTTATCCAGGATTTCATCGTAGAGTTTGGAAGATTCTTGTACTTGATGAGCTACTAAGAAATCAGCTAATGCTTGACCTTTTACTGCCTTCTGAGGGACGAATATCATATTGTATCGAATCAACAGAAGTACCCATGTAGCAAAATGGGAATTAAGAGAACCCAGTTTAGTCATGAGTATTCTGAGAGAATTGACTCTAGATATGATGTCGATAGTCTGCCCAGACACATAGTGACGTATCTTCTGGATAGCAAATACCAGTGCAAGACATTCCTTTTCCGCAGGTGTGTATCTGTGTTCGGTACCCACCATCGTGCGGCTGAGGTAATAGATTGCATGTTTATGACCGCCTTCATTCTTCAGGGATAATAGGGTCCCAAAAGAATGATCCATGGCGCAAACATATAACAAGAAATGCTTTCCAACTATTGGAGCCACCAATACTGGGGGGCTTGTGAGATACTTCTTGATGTCGTCAAATATGTGCTGATATCGTTCAGTCCAGACGAAAGATACTCTTTTCTTCCTGAACTGAGTAAACGGTTGAAACCTTCCAGAAAGATTTGAAATGAATCATCTGATGTAGGCTAACCTTCCTTGGATTCCGTGTAGCTCTTTGATATTTCTTGGAGGACACATATCAAGGATAGCTTTACACTACCAAAATAAGTCATATCAGTGACGTAATTAGCGACGCCAACTTAAAACATCGCCAATATTTTTGGTTTTAGCGACGCCAAATTTAAGCGTCACAATACGTCGCTGGTAGCGACATACAACGACATATTGCGACTACCTATAGTCTAATAAAAACCAACGTCGTTGATTTGTCGGAAAACATCGCTAGTTTTATCAGTTCAGCGACATTTAGTGTCGTAAAGATTATAAGTCGTCGAATATTAAACCAATACCGACGCTTTGCGACGTATTTCGGGCGTCGCTAATTTCTGCTAAATAGGGTTCCCTCGGTTCCACTTTTCATTTCTCCCTCTCTCCAAATTTTTTGTTCCCGCCCCTCTTCCCCCGACCTCGACGACAGCCCGACCCCCTTCCCTCCGGCGCCGCTCATCCTCCTCCTCCATCGCGAGCTCCTTCTCCTCCCTCCTGTGAGCCCCTTCTCCTCCTCCTCATCCACCGCGAGCCCCTTCTCTTTATCCACCGCGAGATCCTCCTCCTCCACCACCGCGAAGAGACTGAAGGTAAACCCTAACCCTAATTGAGGTGTTTTTCGTGTCCAAAATGGACACGAAGACATATTACGACCATGTGTTCACTGATACTGTGTGTTCGTGAGGTTTTGGACACTTTGTGTCCATTTGTTGGACACGTGGACACCCGCAAGTATGCATATATATGTATTTCACCTCTGTACACTTAATCCCCTCCTCCTCCACCACCGAACTTGTCCTCCTCCTCCTCCTCTTCCACCACCGTGAGGAGACTTAAGGTAAACCCTAACCCTAATTGAGGTGTTTTTCGTGTCCAAAATGGACACGGAGACACGTTACGACCATGTGTTCACTGATATAGTGTGTTCGTGAGGTTTTGGACACTTTGTGTCTATTTGTTGGATACGTGGACACCCCCAAGCATGCATATATATGTATTTCACCTCTGTACACTTAATCCCCTACATACACTTGTGTATTTTCGTATTAATTTGGATTTGCATATTGGGTTTGGGTTTCGATATAGTGTTTGATACATTGTTTCACCTTGCAACATTCCTACACTTATTTTAGACAACAAGTATATGAACCAATTAGTTAACATCTATTTGTTGAAGTATGGTACTCTATTCTTTGTAAGTTCTAGCTATATATGTCTCAAGATCCAATACTCGAAAATCCCAATAAGAAGAAGAAGAAAAGAATAAAATGACATCGCTCAACACCCTATGACAACTCTTTGTAGAATTGTGTTAAAGTGTGGGTTCTGCATTATGAGTTCTACAGTATGGTTCTCTTTGTAGAATAAAATGACATTGCTCAACCCCATCGATCCTCCATACAAGTCTTCCTTCATCTATTGTCTTAAAGTATGAGTTCTACAGTATGGTTCTCTTTGTACAATTGTGTCTTATTTTAGACAACAAGGGTTTCCTATTTTTATAGGTAACATGGCAACATGTGTAAGGGAATATATAGGTGTGTGTTTGTGTTTGAAAGGGAGTGTCACAAGAGTAAGGCATGAGCATGTGTTAGTATTTTGAGCTGTGAGAGTGTTTGTTCTATTAAGGTTTGTACCAACTGGCAAGTTAGGTTAAAAGAACCTGGGAACTATGGTGTGGTTGTATACATCATGTATATGTATGTGTGTGTCTAGTGGGAGAAAGGGGGAGGGTTAACTAGTACCAGGTATTTGGAGAGGAAGGAGGGTTTATACTAGTATATATAGACTAATATCCTAAAACTTGACTTATACAACTTAGAAATGGCTAGTTTGACCAAGTTGGACTAGTTTAGCTTAGAGTTGGCTCGGTTGGACTATACATAATATATAGAAAAATATCCTAAAACTTTACTTCTACAACTTAGCCTATATGAAATATTGTAGACACGGGTGATATACCGCCGCAATAATCTCTGACCACCGCACGCACAAACACGCGAAAGAAAAGTTAGCAATACGAAAAGAAGATGACAGATAATCTTTGACCATTTAACGTAAAATGTCATGTGTACATATACTACAGAAAGTGTAGACCGCATGAACTAACAATTGCATATCATTCACTACCTTGATGTATCTATCTTACAGAATTATGGAGCTAAATTACTATCTGCGGAATCGTACTTGGATGTACAACCATCATCCTGATGACATGTGCGGTGTGCGGGATGAATTCATAGAGGGTGTACACCAGTTCCTGCAGTTTGCCAAGACGTTCCCTCAGTACATGGACGGTACCAAAATTAAGTGTCCGTGTGTGAGATGTCGCAACTTGAAATATCATCCAGAAGTGGATGTCACGTATCATTTATACTCGAAGGGTTTCACGCCGAATTACTATCAGTGGAGCGAGCACGGAGAACTTGTGTCTTTAGCATCGGAGTATGAGCCTTATGTGGATGTCCACAATAATGCTCCTTATGACGATAGGTTGTTGAACATGGTTTTCGACGCGACCGGGCCTAGTTTTGATCCGGATAATCATGATGTACCTGAGGAGGCACCGAACCCCGATGCTGCACAGTTCATGGAGTTGCTGGAGAATGCAAGGACTCCATTATATCCTAGTTGTGAGGATCATTCACCGTTGGAGGTGGTTACAAGATTGTTGAGCATCAAGTCCGATTTTAACATGTCGCAAGATTGCTACAACCGTCTTATGGAGTTGCTTATAGAAATATTGCCTGAGGGTGCGAAGTTGCCTAAAGACTTCTACCGGTCTAAGAGGATGGTTAGATCGCTCTGGATAGGATACGAAAAAATCGATGCCTATCGCAACGGGTGCATGTTGTACTACAAAGATGACAAGGATGAAGACGCCTGCAGATTTTGTGGTGTCGATCGCTACAAGGCATGTGGTAGAGGAAAGTCTGTCGGTGCCAGGAAGCCTACCTCTTCGATGCACTACTTACCGTTGACGCCGCGGTTGCAGCGGTTGTTTATGGTGAAGGAAACTGCAGAAAACATGATTTGGCATAAGCGGGAACATACCGAAGTTGTGTTGGATCACCCATCTGATGGAGAAGCATGGACGCACTTTGATCGAGAGTATCCAGATTTTGCTTCTGATCCACGTAATGTCAGATTGGGTCTCTGCTCCGATGGTTTTACCACATTCGAACTTTCGGGATCCCAGTATTCGTGTTGGCCTGTGATCATCACCCCATACAATCTACCACCTTGGATTTGCATGAAGACTCCGTATATGTTTCTCACCGTTATTATCCCAGGTCCGAACAATCCGAAAAGGAACATCAATGTGTATTTACAACCATTGATTGATGAGTTGAATCAGCTGTAGGAAGTAGGTTCCAACACGTACGATGTATCTAGAAAACAAAATTTCTGGATGCGGGCAGCACTTATGTAGACCATCAACGACTATCCGGCCTATGGAATGTTATCTGGATGGAGCACGCATGGTCGTCTTTCATGTCCGTATTGCATGGACAGCACTAAGGCTTTCCGTTTGAAACACGGAGACAAACCGTGATTCTTCGATTGTCATCGACAATTCCTGCCGAAGGATCATCCGTACCGGAGGAACATGAATACTTTTCGTGCTGGCGTTATGGAGAAGGGTAATACCCCGCCAAGGTGGACCGGATACACGATATGGGAAGAGATAAAAAATTTACCAAGAGCTATTGAGCAGCCTGCTACGGGCTACAAGTGTGACAGATTTGGTCGCACTCATAACTGGACGAAGAGGAGTATATTCTGGGATCTTCCATATTGGAGCACCAATCTGATTAGACATAACCTTGATGTCATGCATATCGAGAAGAATGTGTTTGACAACATAATTAATACTGTAATGGACGTAAAGGGAAAGACGAAAGACAATCCAAAGGCTAGATTGGACTTGGAAGAAATATGTAGACGTCCTGTATTGCATTTGATAGAGGACGAAAATAGAAAGTTGAAGCAGCCTAAGGCAATTTTCTCACTGGAGAAGGAGGATAAAGTGAGGCTTTGTAGGTGGATTCAAGGTCTGAAATTTCCAGATGGGTATGTTTCGAACTTGAGAAGATGCGTCGACCTCAAGGAGAACAAACTGACATGTATGAAGAGCCATGATTGTCACGTATTCATGGAGCAGTTAATTCCGATTGCATTTCGGGAATTCTTACCGCAGGCAGTTTGGGATCCATTGATGGAGCTTAGCATATTCTTCAGGGACCTTTGTTCTAAGAAATTGCTCGTTGAACGTTTAGAAAAGCAAGAGAAGGACATTGCGGTTACACTGTGCAAGCTAGAGAGGGTGTTCCCTCCTGGATTCTTTGACTCTATGGAGCATTTGTCGATTCATCTTTCCTACGAGGCACGTGTTGGTGGACCCATCGAATATCGATGGATGTACCCGTTCGAGCGACATTTGAATCACCTAAAAAGAAGGTAAAAAATAAGGCTCGGGTCGAGGGTTCTATTTGTGAAGCCTATATTCTCGAAGAGATTACAAATTTCTGCTCCTCCTGTTTCAAACCTCATGTTGCCACGAATAGAACGAGGGCTCCGAGAAACGATGACGGATATCAAGAATTTAATGATGGAATACTGAAAGTATTCAATGCGTCCGGAAAGCCTTCGGGGAAAATGAAGAAGAGATATTTGAATGACGAAGAGCTAAGGGCTGCTCAGTTGTATGTATTACTCAATTGCGACGAGGATGAAGTGGAGAAGCTAGAGGGGTAAGTAACTCAGGATGATAAGTTTACGTCATCTCAATGTAATAGTATAAGCTAATATTATTGAACTAATCGGCGGTTGCTTCCTTGTTTTTCGGCACATATAATGATGAGTTGAGGCTGGTTAGACCCTACCTAACAGACGAAGCATTAGAACAAGAAATGAGACATCATTTTCCTTCTTGGTTGAGCTAATATGCAAGTAGCTCGGTAATTACTGGCCTCTTTTAATGCAACTGTGCAATAAATAACTTATTATCGCTTCTTTGATATTCAGGTCGATCGTCTAATTTCACCCGAGATTGAATTAATTAGAACTCTTGCCAAGGGACCAATTACTTTTGTTAAAATATGGCCAAGTTACTGTGTCAATGGCTTTCGGTTTAAGTCGACAAATGCTCCGATCAGAGACAGCTTCCTGGATCTTGATTCCACGAAAAACAGTTGTTTGTGTATCAAGTCTTCGAACTACAAAGATGTCGATCTAGGAAATAATTTCTTTGGCATCTTGTGAGAGATTGTAGAGTTGTCATATAATAATGGCAGAGAACCTGCAAAGATCGTGTTGTTCAAGTGTGAATGGTTCGATCCGATTGAAAATCATGGTTAGAAAATTGACAAGCATGGTCTTCTGGATATAAACTACAAGCGTAGATATCAAGGCTACGAACCGTTTGTCCTAGCAACTCAGGCTCAGCTCGTGTACTTCACAGCTTATCCGAGTCGGGGAGCAACGAAGTCTGACTAGTGAACAGTATGCAAGACTAAAGCCAGAGATACTTTTGATGTTGACGAAAAAGCTTACCAGGAGGACTGAGCTACCTCTTGTAACCAATATTGTCGATGTGGACTCCACGGAAGTTACGTATTACACGATACATAATGTAGAAGATGTAGAATTATCCGAAGAGGAAGACGAAGCCGACGAAGGCGAAGATGAAAGTGAAGATGAGGAGGAAGAGGAAGATGAGGTCGAGGAAAACGAACAAGATGATTATTCTGAAGATGATTGAGAGAGATATACTTATCTGAACTTAGATGTTTCTTCTAGAATACATTATCTGGACTTAGATGTTTATTGTAGAATGTATCATCATATGTTGTCTTGGTTATTATCTTGTCTTTGTTGTACTTTCATATTTCTAGTCCCTATTATTTGTTGTACTTTCATATTTCTAGTCTCTATTATTTGTTGTACTTTTATATTTCTAGTCTCTATTATTTGTTGTATTATTATATGCTGTTATCAGGTATGGCAGGTCGTTGCGAAGCGTACCGAAGGGGACAACGAGGTCACTCTCCTCCGGTACTTCCTACAGGTACTGCTAGAGGACGGAGTTTTCCTTCGGTACCTCATTCTGGTACTGGCTCTGGATCCTCGTCGCCGATTACTCCTCCATATAGGACAGTAGGTGGGCCTGGTGGGACGACGTCACGTGGCATATCTCCTGGGACGAGTAGTTCCAGGCCTTTTGAGAGTGATCGTCCGTCTAGCGTTCCTACTGCTGATACGATGATGGAGACGGATGAGCAGACGGCGGAGGCTACGGCGACGGTCGAGGTGGCGGCGCCGACGGCCGACCAGCATCATGCAGATGATGCATGCGCACCTCCGGAGGAGAGGAGGACGAAGATCTGGGCCGACGGTACAAAGTAGGTGTTTTGGTTTATAATTTTTTTCTTTCTATTTTTATCATAATTTAACTTTTTTGATGAATATAATATGTTTGTATAGATATCATCCCCCAGAGGTACAGAGACGTCTAGGCCACATGCTAAGGCATAATTATGGTGGTGCTTGGATTAACTACTCTGAGGCTCCGGACGAGAGGAAGGCCTTCTGGTTTGCGCGCTTCAAGGTTAAAATATATTTACTTTTAACATGAATCATATAATTTTTGTATGTTATATATAACTGATAAATATTTGGTTTACGCTCTTCTAGGATATGTTTTTCTATCCACCGCACCGGGCCGAGCTTATCGAGGGGATGTTTTCTCCTGTCGCTGCCAAGCTGATCCGCGACTTTATCAATGATCAGAAGGATCGTGTTCGTGTCGGAAAGTCGATCCAAGGTTGTATCACCCCTGATCAATGGAATGCGATGAAGGCTCGATTCCTTGAGCCAAAGTACAAGGAGAAGTCGGAGAAGGCCAAGGCGGCTAGGCAACATGCCTCGAAGTGGTGCGGTGGGTCGATTCCGATGACAGAACATTTCCGTCGTCTGGTATGTCTTCCTCTTTTAGAATATTATTTTAATGCAAAATCGATAAATTATTACTAAGATAATATATTTTATTACAGGTAAGGAAGATCGGTAATGCCGACATGGTGACCGTCTTCCTGGCCACCCATCGTCGCGGTGCTGACCTTATTGACGAGAGGGCCGAGCAGACTTATGTAAGTATTACAATACGTTATCTTAATTTAATACTTCGTGTCAATTTTAATATAACTTAGTAAATATGATGCAAATAAATATTCTTGTAGTTAGTAATAATAAGTACATTAATCAGAAATTAGTAATAATAAGTACATTAATTAGAAATTAGAAGTTAGTAATAATAAGTACTTTCTAGGCCGAGTATCAGAAGCTGCAGGAACGGGCGGCTGCTAGTGCACCTGATGCAGGAGAGGCCGGTACTTTCTCGCAGCCCACTCAAGCTCTGTCAGAGGACGAGCTGTGGATTGCCGCCGCTGGTGGACTCCGTAGGAGTACGTACTACGGTACGGGATCCTATGGCGCCCTAGTTGCGACCCAGTCCTCTAGGACATCTCCTGCTAGTGTGCATGGTCCACAGCCGTCCCAGGAGTCTTCCCGAGTCTACCAGATGATGGAGTCTCTCCGTGACGACCTGCTACGACGGATCGAGGAGCAATCTCAGCACGACGATCCTACGCTGCTAGCACGATTGGATGCGCTCGACCGCGGCATTATGGACCTCAGGAAGACGACTGAGAGAACAGAGCGCACCTTTGGAGGGTTAAAGCGCACGGTCACGGAGCTGCAGACAGGACAGGTGACCATGGCCGAGAGAATGAGATTGGCGCAGGAGTCCATGGTCGAGAGCAGTGATAGAATGTTATCTATCATGGATTCATACCACCAGCGTCTTACAGCGTTGGAGCGCGCTGGTCTTCCGGGTGCGCCTTCATCGTCGTCGACTCTGCCACCTCTACCGCCATCTTCTTCGACACTGACTCTACCGACGTCACTGCCTCCATCGGTATCGATTTCACGTGAGGAGTATGAGTTGTTCTTATTCCTTCGTCACGGCGGTGCCCCTTCTGCACCAGATTCCTAGTAGTCCTAGTTAGGACTGTTTCTGTGTTTGTTTCATTCTTTGTTTGTGACTTGGATATATGTTGGTTGTGTAGATTTGGATACTTGGTTGTTTGGATATTTGGTTATTTGGATACTTGGTTATTTGGATATTTGGTTATTTAGATATTTGGTTATTTGGTTAGTTGTTGTGTGATTGTTGTAAACTTGGTTATTTGGATATTTGGTTATTCGCAATTATCGACGTCAAGTATACAAACTTGGTTAGTTGTGTACAGCGAGAAATGGACATTCTGTGATTGTTTGGATCCTATTCTACAGTGAGAAATGGTTATCTTTTTAAACTGCGGGGAGAAATGGACATTCTGTATTTTATTTTTTTATTTTTTTCAGACTTAGCAACGTTTACCGACGTTTACCGACGTACATTTACGTCGGTAAACGTCGGTAAATATGCGATATTATCCAGTTTATCGACGTTTTAGCGACGTTATAATATGTCGGAAAACGTCGGTAAACGTCGGTGCACGTCGGTAATATTCCCAGGAATTCCCAGGATTTACCGACGTTTAGCGACTTTGAACATGTCACTAAACCACCGACGATTCGTCGGTAATACGTCGGTAATACGTCGGTAATTTACCGACACGTAGCGATACGCAGTAATACGTCGCTAATCCACCGACGTCATGACGGTAGACGTCGACAAATTACCGACGTATATATACGTCGGCAAACGTCGATAATTACGACGTTTAGAAGATTAGCGACTTACATTTCAGCGACTATCACGAAACGTCGGTAATTCCGTCGCTAAATATCTTTAGCGACGAAATTTATCATTTTAGCGACGTCTTTATGCGTCGCTAAAATGACTTATTCTGGTAGTGTTAACCTTTTTTGGGACAAGATGTATACCCTTTGAAGTGATAACAAAACCAAGAAACTTGCCGCTAGACTCCCAGAAAAGACTTGGTTGGATTCATCTTGAGTTGGTGTGTACGCATCAGCTTGAACACCATTCTCAATTCTTGGAGGTGGTTGCCCTTGAGACGACTTTTAACTGTAATATCATCTACATAGCATTCTACTGTTTTACGTAAATGATCGCAAAAAATTATGTTCATAGCTCGCTGGTATGTTGCACCCGTATTTTTCAGTCCAAAGGGCATCACCGTATAGCAGTATACCTCCAACGGTGTTTGAAAATATGTGTGCTTCTCGTCATCGGGGAACATCTTGATCTGGTTGTAGCCTGAGAACCCATCCATGAAGGACATTCGCTCAAAGCCACAAGTATTGTCGATCATTACGTTGGTGATTGGTAGAGGAAACTCATATTTTGGGCATGCAGAGTTCAAGTCACGATAATCAATACAGACTCGAACTTTATCGTTCTTTTTTAGGACCGAAACAATGTTAGCGACCCAGTCAGGGTGTTGTTCTTTGTGAATGAAACCGCTTGAAATAAGCTTCTTAATTTCACTTTCAATGGCCTCTATGATATCTGGTCAGAACCGCCGTTGCTGCTGCTTCACTGGCTTAGCTTTAGACGAGATATTTAGGGGGTGCATAGCAACTTTAGGTTCTATGCCCGGCATGTCTTCATAGCTCCATGCAAAGACGTCGATATATTCTCTTATAAGTTGTACAAGAGATTGTCATTCTTCACTAGACAGACTTTTGTTGATAACGACTGGTTTAAGAGATGATTCATCTCCTAAATTAACTTGGACGACTTCATCTTCAGTAGGTGGTTTATGTTGTTCGAAATATAACTCCCATATAGTGTCCATCTTTTGAGCCCATTGTTCGAGCTCGATTGATTGGACGTCGTCTGTAATTTGGTCAACTGACACCATGTTGATGGATAGAGTTGCTTTGAGCATGTCTCCAATATTGGAGTCTGAATCCCAGAGACAGGAATCAGAAGAATGAGAACAACGATCAACTTCAACGTCTGATCCTTTAGGAGTTGTTGGAGGAGTAACATAACCCAAGTCGACGCCATTTCGTTGATAATAGTTCTCGAGTTTGCCGGGAGAAGCAAAGTGACGTATTGGCAATCATCGTCCTTGACCGTGGTTTAGTTCCTGACCACTTTTTATATCATATCCCATATTCTGGATGACATTCTTGGCCAGCCAACTATATCGATAAAGCTGCATTTTATCTAAATTATAGTCGGCTTCGGTGTTGTAATCGGGAGTAGTAAAGTCCTGAACAAACTTTCTTTTGCCAATTATTCAATCGAAGATGATCAATTCTTTACCCTTCTTTGTAATTGGAACGATGAAGTAGTAGATATCTTCTGGCCAGACTTTTCTCACAAACGAGGCGTCGTGACCAGCATGCAGAGGTGTAGTCCTATACCAAGCTCTAGGGCGTACAACGTATCTATGTACTAGTTTACAGATTGGTAGACATTAGAGTAATTCAAAGATAAACCTTTACTTAGAAAATATGCAAGTTCTTCTTCGGGGATAACATCATCCACTGAAGGTACATTATTTTGAGTATTGATATACACATTGATGGCATCATTGTATGGAACAGGAGACACAGACTTGGTTAAGTTCACCATGTAGGGTAACTCATCCTGATTGGGAGGATGGACTTCAGCAGGCTCCACCGAGTCATTTTGCGGAGAGTGATGGTCAATGGTTTGACAATATCAGGACGCTTCTTTTTGACCCATATTATGAGAGGCTTTGGAGTACTTTTTGGAGTAGTACATCCTTTAACTCGGATAACCAGGGGAACGTCACTGGCGGATGATTTAACTTCATCTTCATCGGCAGCTTCGTTGCCGTCATCCTTGGGAGGCTGAGATTGATAAAGTACCGAATCTCCATAGTAGGCTTCAATACCCTTAAAAGGATCGACATCGGCAAACTACATCTTCACGATGCTATCACTATTAACGTACTTAAAGCACTAGTGGAGGGTAGAAGGAACGATCATGTTTTCGTGTATCCACGAATGTCCCAACAAGACGTTGTAGGACACATTGACATCAATTAAAAAGCAAGCAATCTCTGTTCGGAGATCACCAATCTGGCACTTGAGATGGATCTTGTCCAGGGGATGACTTCTTCCAGCATTAAAAGCCATGATAGTTGTATTGGTTGTAGACAGCTTGTGCAGAGGGATCCGTAGAATTTGGAGTAAACTTCTAGGGATGATGCTGAGGGAGGAACCTGGATCGAAATGCATCCGATCCACCTTAATCGCCCCGATGTATCCTGTATAGTACAGAGGTCTATCATGACAATTATTTTTTAGCAGCATGTCCTCTTGTGAAAAGGTGATGTTGGGCACCACTTCCATAGTGCTATGGCAGTGAGGCCAGGAGACTGGATCTTCAGCGGAGGCTTTGACTTCAGCGAGATAAGAGTCGGCATGTAGTAATGCCTCACTTAAAGCTTTACGCATCTCTTTGGGGAGGCACAGTAGAATGAACAAAGACAACCTGGTAAGTGTATTGGCCAGTTGTGCCAGTATGTTGTAAGACCGATCCATGCCTTCGGGAGTTGGTGTCTTCAAAGACTTGTCAAATCGTGTCTCCTTCTGCTTAGCTTTGTCGGTAGTTGAGGACTTAGATGGACCAGCATCTGAACTTGTGGAGGCAACAGGAGCTTGAGAAGGCTCTACGTCTTCTTATGCGGGGTCATAAGTCCGCAGGTAAGTCTTTTCGTATTGCATCTCGCCAGATAAAACTTCGTAAATGAGAGAAGACACTAGATGGCATGACTTGTATTTCTTGTCCCTCTTTGCTTTGGAAGGCACCACCCCCTACGTCATTTCTTGCACAAGGTCTGGATGGACCCACATGATCTCACCATATTCTGTCGTGAGCGACACCAACGTTGATGTTGAGTCACGAGCTGGCGGCAGGTTGACGACTTCCATCACTGCCTTGGGTATCGGGACTACGCCGTATGGAACTTCTATTGAAGAAAAGTCACCAAATTGGAGAGCGATCATGTTAGAAGATACGACCTTGTCTTCAGATTCGAGGTTGATAACTTGGTTGTCGATAAGCTGTTGTATCTTCTTCTTTAGGATGATGCAATCCTTGGTAGAATGGTGCACGTACTGGTGATAAAGATAGTACTTGGGATCGTTGAGTTGGTTTGCCTTTGCAGGACGTCGTGGAGGAGGCAAGGTCAGTTTATTACCCTTCATCAATGTGTGAAAAATAGTAATAACATCATCTTCGTCAAAGGAGAAAGTCTCCTTGGATTTGATAGGAGCGCCGTGAGAATTGGAAGCTCCCTTGGAAGGGTCGACCTTCAAGACTTCTTTCTCTTTAACCCCACGGATAGGGATAGTTTGGGGGTGCTTGATTTTGTCTTCAGATTTGGGTGTCTTCAACCCCAGTAATTCCAGATTAGGAATATCATTCTCAGCAGCATCAACAGCCCCGATGAAAGTGGGCCATGTATCATACTTATGTATATCCAGACAGAACTTTACTGTAGGAAGGAAGTTATGCTGACAGGTATCCATAAGCTCTAAGTCTGGTATACCGAAGGGCATTTTCAATGATAGTTGCCTGAAGCGTTCGATGAAAGCAATAGCAAACTCACTCCTCCTCTGCTTGTCTCGATGAGGGTAGACATACTAACATGCATACCGCTCTCATAAAACTTGTTGAGGAATAACCACTCTAAGTCTTTAAAGGAGTTAATGCAACCGCCAGGCAGACTGCAGAACCATTCAAAAGCTGTCCCTACAAGGTGCTGATAAATAGCTTTGACAAGAACACATCATCTCTGGGTAAACCAGGCTCCTAACGACAATCATAATCTGTCCAAACACTTCATATAGTCATATCACAAGAAATTAGTGCATTACCTACATTTACACATTCATCACATTTAATATATATATATATATATATATATATATATATATATATATATATATATATATATATATATATATATATATATATATATATATTTACACAAATATATATATATACATATATATAAGTTAGGAAAGGAAATATGATTTGTGAGTGAATAGTGATGTTGGGGCTGCTGGTACGGAGTCTAAAACTGAGAACAAAAGTAATATGAGACTACAAGAGTATTCTATGTATAACATTTCACAATCTATAGTAAATATATATATATATATATATATATATATATATATATATATATATTTTTTTTTCTTTTATATATATATATATATATATATATATATATATATATATATGGGCATATATCCATATATAGGTATATACCCAATATGAAGCTAATGAAGGTCGTAGTCGAATATATATATATATATATATATATATATATTTTTTTCATATTGGGTATATATAGGTATATATATATATATATATATATATATATATATATATATATATATATATATATATATATATATATATAGGCATATATCCATGTATAGGTATATACCCAATATGAAGCTAATGAAGGTCGTAGTCAAACCTGGAGTGAATCCTCAGGTCTGAAATCAGTGCCTCGACCCTCACAAATACAAATTTCGAAATTTAGGCATAGAAGAAATTAGTATATATACACATACATATATATCTATATAGGTATAATAGGTAAAACACCATATATGCCCAAAATGGCTAGAAATTGTGAATCAACCTCGAGAGTTGATTCCCATAAGTCGCGAACAGTGTCCAAGGACCAAATACTCAGAAATTATCTTCAAAAGTCTCAGAAATCGAAATATCACATAAATCCCAATTTTCCATTTCAAAGAAAACTCGATTTTTCACAAAGAGACTCAAAACGCAAAATACTCAGAATTAACCCGCAAAATATGGCAAATAGGTCGGTCTCGACATGTGGGACGTGCTCGGGTATTCCCAGGATCGAAACCGTGTCCGAACCGTGTCCAATGAATGAGTATCGGGAAACCCGATACGTGCGTGAACCTAATCGGTTCGGTCTCGATTTCCCGCTCGTTTTCGATCCATCTCTCGTGAAACTTTGCGTATACCTAGGCGTACACATCCCCGACCCACTGGCCAAGTTATCGTGCGGCTAAGTGTCGTGTCCGACACGCACGCAAAGCGTGTCCGTGCGCGGGTAGGCGTGCGTGCACAACCCCGTGCACAGCGTCGTGCACGCGTGCCATCGAGTCTAGGTACTCGCGTGTCCTACTTTGTGTCGCATGTTTGTCTCCTAGGCTAGGGTAGGTATAGGGCTACATGTGGGACACCCTGGTTCATATCCACGTGTCGTGTCGTGTCCGCACGAACCGCGTTTCAGCGGCGGCTGTCCCGTGCGCGAGTGTGTGCGGCTAGTGTCGACGGGATTTCTCCTTCGTTTTTCGACGAAACATCACGAAACTTTGGGAGCGGGATCTTAGTCACGGCCCCCACCTACACGCCAATTTTTATGTGACCACGTGGCCTATGCATCGAGGAATCACTCTCGAGCTGTAGGGCATGCGCGCGGCCTGGCGTGCAGCGTGTTCGTGTCATGTTTAGACACGGACACAAGTCCGATTCGTGTAGAAACCTATGGGGTCGTGATCCTCGTGTATAGGGCCATCCAAATATGTAAAAAAATTCAACAGAAAATATAATTCAATTCATTACGATATTTCGTCGAACACCTACGCATACTAGCCGACACGTGTCCGATACGGACACCAAATGAATAAAAAAATGGACAGAATTGATCCTACAGGTCATAGGTACCTAGATGCTCACTATCATGAAGAAAAATCAGGAAAAACTATACTAGATTAGGATTCACCTATTGAGAGTCAAGGATCTCAATGCAAAGGACTTCCCAAACGCTCCAACGGTCGAGTATCCTCAAGCAAACGTCTCCACCACCTTGCTAGCACTGCCCCAAAAAGATCCTCTTCTTTCTACGAGCATGATGATCTTCGTTTGAGGAGAATCGGGCTCCGGATGCAAGAGTTGTAAATTTTGGAAGGGAAGATCTAGGGTTTCTTGGAGGCTACAACTAAATGCAAATAAGGGGAGGGAGTGGCTGCCTATGGCCGCTCATGTATAAGGATTAGGGTTAGGTTAGATGCATGGGCTTGGGCTTCCTAGGTTGCTAGTAAAGTCCAAGTCAAAAAGGCTTTAAAAAGGCTATTAGAAAAAATGGCTAAAAATCAATTAATCACTCTAAAATTAATTAATAAAGTCTAAGTTTAATTCTAATGATAATAAATCTAATTCTGATATAGCATTTAGGTTCTAGGTCATGGTTGGCTAAGTCAAACCCATCAAAACTACTCAGACAGCAAACTAAACCACATAAAATCACATGAATTCAATAAATAATAAAATAATCTAAAATTACCAAAATACCCTTGAAATGAAAAGTGGGTGTGACAAGTCTACCCCCTTAAAATAATTGCGTCCTCGAAATTAAAGACAAAATAGAATAGACAAGGAGGATAGAAAGTCATACCTCAAGACTGGAAAAGAGAAGGGTATTGCTCGCGCATCTCATCCTCCCTCTCCCAGGTAGACACACCTGGAGAGTGATGCCTCCATGCTACGCGAACCAAGGATATCGTCTGGTTCCTCAGCGCCTTCTTTCATCGGTCCAGAATCTCCACAGGCTACTCTGAATAAGTGAGAGTAGGGCCCACCTCAATCTGGGAGTGATCCAATACATGGTAGGGATCTGCCACGTATTGTCTCAGCTACGACACGTGAAATACATTGTAGACTCCCTCTAATACAGGAGGCAAGTCCAGCCTGTATGACACGTCACCGACTCTTTCGCTGACAACGAAAGGTCCGATGAAACGCGGACTAAGCTTTCCACCTCCACCAAAGCGAATAGTGCCACGGGTCAGAGATATCCTCAAGAACACCAGATCACCAACCTAGCACAAACATGGTATCATCTTAACTATAACAAACATATGAACAAAAAAATCACAAACAAACAAGATTCTAATCCTATGTCTAAGCTATACCTCAAACTGTAAAGGTCTTCGGTAGCTGTCGGCCCAATGCCGCTGTCTGTCCTGCGCCATGCGAAGTCGATCTCTGATGAGCTTCACCTTCTCGGGTGCGTCAAAAACTATCTCAGGTCCCAATAATGCTTGCTCCCCAACGTCATCCCAAGACAAGGGTGTACGACATCTACGCCCGTACAGTGTCTCGAATGATGACATCCCAATGTTGGCCTGAAAACTGTTATTTTATGCAAAACACCACCAAGTACAGGTGATCCTCCCAGGATCCTCCAAAATTCAGAACACAAGTCCACAGCATGTCCTCGAGAGTCTGAATAGTCCTCTCCGACTGTCCGTCCGTCTGAGGGTGGTATGCAGTACTGAATTTGAGCTGAGTGCCCAAACTAGTCTGCAGACTCCGCCAAAAATGGGAAGTAAAGCGACTATCCCGTTCCGAGACAATGCTCACCGGAACTCCGTGTATCCTGACAATCTATCGCATATACATCTCTGCTAGCCTCTCAGTAGACGTCTACACTTTAAATGGCAAAAAGTGGGCCGATTTCGTCAACCTGTCCACGAGGACCCAAATCGCGTCTTTCCCTCCTGGTGAACGCGGCAATCCAGAAACGAAATCCATCGTGATGTGCTCTCACTTACACTCTGGAATGGGCAATGGCTGTAACAGTCCTCCTGGCCTCTGCCTCTCTGCCTTAACCTGCTGATAGACTAGACACCTGGCTACGAAGCGTGCTACTTCCTACTTCATCCCATACCACCATACATGCTCCTTCAAATCTCTATACATCTTGTTGGCACCTGGATGCATAAAGTACTGAGAGCGATAGGCCTCCTGTAAGACCTGCTCCCGAAGCTCTCCGCTAGGCACACACAGTCTGGAACCGTGCCTCAATGTGCCGTCCTCTGCAATAACGAACTCCTCATCCACCAATCCTGCTCGAACCTGCTCTCGGATACACCGTAGAGTAACATCGTCGAACTGAGCTGACTTGATCCTCTCCATCAAGTCTGACTGAATCTGAAGGCCCCACATCTATATCTGAACTCCTGGCATGATCACCTCGATCCCCAAGCTCTCCAAATCTGCTAATAAATAATGATCCATCGTCAAACACATAGCTACCGGATACCTACTCAAGGCATCAGCAACCATGTTGGCCTTTCCTGGATGGTACATCAATAAAATGTCGAAGTCCTTCATCAACTCCAACCATCTGCGCTGCCTCATGTTGAGCTTTTTCTGTGTAAACACATACTTCAAGGTCTTATGGTCTGTGAAGATCTCCACATGCTCTCCGTATATAGTACTTCCACAGCTTTAGAGCAAAGATAACTGCCGCCAACTCCAAATCATGGGTAGGTAGTTCTTCTTATGAGTACATAACTGCCTAGATGTATAGGCAATCACCTTCCCATGTTACTGCATGACACAACCCAAATCCTTTTCCGAGGCGTCACTGTAGATAGTAAACTCGCCTGATCCTGATGGCAATATCAAAATCGGGGCTGTCATCAGTCGCTTCTTCAACTCATCAAAAGTAACCTGACACTCCTCTGACAAGACCAACTCTGCATCCTTCCGGGTCAGCCTAGTTAATGGCTCTGCAATCCTGAAGAAATCTTGAATAAACCTCCTGTAGTATCATGTCAATCCCAGAAAGCTCCTGATCTCTACAACTGAACTCGGTGTTATCCATGCCTTGAATGCTCTTATCTTCTTCGGGTCTACTTAGATCCCATCCCCGGTCATAACATGACCTAGGAAATCAACTCGATCCAAGAAGAACTCACACTTCGAGAGTTTGCCGTAAAGCTGCTCCTTCCTGAGAGTCTCCAGAACCACTCTCAAATGTTCCTTATGCTCCTCTGGGTCTTCGAATATACCAAGATGTCATTGATAAACACCACCACGAACTTGTCCAAGTATTGGTGGAACACCTTGTTCATCAAGTTCATGAACACCGTCGGGGCGTTAGTTAACCCAAACGGCATTACCATGAGCTCAAACTGGTCATACCGAGTCCTGAAAGCTATCTTCAGAATATCCTTCTTCTTCACCTTCACCTGATGATAACCTGACCTCAGATCAATTTTGGAGAATACCTTTGCTCCGTTCAACTGATCCAACAGGTCGTCGATCCTCGGCAGTGGATATTCGTTCTTGATCGTGAGGCTATTGAGTGCCCTGTAGTCGATACACATCCGTACCGACCCATCCTTCTTTGGTACAAAGAGTACTGGTGCACCCTACGGTGAAGAACTCGATCGGATGAAGCCCTTGTCCTGCAACTCATCCACCTGCATCTTCAACTCCACAAGCTCACTGTTGTTCACTTTATAGACATGCTGGGATATCGGCTCTGTGCCAGATATCAAGTCTATAGAGAACTCCACATCTCTGTCCAAAAGAAACCCTGGCAACTCCTTCAGAAATACATCCATAAACTCAGCTATCAGTGGATGTAGCACGCTCAGCTCCACTGCTGAAACTCTGCAGAAAACTTCACTGCTCTGCTCTGTCTCCCGCCTGGTGAACTCGAACTCTGGCTCTCCTGGCACTCTGAAAAGAACTCTACTACCACGATAATCTATAATGTCATGGTGCCTGCTCAACCAATCCATACCGAGTATAAACAGTTCGGTAATGGCATTACGAACAGACTCACATCCAATTCTTGGCCTCCCAAAACTACTCTTCCATCCTTACAAACATCACGAACGAGGATAATACCACCCCCATTCGTGATCTTATAAGTCCTAGGCAATGGTTTAGACGAAAGCTGGTGTCTAATGGCAGATGATACAGACACAAAGCCATAGGAAGCATCCGAATCAAATAATACGAATACGAAAAAAGAGTCGATAAGAATAGAACCTGCTATAAGATCTCCTACTGGCTCGAACTCCTCAGCTGCTATGGTGAAAGCTCGCCCCTGCTGACCTCCTCTGGCCTGCTGCTGGTGCTGAATGAACTTCTGCTGCTGGGTCGGCAATGATCCTTTTTGCGGTACTACTGGGGCCTTGGCTCCTGTCCCCTGAGCTGTACGTCCCGCAACCATGGGATAATCCCTAAACTGGTGCTCTGCTGCACCACAAAGTATGCACTTACCGAGCCTCTTTCTGCACTCATTTCAAATATGCCCCGGCTTCTTGCAGAAGGTACAACTGATGGTCTGCTACTGTCTCGGTGCCTGCTAAAACTGCTTCTGCTGAAATGGCTTCTGCTGCTGCTGGTACTGCTGATAGTGAGGCCTCTTAGCTGGGCCCCCACTGCCACTGGCTCCGTGTGAATCTCGACCTCTCTTCGTGTTTAGTTCCAGATCATCCTTTACTGCCATAGCTCCCATCAAAATCTCCTCGAATGTAGCATTCCGGTTGCTCTTGGTTAAGAGCTTGACTTCCTTAACCAAGCCCTTTCTGAATCTCCTAGCCTTCGTTATCTCGCTAAGGCCCTCCACAAATCTGCCCAGGCGACAGAACTCTCTGGCGTACTCCTCTACTATCTGGTTCCCCTGAACCAGGTTCTCAAACTGCATCTCCAATGCGCCAAGTGCGGTGTCGGGGAAGAACTTCTCCTTTAAAAGCTTCTTAAAAGCCTCCCAAGTTTGCCCCGTAGTACCAACCCTAAGGTCGGTCTGGTACCAAGTGCGGGCAAGGTCCTGCATCTGACTGCCTGCGGCTTCCACCTGGAGTCTAGCTAGTATCTCTACGAGACGGAAGATCTCCTCTATATGCTCGATCCATTCGTCGACATATAGGATACCCTCGGTATCCTTGAAGTCTCGCGGCCTCATCTTTTGGAAATCCTGAATACATGGAGTCCTTGGCTGGTATGACTGGATCTGTCCTTCTCGGGGTTGGGCAGCCACCTTCTCCACTGCCACCATCGCTAACTGATGGGTATTGTCAATGCCCTGCCTCATATCCTTTGTCTAGCATTGCTGTGTCTCCATCATCTGCTGTATGAAGGCAAAAAACTGTGCTACATCAACTGTCCCCTGGGGCGGTGGTGGTAGCATCCCCTGAATTCCTGGGGTAGTCCTCGGAACCGGTGGAGGAGAACCCCCAAAAGTTGTAGACGGGCCTATCTGAGCTGGAACAAGAGGCACTATGGTCCTTGGGTCCTGCTAAGTTGGACGAGAAGTGGCAGACCTCTCAGTGGTATCCCTAAGACCAGAGCGCTGCGATCGTGACTCCACCATCCTGAAGACAGATCAAACAAGGAATCAATTACTGAAAAAGAAGCAAAATCATCAAAGGAGGACAATTGTTTTCAAAAGGAGACAATTAATAGCAAGAATTTAGATAAGTGTTTTCCAAATGTGATTGAGTACCTTAACTTATATCCTATATCCTACTGCAGGCTGTAATGATACTCTAGTTCGAGTACCACTATGAAATCACACTAGTTATGATTAGGACCTGCATAGGCCACCACTAAAAATGTGTCACGACCCGTACCTAGTGTAAGGGCAAGAGACATGGGTACGTCCAGCCTACGCCGCAGTATCGACGGTAGAACGTTGTCCTAGGTCCAACATCTAACACAATCTAGAAAATACTCTGAATGGAGAATAATATATAAATAGTTCTACTCAATTATAATAACTAAGATAGAATGGCAGAAAGATAATCACAGCAGAGAGTTATAATATGAATATAAATCCCGGTGTAAAACTACACCATAATAAGTCTCAATACAACCATAAAGTCTCATAACTAAAAGATAATAAGGCTAATCTAACTCAAGGTAAGTCCTCAGCGACTACTGGATCCTGCTGAGGGTCCAGGTCACCTGTGTCAACTAGGCCTGCTCCATAGTAGGTGTCGCAGCAATCATCATCATCTGTAATATTTCAACAGGCCTAGTCAGGACAGAAACGAATATATATCTCTCACATAGTTCATAACATGAAAAAAATATAAAACAAGCTATAGAATAATATACATGAACAGCTGATAAGGAAATGAATCTGTAAAAGAGGAAACATGATATATGGAAATAAATATACAGGATATATATGAGAACTGAACTAACTACATAATGTATAGCACAATCTGGTTATGTAAACTGGCTTAGGTTTTACCTGACTTAAATCTAGTTTAGATTTGCACATAAAAATGGTGTATATCACATAACCAAATAAATACTCCCCCTATCCCAATTAGTACACAAGGATCTGTCCGGGTTATTTTATTGCACATGAAAGTAGTGCGTCACATGGATAGCTAATCCACATGCATACTGGGATATACATGAAGGCTCACATGATCATGAGTGTACATAAATGCCACATGAGTATACATGAATAAATATGAATACAATGAGTAGACGATGCACATGATAAATTACATGAGAACAATATACCCGATGTATTCGAGGGGATAACATCGCATAAAGAGATCCATATAGTACTAATCCGTGATATATCGTGACAGCAACAAGTAAACTAGTCTATAACAAGTAAATATTTTTAAGCAAGAATAAAACGGTCAGAGAATGTACTCGCCTGACAATTTGAGCTGCTGATGAGAATGTGCAACTGTACTGGAGTGATATAAACCTATTTAAGACAACCACAAGTCACAACAAGGTCTAACATATCATAAGGAATGCCTACAATACACTTCTACATGATTCTAGGTCCATCTAGGTCAACCCAATGTCAACTAGTTCTTTTACTAATTTCTAGGTCATACACAAAATTTTAGGTCATTCGGAGTTTGTTTTAGTCAATTTGGATCAAGTTTGACCCAAAGTTGACTTTTGTCAACTTGGTCAACTTGTCGGCCAATTCGACCAAACTAGGCTCCTAACGACGATCCTAATCTGTCCAAACACTTCCTATAGTCATATCACAAGAAATTATTGCATTACCTACATTTACACATTCATCACAATTTATACATATATATATATATATATATATATATATATATATATATATATATATATATATATATATATACCCGATGTATTCGAGGGGATAACATCGCATAAAGAGATCCATATAGTACTAATCCGTGATATATCGTGACAGCAACAAGTAAACTAGTCTATAACAAGTAAATATTTTCAAGCAAGAATGAAACGGTCAGAAAATATACTCGCCTGACAATCTGAGCTGCTGATGAGAATGTGCAACTGTACTGGAGTGATGTAAACCTATTTAAGACAACCACAAGTCACAACAAGGTCTAACATATCATAGGGAATGCCTACAATACACTTCTACATGATTCTAGGTCCATCTAGGTCAACCCAATGTCAACTAGTTCTTTTACTAATTTCTAGGTCATACACAAAATTTTAGGTCATTCGGAGTTCGTTTGAGTCAATTTGGATCAAGTTTGATCCAAAGTTGACTTTTGTCAACTTGGTCAACTTGTCGGCCAATTCGACCAAACTAGGCTCCTAACGACGATCCTAATTTGTCCAAACACTTCCTATAGTCATATCACAAGAAATTATTGCATTACCTACATTTACACATTCATCACAATATATATATATATATATATATATAAATATATATATACATATATATAAGTTAGGAAAGAAAATATGATTTGTAAGTGAACAGTGATGTTGGGGCTGCTGGTACGGAATCTAAAACTGAGAACAAAAGTTATATGAGACTACAAGAGTATTCTATGTATAACATTTCACAATCTATAGTAAAATATATATAATATATATATACATATAGGCATATATCCATATGTAGGTATATACCCAATATGAAGCTAATGAAGGTCGTACTCGAACCTGGAGTGAATCCTCAGGTCTGAAATCAGAGCCTCGACCCTCACAAATACACATTTCGAAATTTAGGCATAGAAGAAATTAGTATATATACATATATATATATATATATATATATATATATATATATATATATATATATATATATATATATATATATATATATAGGTGTCATGCCCCAGAACCAGAATACTGGAGAGCGGGGGCAGACATAGCCAGCTACGTATATAAAATGGATTCCATCCCGCTATACGGTCACGGCTGTCTAGATACATGAGGGTTTAACTACAAGCCAACAGTCTCTTAAGGTCAAGAACAAGCCTAGTGTCTCAATCACAAGCAAGTAAGTAAATGTTACAAGACGTTAGATCACCAAATATACAAAAGTAAGGCGTCCCAAACATTACATATTCAGTTGATCATGAAGCTAGTCGTTACAAAATATTAGGACTAGCAAGAGTTTAGTCATACATGATCAACCCTAGGATCTGTCAATCATGTTACAGCCCGTAGGTAGACAGTAAGTAAGTACAATCGAGCTAAACAGGTGCTCGTCGGCTAAACGCCTCAAAAGAATAATTTTACAATAGAGTGGGAGAGCCAAAAAATAACCCACTCGTTGCCCTGGTTACGCCTGGTGGTCACCATCGGGCTGGAAAGTTGGTAGATCCTCTGGAGCTGCTCCAAAATATGGCCATACAAAACTAGCTGGGTCAGACCCCAGAAAGAGCAAGTGCCATAAAGGAGGCTTCACTTAGGAACTAAAACCAGCAATTAGCACAGAAGATAATATACAGTAAAACTGGAGATAATATAACGTCACGAGGATATACGGTAAGATAACCATGGGACCATTCAGATAACCAGGTTACAATCCTTAAACCAAACAAGGACCGGAATTGTAACCCTTCGTCTGAACCGAACTTGGTTTCTGCCATTTATCAGCAAGATAATGTAAGAAAATCAGAACATGTAACAATTTGTACAGGATCAAGACTAGACAGATTATTCCTTATTCAATCAATCACGGCCAAGCAATGAGTACGGCTTGATACTTTAACTAACTAGGGTTATCACAGGCCTAGTTACTAGCAAGATGCAGTGAGATTATTCCACAGCCACAAGCCCTGTAGACTATCCAGGTTACCCAGGTCGAAAGATTAGGGTTGAATTCTTGTGGGTACATCGTCCAGGAAACGCATGTACCCTTAGGTAGCTTGAAGGGTGCAACACATGACAGTGTGCTGGAAATGTGCCCTACTCGACGGCAGGCTACAGATCCCAGGCGCACCCAGGTAATGGGATTGCCTGTAGCTGGGAGATCTCTTTATGACTAATGTGTTAACCTAGTTATTAGCCTTAGTCCATTTTAGTAGGTACTCCTGACCGTGGTACTCAGGAGTCCCCTCCTAGACATGATACAAGACAGGATTGGATTATTTGTACAAGCACAATCGCCCACGGTATCCGGGTTAATTATACAAGTCATGTCATGTCAGGTAGCCGTCGCAACAGCTTATCAAGATATATCATGTCAGGTTATCATGTCAAGAATTCTTGTCAGGAGTGCGCCACTACGGGCCACTATCAGTTCATGTCATGTTTACTTGTCAGGAGTGCACCACGATGGATCACTATCGTGTTTAGGTACATGTGCAGGGCATCATAGTGCAACATTCAATTCGGAGACCCAAGTTGATCTGAGGTTACAGGACATGAATTAGCAGGAACAATCAAGTGATAATAATAACTAATCATGAGAGCAAGGTACAGGAAGGGGTCATGCGGCTCGGACACATGCGGCCAAGAAGAGAATCCATACGGTCGGACTGGTGCAGCTCCATGCGGCTCAGGGTTACGGATTCATACGGCTAGGAATGACTCGTCCTTATGCGACAGGTGGACATGTGGCTGCAGAAGCGAGAGGCGCATGCGGCTGCGGCTGAGGGCAAGTGGGGCTGCATGCGGCTCAAGAAGTTGAGCCTCATGCGGTCAAGTAGGAAGCTGGTCTATGCGGCTAGCGGGAGGCAAGCCTATGCGGCTCAAGAAGAGCGGAGTATTTATGCTGCTGGGGTCGAGTAAATTCCATGCGGCAGGTGGAGGGGTAGGTCCATGCGGCTAGCGGGGAAAGTGAGTCCATGCGGCAGACCCGGGTTCATGCGGTTAGAAGAGAATGAATCTTTTGCGGCTGGAATGAGACTCAGCCTATGCGGCCAAGAGAGGAAGTAGACTTATGCGGCTAGATGAATTTGGCCCTCATGCGGCTCAAGTACTTCCAGTCATGCAGCTGAAGAGAACACTTGCCGCATGAAATATTCATGCGGTCAAGTCAAGCATAGTTCATCTTCTCTAAAATTTTGAGAAGAAGAACACCATGAGAGCCAAGTTCCCAAGCTCCATAACTCCATCATCCGGAGCCCAAATTCGAACTTCCATAGGTCAAAATAGGGCAGAACAAGATTATCTCCAACACGGAATCATCAAAACTCATAAATAAAAAGATCAAGTAGATCAAAACCCAAGAATTTTGAAAATAAAATAAACTTAGATCTACAAGAATCTAGCCATGGAAAGTGAAAATGCCAAGTATTAAAGTAAGTTAAAATGATGTAAGGAAGAGAATAAAGCAATAAAATTAGAGTTCCTCCATGAAGCAAGTTGCACTTGCCTAGACCCCTCTCTTTTTCTCTCTCTCTCTGGTAGGTAAAGAAGTAAATGGAAGGAGAAGAAGAGGTTAATGAAGAGAGAGAAAGAAGAATGGGTTAATAAATGGGGATGGTGGTAGTAGGTAGGGGGTTCACCCTTGGTTCATAAGGAACCAAAGCAAACCGAGCCGAACCGAACCAACCCAAGAATAAACTAAGCCATGAAGAAAACTAAGCAAGGAATCATGCAATACAAGATAAAATATGTACACGTATTCCAAAATACGTAATACGAACCGCAGGCATTACAACTCTACCCACGTTAAAAGAATTTCATCCTCAAAATTTAATTAAGAGGCTAGAGAGGCGAGTACAAGCTATATTAATCACAAGTAAGCTATAACTAGGCAGGCAATCACTCATTCAAGTAAGGAATCGAAGGCATGAGGCATAAGGAAGATATTATACCTCACGAGTCAAACCAGTCGGGATACCGCGATCGGATGTCATCCTCACGCTCCCACGTTGACTCCCCCAAAGAGTGAGGGCCCCAAGCAACTCGGACTAACTTGATAGTCTTGTTCTTGAGTGTCTTCTCTCTCCGGTCCAATATAGACACGGGCCGCTCCTCATACGAAAGATTGGTACCAACAACCAATTCCGAATGATCTAGGACGTGGCTCGAGTCCGGGATATACCGTCGTAATTGGGAAAGATGGAATACGTCATGCACCTTACTTAGCGATGGCAGAAGAGCGAGACGATAGGACACATCTCCTACACGCTCCAGAATATCGAATGGCCTTATATACCTAGGACTAAGGTTTCCTCGTGCGCCGAAACGAATGATGCCACGGTTAGGCAAAATTCTCAGGAATATATGGTCGCCGACAGAAAACTCGAGAGGGCGCCGATGAGAATCGGTCCAATGGCGCTGGCGATCTTGGGCAACTCGAAGATGATCCCGAACTCTTCTGACGACTTCAACTGTCTGGGCAATCATTTCTGGGTCGAGCATCTGTCTCTCTTCAACAACGTTCTATGCTAGCGGGGATCTGTACTTCCTACCATATAGTGCCTCGAACGGTGCCATCTGGATACTGGCTTGGAAGTTGTTGTTGTACAAGAACTCCACCAGGTGCAAGTGATCTTCCCACGAACCACCAAAGTCAAGTGTACAGGACCGCAACATATCTTCAAGAGTCTGGATTGTATGCTCCGACTGACCATCTGTCTGTGGATGATATGCTGAACTGAACTGGAGACGAGTTTCCAAACTCTCCTGCAGGCTACGCCAAAAGTGCGATATGAATCTTGAATCTCTGTCCGAAGTGATACTGACTGTCATTCCGTACATCCTGACTATCTGCCTGAGGTACATCTTTGCTAACTGAGCTGTCGACTGACCGACTCTGAACGGGAGGAAGTGAGCTACCTTCGTGAGCCGATCAACTATTACCCAAATAGCATCTCGACCAGCTGGGGATCTAAGCAATCCGGTCACAAAATCTATGGTCACATGTTCCTACTTCCATTCTGGAATTGGCAATGGTTGAAGTAGTCAGCTGGTCTCTGATGTTCAGCCTTAACTTGTTGACAAACCAAACACCGAGAGACAAACCGGGCTATCTCCCGCTTTATGCCATTCCACCAAAAGTGCTGCCGGATATCACGGTACATCTTCGTACCGCCCGGATGAATGGAATATTGAGAACTGTGAGCCTCTGCCATGATTTCCTTTCTGATATCTCCACTAGGTACACAAAGAAGCTTATTATGTCTAAGTGTACCATCTTCATGAATGCATAACTCTGGTCTTCGTCCTGCCTCACACTCTACTCTGAGTTGCTGATGCTTGGAATCTGCTGACTGCGCCATCCGGATCCTCTCGACTATAGTAGACTGAACTTGTATGCTAGCCATCAATGCTACACTGGAAGGGAGAACAACTTCAATATCCATCTTCTGAAGATCTGCTAACAGCTCTGGTTGCGCTGTTAGGAAATAAACTCTGGCTCTCCTGCTCAATGCATCTGCAACGACGTTGGCCTTCCCTGGATGATACTACAAGTTGACATCATAATCCACAAGAAGCTTCAGCCACCTCCTCGGACGCATGTTAAGATCCTTCTGGGTGAAAACATACTTCAGGCTCTTGTGGTCGATGAAAATCTCCATCCTATCTCCGTACAAGTAGTGCCTCCACAACTTAAGTGCAAATACTACTGCTGCCAGCTCCAAGTCATGGGTTGGGTAATTTCTTTCATGATCACGAAGTTGTCGTGAAGCATAAGCTATCACCTTCCTATGCTGCATCAGAACACTTCCTAAGCCTCTGCCCGAAGCATCATAATACACTGAGAATCCTCCGGTTCTATCTGGAAGCGCGAGAAAGGGAGCCGTCATCAAGCCTCGCTTTAACTTCTCAAATGAATCTGACACTCTGCTATCCAAGAAAACTGCGCATCCTTGCGGGTCAATTGGGTCAATGGCGCTGAAATCTAAGCAAAATCTGAAACAAACCACCGGTAGTAGCCGGCCAATCCAAGAAAACTGCAAACTTTTGCAATTGTGCTGGGCACTGGCCATGACTCAATGGCCACGATCTTCTGGGGATCCACTTCTACTCCTCCTCAGGTAATGATGTGACCCAAGTACGAAATACGATCGAGCCAGAACTCGTATTTACTAAACTTGGCATACAATTGGTGCTCCCTGAGAATCTGAAGAACCACACGGGGATGCTGCTCATGCTCCGCCTCGCTCCTGCTGTAGACCAGGTTGTCATCCAAGAACAAAATCACAAACTGATCCAAATAAGGCATGAAAATATGATTCATGAGATCCATAAATATAGCCGGCACATTGGTTGCTCCAAAGAGCATAACAAGGAACTTCCAATGCCCATATCTCGATCTAAAAGCTGTCTTCGGGATATCTTGCTCTCTGACCCTGATCTGGTGATATTCTGAGCGCAAGTCTATCTTCGAGAATACTGATGCCCCTTTGAGCTGATCAAACAAGTCATCTATCCTCGGGAGAGGATATCTGTTCTTGATTGTCACTGAGTTCAAGGTACGATAATCAACAATTAACCTGGACGTACCATCCTTCTTTTTTACAAGAAGCATCGGGGCTCCCCAAGGCGATCCACTAGCACAAATGAATCCCTTAGCTCGAAGTTCTTCAATCATCTTGTACAATACCTCCAACTCTGACGGTGCCATTCTGTAGACTCTCTCTGACACTGGGGCTGTTCCGGGAATCAAGTCGATAGTGAACTCGATTTCCTGCTCTGGCGGCATCCCTGGAAGCTCTTCTGGAAAAACATCTGAAAACTCTTCGACTATCCGGGGCAACTGTACTGCTGCTACTGCCATCCGTAATACTGGAGGAGAAGGCTCAACTTCACCTCGGGAAAAGGAAAACTCTGGCTCTCCTGGAATGCTTAAACAACCCTACCAATATGGCAGTCTATCCTAGCATACTGGTTCCTCAACCAATCCATCTCTAGGACCACATCATAATCGGCCATCGGGAATTCTATCAATCTAAGCAGAAAATTCTCTACCGCTAACTACGATCTGACACGAGGAAAACACCCTATCGACTCCCACAAGTCCGTTACCAGTAAGTATATTGAGCCTTACTGATAATGACTCGGGCTCCAATCCTATCTGTGTCACGAATCGTGCAGACATAAAAGAATATGATGCACCAGAATCAAATAATGCTGAAGCTGGAAATGAGTTGACGAGAATAGTACCTGCTACTACCTCTCCTGGTGCCAATCCTTCCTCTGCGGTCATCACCATAGCCTGACCATGCCCTCGGGGTGCTGGTCCCCTCTGCTAAAATCTTTGCTGCCTATTCTGATTCAAGGCTTGGGGCTGAGTATGCTGCTGGGGGTTCTGCTGCTGGAATACCTGGGACTGAGGCGGCAAGGGCCTCGGCAATGGATATTGCTGCTACTGGACCGGAGCTGGTCCTCTCACCGAAGAGCTAGAAAGGTTGGACGATGATGAACCTCCCCTATTCGTGCAGGATCCAACCCTATGGTCTGCTGCTCCACAAGCCAGACACAATCCTTGTGCCCTGCGATACTCTGCTACTACATAGCCTGGCTTCCCACAATGAGAACATCCTACTGCGAAAGTCTGGTTCTGCTTCTGCTGCTGAGGGTACGTCGGGGCTGAACGCTGAACCGACGTCACTGAGGCCGCTCGCCTCGGAGCTCCAATAGTCAAAGCCCTGGCTGCTGGGGCTGGTGCTGAAGACTGATTCATCTGGCCGTGGGATCTCTTTCGACCTTCGGCCCTATCCACAATCCTCTGGGAGGTATACTCATGCCTCCTAGCTGCTCTCAAGACTGCATCAAAAGTCTGATGCTCAAACTGCTCAACTGCCAATAGAATCTCCAAGTGAAGTCGCTGCTGGAATCGCTGGGCTCTATCATACTCGGTTGCCACTAAGGTGGGAGCAAACCGACCGAGTCTCGAAAACTCGACCGCATATCCATCGACCGTTCTGTCCATGTGCTTCAGATTGGTGAACCTCGTCTGTAGATCATACCAAGCTACAGCATCAAAATACTTGGTCTGGAATCTCTCTCTGAACACTGTCCAAGCAATGGGTGCTGCTAATCCAACATCCTGAGCTGTCCACCAGCTGCGGGCAAGATCTAACAACTGCAGGCGCACCACGGCCACCTTCTCGTTCTCTGGGGTCCTGGCTACTTCTAGAATCATCTCTGTGTCCTGAAGCCAAGCATCTACAGCGATAGCATCTTCACTACCGTCGAAGAATGGAGGGTTCAAGCGCTTGAAGCTGTTGGCCGTGCTGTTATCCTGATGACCTCCTCTGGTCAGAGCATCCATCACTGCCTGGTACAAGGCATCTCCTCGACGATCTTGGAAAGCTATCAAGGTCCTGACGAGACCTACCAAAGTGCCATCATCAGGCTCGGCAGGCTGAACTGGCTGGACTGGTGGCTCTCCGCCAGAAGGCACGAATATGGAGGCTACTCCCAAATGCTGGACTTGATCTCCTGGTTGCTGCTGATCTGCGGGAAGTGCTCCGCCTCGCTGACCGGCAGGTCCAGGAACGATGCCGCTGAAGAAGACGACATAAGGAACAATAAGGAAGGACCAGGACAGATCAACGGTACAAGCATATGATCAGGACAAGAATCTAGGGATTCATAAGATATGAGCAGAGATCAAGGGCGAATACTGATTGAGACATCTATTCAGTAAACCCTCACATATCTTCATCCACAAGACCTGCATGGGCCACCACTTAAACCATGTCACGCCCCAGAACCAGAATACTGGAGAGCAGGGACAGACATAGCCAGCTACGTATATGAAATGGTTCCCATCCCGCTATACGGTCACGGATGTCTAGATACACGAGGGTTTAACTACAAGCCAACAGCCTCTTAAGGTCAAGAACAAGCCTAGTGTCTCAATCACAAGCAAGTAAGTAAATGTTAAAAGATGTTAGATCACCAAATATACAATAGTAAGGCATTCCAAACATTACATATTTAGTTGATCATGAAGCTAGTCGTTACAAAATGTTAGGACTAGCAAGAGTTTAGTCATACATGATCAACCCTAGGATCTGTCAATCATGTTACAGCCCGTAGGCACACAATAAGTAAGTATAATCGAGCTAAACAGGTGCTCGTCGGCTAAACGCCTCAAAAGAATATTTTTATAATAGAGTGGGAAAGCTAAAAAATAACCCACTCGTTGCCCTGGTTACGCCTGGTGGTCACCATCGGGCTAGAAAGTTGGTAGATCCTCTGGAGATGCTCCAAAATCTGGCCATACAAAACCAGCTGGGTTAGACCCCAGAAAGAGCAAGTGCCACAAAGGAGGCTTCACTTAGAAACTAAAACCAGCAATTAGCACAGAAGATAATATATAGTAAAACTGGAGATAATATAACATCACGAGGATATACGATAAGATAACCATGGGACCATTCAGATAACCAGGTTACAATCCTTAAACCAAACAAGGACCGGGATTTTAACTCTTCGTCTGAACCGAACTTGGTTTCTCCCATTTATCAGCAAGATAATGTAAGAAAATCAGAACATGCATGTAACAATTTGTACAGGATCAAGACTAGACAGATTATTCTCCATTCAATCAATCACGGCCAAGTAATGAGTACGGCTTGATACTTTAACTAACTAGGGTTATCACAGGCCTAGTTACTAGCAAGATGCAGTGAGATTATTCCATAGCCACAAGCCCTGCAGACCATCCACGTTACCCAGGTCGAAAGATTAGGGTTGAATTCAGGTGGGTACATCGTCCAGGAAATACATGTACCCTTAGGTAGCTTGAAGGGTGCAACACATGACAGTGTGCTGAAAATGTGCCCTACTCGACGGCAGGCTACAGGTCCCAGGCGCGCCCAGGTAACGGGATTGCCTGTAGCTGGAAGATCTCTTTATGACTAATGTGTTAACCTAGTTATTAGCCTTAGTCCATTTCAGTAGGTACTCCTGACCGTAGTACCCAGGAGTCCCCTCCTAGACATGATGCAAGACAGGACTGGATTATTTGTATAAACACAATCGCCCACGGTGTCCGGGTTAATTATATAGGTCATGTCATGTCAGGTAGCCATCGTAACAGCTTATCAAGATATATTATGTCAGGTTATCATGTCAAGAATTCTTGTCAGGAGTGCGCCACTACGGGCCACTATCAGGTCATGTCATGTTTACTTGTCAGGAGGGCACCACGACGGGTCATTATCGTGTTTAGGTACATGTGCAGGGCATCATAGTGCAACATTCAATTCGGAGACCCAAGTTGATCTGAGGTTACAGGACATGAATTAGCAGGAACAAGCAAGTGATAATAATAACTAATCATGAGAGCAAGGTACAGGAAGGGGTCATGCGGCTCGGACACATGTGACCAAGAAGACAATCCATGTGGTCAGACTGGTACGGCTCCATGCGGCTCAGGGTTGCGGATTCATGCGGCTAGGAATGACTAAACCTTATGCGGCAGGTGGACATGCGGCTGCAGAAGCGAGAGGCGCATGCGGCTACGGCTGAGGGCAAGTGGGGCTGCATGCGGCTCAAGAAGTTGAGCCTCATGCGGTCAAGTAGGAAGCTGGTCTATGCGGCTAGCGGGAGGCAAGCATATGCGGCTCAAGAAGAGCGGAGTATTTATGCGGCTAGGGTCGAGCAAATTCCATGTGGCAGGTGGAGGGGTAGGTCCATGCGGCTAGCGGGGAAAGTGCGTCCATACGGCAGACTCGAGTTCATGCGGTTAGAAGAGAATGAATCTTATGCGGCTAGAATGAGACTCAGCATATGCGGCCAAGAGAGGAAGTAGACTTATGCGGCTAGACGAACTTTGCCCTCATGCAGCTCAAGTACTTCCAGTCATGCGGCTGAAGAGAACACTTGTCGCATGAAATATTCATGCGGTCAAGTCAAGCACAGTTTATCTTCTCTAAAATTTCGAGAAGAAGAACACCATGAGAGCCAAGTTCCCAAGCTCCATAACTCCATCATCCGGAGCCCAAATTCGAACTTCCATAGGTCAAAATGGGGCAGAACAAGATTCTCTATAATATGGAACCATCAAAACTCAGAAATAACAAGAACAAGTAGATCAAAACCCAAGAATTCCAAAAATAAAATAAACTTAGATCTATAAGAATCTAGCCGTAGAAAGTGGAAATGCCAAGTATTAAAGTAAGTTAAAATACTGTAAGGAAGAGAATGAAGCAATAAAATTGAAGTTCCTCCATGAAGCAAGTTGCACTTGCCTAGACCCCTCTCTCTCTCTGGTAGGTAAAGAAGTAAATGGAAGGAGAAGAAGAGGTTAATAAAGAGAGAGAAAGAAGAATGGGTTAATAAATGGGGATGGTGGTGGTAGGCAGGGGGTTCACGCTTGGTTCATAAGGAACCAAAGCAAACCGAGATGAACCGAACCAACCCAAGAATAAACCAAGCCATGAAGAAAACTAAGCAAAGAATCATGCAATACAAGATAAAATACGTACACGTATTCCAAAATACGTAATACGAACCACAGGCATTACAATAGGTATAATAGGTAAAACACTATATATGCCCAAAATAGCTAAAAATTATGAATCAACCCCGAGAGTTGATTCCCACAAGTCCAGAACAGTGTCTAAGGACCAAATACTCAGAAATTATCTTCAAAATTCTCAGAAATCGAAATATCACATAAATCCCAATTTTCCAATTCAAAGAAAACCCAGTTTTTCACAAAGAGACTCAAAACGCAAAATACTCAGAATTAACCCGCAAAACTTGGCAAATAGGTCGGTCTCGACATGTAGGATGTGCTCGGGTATTCCCGGGATCCAAACCGTGTCCTTATCGTGCCCAACGAACGAGTATCGGAAAAGCCGATACGCGTGTGAACCGAATTAGTGCAGACTTTATTTCTTGCTGGTTTCTGATCCATCTCTCGTGAAACTTCGCGTACACCTAGGCGTACACATTCCCGACCCACAGGCAGAGTTATCATGTAGCCAAGTGTCATGTCCGATATGCACGCAGAGAGTGTCCGTGCGTGCACAGCCCCGTGCACAGCATCGTGCACGCGTGCCATCGAGTCTAGGGACTCGCGTGTCCCACTTTGTGTTGCATGTTCATGTCCTAGGCTAAGGTAGGCATAAGGCTACACATGGGACACCCTGGTTCATGTCCAAGTGTCGTGTCATGTCCGTGCGAACCGTGTTTCAGCGACGGCTGTCCCGCGCGTGCGCGTGTGTGTGTGGCCAGTATCGACGGATTTCTCCTTCGTTTCTCGACGAAACATCACAAAACTTTGGGAGCGTGATCTCAATCACGGCCCCCACCTACACACCAATTTTCATATGGGTCGAGGAATCACCCCCGAGCAGCAGGGCACGTGCGCATCCTGGCGTACAGCGCGTTCGTGTCATGTTTGGACACGGACACAAGTCTGATTTGTGTCGAAACCTATGGTGTCGTGATCCTCGTGTATAGGGCTATCCAAATATGTAAAAAGATTCAACAGAAAATATAATTCAATTTATTGTGATATTTCGTCGAACACCTACGCATACTAGCCGACACGTGTCCGAGACGGACACCAAATAAATACAAAAATGGACAGAATTAATCCTACAGGTCATGGGTACCTAGATGCTCACTATCATGAAGATAAATTAGGAAAAAAATATGCTAGATTAGGATTCACCTATTGAGAGTCAAGGATCTCAGTGCAAAGGACTTCCCGAACGCTCCAACGGTCAAGTATCCTCAAGCAAACGTCTCCACCACCTTGCTAGCACTACTCCAGAAAGATCCTCTCCTTCCTACGATCATGAAGGTCTTTATTTGAGGAGAATCAGGCTCCGGATGCAAGAGTTGTAAATTTTGGAAGGGGATATCTAGGGTTTCTTGGAGGCTACAACTAAATGCAAATGAGGGGGGAGTGGCTGCCTATGGCCGACCATGTATAAAGATTAGGGTTAGGTTAGATGTATGGGCTTGGGCTTCCTAGGTTGCTAGTAAAGTCCAAGTCAAAAAGGCTTTAAAAAGGCTATTAGAAAAATGGCTAAAAATCAATTAATCATACTAAAATTAATTAATAAAATCTAAATTTAATTCTAATGATAATAAATCTAATTCAAATATAGTATTTAGGTTCTAGGTCATGGTTGGCTAAGTCAAACCCATCAAAACTACTCAGACAGCAAACCAAACCACATATCATCACATGAGTTCAATAAATAATAAAATAATCTAAAATTACCAAAATACCCTTGAAATGAAAAGTGGGTGTGACAGCCCCTCCGACCTACAAGGACTTTAGTAAGGAAGAAGAGTTCGTGGATGCAGGGACATATCATACTAGTTTACTGGAGCAAGCGTTCTATTGGTTGCAATCAATCCGGCCATACCACTTGGTCTGTCGTCATCGGAATGATGTGTACTTGGAGCTTTACTTATCAAGTTGCTTTGCACGTCAGTTTGGCTACAACCAGCTCATGTTAATTAATGCTAGTCACTGCCTCGAGTAAAAAGGCAGCCTACTCGATGGTGCACGGTGTCACGACCCGCACCCTAGAGTAAGGGCACGAGAACGTAACAACGCCCAGCCTACGCCGCAGTGTCGGCGGTAGAACGCTGTCCTAGGTCTCATGCATCTAACAGTATAAGGCTAAGCAGCTTATACTTCCCGATTGGGGGTGACATGGCAGAATGTAAACTCAATCACATCTAAGGTAGAGCATAATGGTAGATAGATAAAACATGAAATCCAAAGAGATACAGCAGATAGAAGTCTAAGTGTCTAAGATACAAACTCAAAAATATCTCAAAGCTCAATACAGTAATCCATAGAATAAATACAACTCAATACAACTGAAATAACTAACTATACAACCTCTACTATGTCTCCTCTAGGCTATCAGGCAACCTCCAGGCTATCTGTAAAATTTATCAACAGGTCCAGTCAGGACATGAACGAGTACAACTCATCAAGAAAATCTAAGTAAATGACAGAGAACTATAAAACAGTTATAGACAGTTGTATTGATGAATATGGCAGTTTATGTTCAGGTGATGGTAAGAAGACAGATAAAGTGCAAGGAAAGAAAATAACTAAACAAGAGAAGAATCATAACAATGAAGACTGTAAAAATAGAACTAGCTGAACTAGGGTAATATGATGTAAAGTCCAGACAGCAATGTAGACTAGTGTAACTCCAATATAAGTCCAGTACAAGATGAATCTAATATAAGATGAATCCAGTAAGGGACGATTCCAGTTATAGTGATCAAAGATTCCAGGGTGAGTCCAGCCTATACTCTAGCAGTGTGTTTTAAAATACCGAGTTCGACATGTAAATGGCTGTAGGTAATCAGGCACATCCCTCACTGATCAGGCGAGAGATGGCTATGCTTCCAGTAGATTCTAGTTGGGAGATTCCAGATTGGGGTATGTCTACATGTCTTACTCTACTATTTCC
This sequence comes from Iris pallida, assembly GCA_029216955.1. Classification (NCBI taxonomy): domain Eukaryota; kingdom Viridiplantae; phylum Streptophyta; class Magnoliopsida; order Asparagales; family Iridaceae; genus Iris; species Iris pallida. The sequence goes on along the minus strand of JANAVB010009198.1, from coordinate 12,003,538 downwards.
CCTCCCAGCAAGTGAATCTAGAATTCCGACACAATGATTCAAGATGAGTCCAGCCAAAATATAATGATACCAGTAAATGATTCCAGTTAAATGATTCCAGTAGGTGATTCCAGTAATAGAGATGATACCAGTAATAGAGGCCAAAAAATAAAAGTGTGTTGTATACATGAATCCAGAAATATCTATACGTGTTGTTACAGAGAATCGCATACAACTAACTAGAACTGAAGTACAGTAATTGACAAGTAAATAAGAAAACTATCAGAGAATATACTCGCCTGATGTCTGAATGTCCAAAGTAAATATACTGTCCGATGAGATGTGTCTGGCTCCTAATCAGAACAGCACAAGTCACAACAAGTCCAAAATAACAATATGAAGTTCTACTATACATTCTACATGATTCTTGGTCAATCTAGACCAAAGTCAACCCTTGGTCAACTCTGGTCAACTGCACTAGTCAAACTAGGTCAAACTAGGTCATGTCCTAATCCAGCAAGTCTTACTAGGCCTAACCAAGACTATCCTAGCAAGCACACATCAATACAAGGCTATACAAGCCAACATACACCCAACTCTATATAGCATGCAATTATTCAATACTCAAATAGGCAAGAATTCATATTGGATATACACTAGGTAATCTATTACTTTAAGCTATATATGTCTACACATATATACACAAGCATATATTGGTATTCAACATTAGGTCTATAATCATGGCATTTTAAATGGTTATATAAACTTATATATTACAACACAATATGCTAACATATATATAATATACATACATAGCTAAGTTAACTATATTCATAAATAATTTAAGAGGCTATGTGTGTGTATGTAAACATGGCAAAGGGGCAAGTAAGGGTTAAATGGGCATACCTAGTGTATACATATCAAAGAGTGTAAAAGTGTAAGTGAACAAAGTGTCAAGTGTGATAGTGTCAACATAGTGTAAGGGGTACATGAGGTAATATAGGATTTGTGTTAACATAGAACATTACATCTAATTAACTTGTATATTGCATACATTACATCTATTATTATATTACATTCATGTTTGCATTCATTTATCATTCATTTATTCTCTTGCACTACTATATGCACACCATACATTACATACTATGGAACCTACATATTCATTACAAGCCATACTTATACATGCTTACATTAGATAGGATACTTATACCTCATACATCATTTATTTAAACATTTACTCATGCTTGCATTCTCTATTTAATTACATAATGTATATACATTAACATGGGTTAAAATCAAATAGAATATTATATCACACACAAGGGTGCACAAATGCATATGCCGAATAGTAACTCCTACTAATAATCAATACTGTACCATCTCAGTATGAATTAAAATCTAGGATTATAGTATGTTATAGATCTATGTGTTAGCTTTCCGAAACTTCAAACGGATCGCGTTTTCGTTTCAGGAAACTTCCGAAATCGCGAAAACACCGAGAACGCGTTTGTCTTTCGTACAGCTGACACTCAAATAATTCTCCAGAAAATTACAGAAAGAATTAGGCCTATTCATACAGGATTTTGGAAAGCTAACTTCAATACGCTTCTTTTAAAAAAAATGGGAGACTAATCCGAGCTTTGAGCTAGAAGTTATGACATTTCTAAGTTAGTGCTGAAATTAAAAACGTGGATAAAAATCATGACGGATTTGGGTAGTTTGAGACAAAAGAACACAAGTATATAACATAATATATCAAGAACTCACTATCTACACTAATATATATATATGAGACACTATAGAACACATCTCCAATACAAAAATATGAGATTAAACATGTAATAATTCATTCATACATAACAACAACACATAGTGTGTCCAAATTTGGGGTTTTCCCACATGGACACAACCACAACACAAAGGACACTCCTATGACCTCCAAATGGACACGAAATGGACACAAATGGAGATACAACCATGGGGGTCATTCCTATGGGTTCAAAATAGACCTATATGCAAAAGAAAATAAAAATGAGAATGGATTTATACCTCCCGGTAGATCGAATCGAAGAAAAGCCTTCCCGGAGCGACACCGACACGTAGAGATTCCAAAAGGACACGAACGAGCTCCGAATCCTTCCAAACTTGGGTAGCTTCCTCCTTGGATAGAATGGAGAAGGAAAGAAGAAGATTTGGTGGCAAAATAGAAGGATTTGGTGGAGAAATTGCTAGGGATTGCTCTCTAGAAATTTGGAGAAGAATAAGAGAGAGAGTGTGGATGAGAATAATAAAATAAACTTGAGCCTATCCTCTCCCAAAGTGGTTGGCCATATGGGGCTATTTGTCCTATTATGGTAAGGTCCAAAATGCCCCCACTAACCTATTCTATTAGTATTAGGAAAGGGCTAATTGGTTGGGGCTAAATTAGTCATTCTAAAGTCTCTAATCACACTAACCTTATCCATAATAATTAGTCTAACCTCTAACTAAAATATTTCTATCATGTGGACTAAAATTAATATCATGTGGGCCATGCCTAACTAGTGTGTGGGTTCCACTAGAGTCAAACTACCCCCGGGTCTCCGTTTCAAGTCGGATTGAGTTGAAATTCGAACCCGACTCAAATAACCCAAAACAATATCATAAATAATAAAATAATATCAAAATAATTCAAAGAGGTCAAATGCAAAAATATCCTTAGGCCAAAAATGACATTAAAATATAATAATCACATGGTTAGGCTCTAGGTCAAACAGTCTCTAGGGTTTCACTAGCAAAACGTCAAAACCACAAGTCATTGATTTAAATAATTTTAAAATAATTTAAAATCACCAAAAATTATATCATAAATTAAATATCATTATTAAAATAATTATAAATACAAAATTTCAAAATTATCCTCATTTGGGAAACTGGGTGTTACAATCCTACCCACCTTATAAAAATTTCGTCCTCGAAATTAAGATGATCGCACCCCTTCTAGGTCAAACATAGTCAAGGGTCAATCACTAGTAAATTTCTCAACATCCAAGTACTTGGTCATCAACTGGTCAACTTCTTAGGGTTTTACCTATGCTAGCTATCTAGGTGTTGGCAACTAGAATTTAGCAAAAGAGAAACTCTATAATAGACTAGCTCTTAACTTCCCAATCCTATCAAGTCACCTATAACTAAATACCTACAAGCTAAGCACATGAATACCAAATACCACATATATATATATGCTCAAGAACAACAATCCATCACATATATTCTAAGTATATCATCTATATATATATACATGACTGATCAACCAAGGGTTAAGGCAGACTAAACTTATAAGGGTCTGAAACAATGCTTAGAACTAGGCTAAGGATGAATGGTCTGAATCAAGGGGACATGGTATCTAGTGAAGGGTCTGCACACTGCCTATAAAGGTGATCAACACAAAGGAACTCAACACGAAGAGAACTTAACTAAAATAAAAAAAACTGAACCAAGTATAGGCTAAACAACATGTTTATAACCCTATACAACAATGGCCTATAGATACCAACTAACTTATATCCCATATGCCAATATCATCTGCAATCTATCTATGCAAATAGACATCTCGGTCTTAGGTGAAACTACAACTATACTCAAAGGCAGGCTCTGGTCATGGGTGCCTCACTGGAAAAGGTAAGGGAAAGTAGTAATAGTCATCAAGGCTGTAAGGCATACTAACATCCTATGTGTAACTGGTTGGTATTATAGATAACAGGAGAATTATCTGCAATGGGTTACTATTCTAACACCAATGCTAACTATCACCTCTAGGGTACAGACACTCTACAAGTCATCATACCATTATACTATGAAGGAACTACCTATGAATAAGCTCTATAAAACTAAATATCCCTACTCCTAAGTCATTTATAACAATCAAAAGGGTATGATGTTTAAACCTTCTCATGATACAATTTGTTAATCATATGCGTCTGTCCAAAATCATGTTGTCCAGAGTCTTCATCATGCTAGTGAGCAAGGCTACGATAATCACAGAGTCCTTGACTAAGGTACATACCTCTAGGTTCATGGCATTTAAAATTTTCGTACTGCCGCATGCGACGGCAAAAATCTTAAATTCCCATACCCGAAAATACATCCAAAATCTGACTACATGTCCTCACTATGCCAACTAACACGACTATCGAGGATTCTAGATTCCATGATTTAGGCGACCTAGCCCATATGATTTTCTCAGAAAAAAACAAACACAACAAAAGAGTAACATGACAAAATTAATCAATCAACAAGGAATAGATGGAATCGGATTTCAAGGTAATTATAAAAAACAATTGCGGGAATGGAATTGAGAAGAACGAAACTTGCAGCAAGATCTCCAATGGTCTGCGCATCCTTGACTGTCCTGACGATAACTCGCCCTGCTAGTTTTCCCTGGTCTGCTGCTGATGCTGCATAAATTACCGCTGCTGAGAGAAATCAGAAATGACGGGAGAAAATCTCTGTACAGATAGAGGTACACCTCCAATGTAGCAGAAATGCCAACCTGAGTCGGCACAACAGAAACTGCGGTCTCGAGGCCCTGATGAACAGACGAGAGGTGGCCAGCCCCTCGATAGTATCCCCCGAACCGAAGCGATGAGATCATGTCTTCACAACCATCATAAAAATAGATCAAAATAAGAAGCAATTTCTGAGAATGAAGCGAAAATTCAAAGGAGGACAGTTTATATTCAAAGGGAGTCAATAAGCAACAATTTTAGATAAAAGGAATCTGATTAAGAGTTTTTTCTAATGTGATTGAGTACCTCAAAATATTCTAATCCTACTGCAGGCTGTAGTGATACTCTAGTTCGAATACCACTATATAAACTCGACATGCATGGGCCACCACTAAAAACGTGTCACGACCCGCACCCTAGAGTAAGGGCACGAGAACGTAACAACGCCCAGCCTACGCCGTAGTGTCTGCGGTAGAACGTTGTCCTAGGTCTCATGCATCTAACAGTATAAGGCTAAGCAATTTATACTCCCCGATTGGGGGTGACATGGCAGAATGTAAACTCAATCACATCTAAGGTAGAGCATAATGGTAGATAGATAAAACATGAAATCCAAAGAGATACAGCAGATAGAAGTCTAAGTGTCTAAGATACAAACTCAAAAAATATCTCAAAGCTCAATACAGTAATCCATAGAATAAATACAACTCAATACAACTGAAATAACTAACTATACAACCTCTACTATGTCTCCTCTAGGCTATCAGGCAACCTCCAGGCTATCTGTAAAATTTATCAACAGGTCCAGTCAGGACAGGAACGAGTACAACTCATCAAAAAAACCCAAGTAAATGACAGAGAACTATAAAACAGTTATAAACAGTTGTATTGATGAATATGACAGTTTATGTTCAGGTGATGGTAAGAAGACAGATAAAGTGCAAGGAAAGAAAATAACTAAACAAGAGAAGAATCATAACAATGAAGACTGTAAAAATAGAACTAGCTGAACCAGGGTAATATGATGTAAAGTCCAGACAACAATGTAGACTAGTGTAACTCCAATATAAGTCCAGTACAAGATGAATCTAATACAAGATGAATCCAGTAAGGGACGATTCCAGTTATAGTGATTAAAGATTCCAGGGTGAGTCCAGCCTATACTCTAGCAGTGTGTTTTAAAATATCGAGTTCGACATGTAAACGGCTGTAGGTAATCAGGCACATCCCTCACTGATCAGGCGAGAGATGGCTATGCTTCCAGTAGATTCCAGTTGGGAGATTCCAGATTGGGGTATGTCTACATGTCTTACTCTAGTATTTTCCCTCCCAGCAAGTAAATCCAGAATTCCAACACAATGATTCAAGATGAGTCCAGCCAAAATATAATGATACCAGTAAATGATTCCAGTTAAATGATTCCAGTTAAATGATTCCAGTAGGTGATTACAGTAATAGAGATGATACCAGTAATAGAGGCCAGAAAATAAAAGTGTGTCGTATACATGAATCCAAAAATATCCACACGTGTTGTAACAGAGAATCGTATACAACTAACTAGAATAGAAGTACAGTAATTACCAAGTAAATGAGAAAACTATCAGAGAATGTACTCGCCTGATGTCTGAATGTCCAAAGTAAATATACTGTCCGATGAGATGTGTCTGACTCCTAATCAGAACAGCACAAGTCACAACAAGTCCAAAATGACAATATGAAGTTCTACTATGCATTCTACATGATTCTAGGTCAATCTAGACCAAAGTCAACCCTTGGTCAACTCTGGTCAACTGCACTAGTCAAACTAGGTCAAACAAGGTCATGTCCTAACCCAGCAAGTCTTACTAGGCCTAACCAAGACTATCCTAGCAAGCACACATCAATACAAGGCTATACAAGCCAACATACACCCAACTCTATATAGCATGCAATTATTCAATACTCAAATAGGCAAGAATTCATATTGGATATACACTAGGTAATCTATTACTTTAAGCTATATATGTCTACACATATATAAACATGCATATATTGATATTCAACATTAGGTCTATAATCATGGCATTTTAAATGGTTATATAAACTTTTATATTACAACACAATATGCTAACATATATATAATATACATACATAGCTAAGTTAACTATATTCATAAATAATTTAAGAGGCTATGTGTGTGTATGTGAACATGGCAAAGGGACAAGTGAGGGTTAAATGGGCATACCTAGTGTATACATATCAAAGAGTGTCAAAGTGTAAGTGAACAAAGTGTCAAGTGTGATAGTGTCAACATAGTATAAGGGATACATGAGGTAATATAGGATTTGTGTTAACATAGAATATTACATCTCATTAACTTATATATTGCATACATTACATCTATTATTATATTACATTCATGCTTGCATTCATTTATCATTCATTTATTCTCTTGTACTACTATATGCACACCATACATTACATACTATGGAACCTACATATTCATTACAAGCCATACTTATACATGCTTACATTAGATAGGATACTTACACCTCATACATCATTTATTTAAACATTTACTCATGCTTGCATTCTCTATTTAATTACATAATGTGTATACATTAACATGGGTTAAAATCAAATAAAATATCATATCACACACAAGGGTGCACAAAATGCATATGCCGAATAGTAACTCCTACTAATAATCAATATTGTACCATCTCAGCGTGAATTAAAATATAGGATTAGAGTATGTTATAGATCTATGTGTTAGCTTTTCGAAACTTCAAACGGATTGCGTTTTCGTTTCCGGAAACTCCCGGAATCGCGAAAACACCGAGAACGCGTTTGTCTTTCGTACAACTGACACTCAAATAATTCTCCAGAAAGTTACAGAAAGAATTAGGCCTATTAATACATGTTTTTGGAAAGGTAACTTCAATACGCTTCTTTTAAAAAAATGGAAGATTAAACCGAGCTTTGAGCTAGAAGTTATGACATTTCTAAGTTAGGGCTGAAATTAAAAACGTGGATAAAAATTATGACAGATTTGGATAGTTTGAGACAAAAGAACACAAGTATATAACATAATATATCAAGAACTGACTCTCTACACTAATATATATATGAGACACTATAGAACACATCTCCAATACAAAAATATCAGATTAAACATGTAATAATTTATTCATACATAACAACAACACATAGTGTGTCCAAATTTGGGATTTTCCCACATGGACACAACCACAACACAAAGGACACTCCTATGACCTCCAAATGGACACGAAATAGACACAAATAGAGATACAACCATGGGGGTCATTCTTATGGGTTCAAAATAGACCTATATGCATGAGGAAATGAAAATGAGAAGGGATTTATACCTCCTGGAAGATCGAATCGAAGAAAAGTCTTCCCGGAGCGACACCGACACGTAGAGATTCCAAAAAGACACGAACGAGCTCCAAATCCTCCCAAACTTGGGTAGCTTCCTCCTTGGATAGAATGGAGAAGGAAAGAAAAAGATTTGGTGGCAAAATAGAAGGATTTGGTGGAGAAATGGAAGGATTTGGTGGAGAAATTGCTAGGGATTGCTCTCTAGAAATTTGGGGAAGAACAAGAGAGAGAGTGTGGATGAGAATAATGAAATGAACTTGAGCCTATCCTCTCCCAAAGTGGCTGGCCATATGGGGCTATTTGTCCTATTATGGTAAGGTCCAAAATGCCCCCACTAACCTATTCTATTAGTATTAGGAAAGGACTAATTGGTTGGGGCTAAATTACTCATTCTAAAGTCTCTAATCACACTAACCTTATCCATAATAATTAGTCTAACCTCTAACTAAAATATTTCTATCATGTGGACTAAAATTAATATCATGTGGGCCATGCCTAACTAGTGTGTGGGTCCCACTAGAGTCAAACTATCCCCGGGTCTCCGTTTCAAGTCAGATTGAGTTGAAATTCGAACCCGACTCAAATAACCCCAAAACAATATCATAAATAATAAAATAATATCAAAATAATTCAAAGAGTTCAAATACAAAAATATCCTTAGGCCAAAAATGATATTAAAATATCATAATCACATGGTTAGGCTCTAGGTCAAACAGTCTCTAGGGTTTCACTAGCAAAACGTCAAAACCACAAGTCATTGATTTAAATAATTTAAAATAATTTTAAATCACCAAAAATTATATCATGAATTAAATATCATTAGTAAAATAATTATAAACACAAAATTTTAAAATTATCCTCATTTGGGAAACTGGGTGTTACACACGGGCCTTGTAATATTATAATGCTGGCTGGACCCAGGCACATTTCGTCCCTTCTCCGTGAGTATTGACGGTGTACATTTTGTATTCAGCCGTGAGCTTCTTTTGCTTGACAAATAGTTTAGCACCGGACTATAACCGGGCATAGAGTTTCATAAAGGGGCGTGGTTTGATCCCCGTGCGAAGAGGACCCGGGCCTCTTCTCCAGTAGTGGAATGGAAAATGAGGTAGTTCACGTACATTCGTCTCCTCGGCAAAAGCGAGCGAAGAAGGTTGCTTCTCGGGTAACTTCTCCATTAAGGGTCATGAATCTTCTAACCTCCTTATGAGAAGATGGAAAATTCTTATCTAATCATTCATCATTTTTCTTATGTAGATGACTCGTAAGAGTACCAGGACCCCCAGGGGGGTGTACAACCCACATGTGTCCCCTACTCAAGAGGAGACAGTTGACATGGCCTCTCCTTCTAGAAATGAGGAATATCTGGATGCTATAACCTCCTCGTTCGACCTTCTCCTTCGACTTTTCGAAGGGGGATATCAATGATTTAATGATTGCTTTGAGTAGAGCCCAGGCGAAGGCAGGCTTATCTGGTAAGTTTCTTGCCATAGATCTTTCTCTATTTTCCCCATGAGGTTTGACAGGGACTGTTTGTTGTAGGGGACTGTCGGCACCGATGATCAGTATGGAGCCCAGAATTAAAGAAGGGTAACTGCCATGCACCCTAATACCCTGCCCGGGGGTGTGGCCATAGAGCCCCCACCAGGACCTGATGCTCAGTCTAACTTGGAGGGAGATAATGCTGATGTTGGTCCATCTTCTTCAGTGCCCCTTTTGAAGATACAATTGTTGAAGAGGTGACCTCCTAACAAACCTGCGAGGGTTCGATCCACGATGCGACCGATCTCTCGGGTACAGAACTAGTATCGTAGGTTCCGACCTCGGTCGAAGGAGGTGGTTATACCTCTTTGCGAGAAAGATCGGCAGTGACACCGACAGCCAAGGTCTCAGAACTGGAGAATACATAGTCTCAAACTTCTAAGACAGTTGTCACCCAAAAGGGTTCTCTGAGGATCCTTCTTAATTTACTGCTTCGGCAGTCTTTTTCTGCGTCGGATGCCCCTCAGATGTTGGCTTCTATCCTGACCGGACCGTCAGCTGACAAAGGAGTAGATACTCCTGACTTTGGTACTCTTGTGTCCAGGGTACTTTTGACCCCAAGGAAGTTATCATCAGCCTTAACTTTGGTAGGTCGTTCAGGAAAGGCTGTCACCCGGCGGTCTCGAAAGATATAGTTATATTAACCCCGAGCGTGAGGCGAATCCAGTAATATGTTGGTGTCTCAATCTTTGAGCTTTTCTATTGCTTTTGCAGCCATTCCTGCTCCAGTTTCTCATTATGCGGGTCCATCAAACTCAATACCACCGATAACACCCCTTTCTCTTATGGAGGATGATGAATATATTCGTGCATTCATAGAGGCTTTCTACTTCGTTTTACGAAAAGGCGGTAGAGAACGCCTTAGAACGTGGCCGTCCTTTTCTGGTGGGAAAGACGGCTGCCCTGATGCAGGTTAATTTGATAAGGGCCAATCCCGGTTAGGAGGCAGTAGTTGATGCACTAGAGGAAACGGTTTGGGGTGTGGAGGTTCGATTGGATGAACTTCAATCCTTGTGATCCTCCGATATCTCCAATCTGATTGTCGAGGAGAGGAGTAAACTGCTAGAAAATATCTTTGTAGCAAGGGCGTCGTACCAATCTGACCTGGCGTTCTATAACCGAGATCTGGTGGATGCAGCCTCCATAGAAACAGACCTTGTGTATGTTGAGGAATCAATTCTCGATGAACGACAGGGCTTAGTTGTGCGCATACATGGACTCGGAAGCAGATTAAGCGGCTCCAAGAAACAGTGGTTGTCCTTGAAACTGAAGACCAGGAAAAAGCACATGAACAAGAGCATATTCGCCAGCAGAGGGCGGACCATGCTCGACGTCAGGCCATTCTGAAAGAGCGCAGAGCTGAAATGGATATTATTGCTAAAAAGTTGGCCAAGCTGAATGACGTGACAGTCTTGAACCAACAGGCAGAACGTCAGGCTTTGATCGTGGTTCAGGAAAAGATGGAGTTTCTGAAGCAACGTCTGAATGAGCTGTGCATCGACATCACCAAGTAGTGATCCTATTTTTCTTTTCCTTTCTTTTAGGATTTCACTTTTCTCTCTCCCCTTCCCCTTCTTCTTTTGTTCTGGGGGTGATGAATAAAGAAAGTTTTCTTTTTGCTGGTCGAATTCTTTTTGCTTGTGCAGTTACTGTTATGTCTGTGATACTGTCCTTGATGATGGCACTCAAAGGTCAAGTGTGGAGGATGATTAGAAATTTTTGTTTAGAGGTAATTTTAGACATGACAAACATAGGATTCCACATAGGTGACTTAACTAGAGGTTAGAGCAAACATGTAAGAAACATAGGAACAACTCAGAGGTGATATGGACATATTTGTTCGTCTGGGTATACTTTCTTGTGGAATCACCAATGCTAATGCATCTAGAACTAGATGCGAGCGTTAAGCTTGGAATGACGATTCCATCAACAGAAGTAATATGGACGTGTTGAGAGGACGGTCAAAAGTTTAGAATATATACTCAGAGATAGTATGGACATAGTAGACATTCAAATACTATGGAGATACTTTCAGTTTTGTTCGTAACTGGATCTGGACATTGTATTTACTGATAGAATTTTTCGAAATACTTCTCCGATGCTAACGTCGGAGTCATAGGAAGAATATGAGTACTTCACCTTCTCGTATTGTAGAATTTTAGGAGCCTTGGATACCGCATACCCCAGGCCACAACGGGTCTTGTCGTAATACTGATCAGATTCACCCTTGGGGACGTTGATCTTGATTGGAAAATATCGACCTTTACCGTAGTTAAGGCCCATATTGTTGTTCAAGTCATACCCCATTTTCTGGATGATGCGTCTGGCTTGAGAAGTGTAGTGGTGAACATGTACTGTGCCGGTCTCGTGCTTTGACTCATAAGGGATATAGGTCCGATAACCTTCTGTTCCATCGAAAGTAATGGTCTTATCTCCCTTCTTCTTGGTTGGTACTATTAAATACGGTTCATGTATTGGGAGCACTAGGCTTACAGAATAAGCGGACATGACTTGTGTTTGTAGAGATAACGTTAGGGTTTGCTCGAAGGAGTATGCAGCGAGAGAAGCGAAGTACTCTAAAGACATTTCTTTTTTGATAAAATAGGACAACTCGTCCTCCGAGATTACATTGTCAGAGGAAGGAAAATGATATACAACAATGTTCTTCATATTGCCACCCTAGTGCTTATGGTTGGGGAGGTTTTAGAGGGAGTAGATGGACTACACAGTTTCACCACATGAGGTTTATCAGATGACATCTTCCTTGCTGGCGGTCATTTTAGCCAAACCACTAACGGAGTTGTTGTCGGTGGTTTGATCGTTAATGTTGTAGGGCGTTCACTCAACTTCACTTTGACCGGCACCTCGGAGGAGGTCTGCGCTTCTACCTCATCCTCAGTGCCCTCAGCTGAGTCCTTTCGATGGTTTTTTCAGAATAGGCGAGACTTCGTATAGTAGACTTCAATCCCTTTGAAAGGATCTATGTCTGCAATCTCAGTCTTCACTACGTCGTCACTTTTGACATATTTTAAGCATTAGAGTAGGGTGGACGATACGATCATGTGCTCATGTATCCACGGCCTCCCTAATAAGATATTGTAGCAAGAGTCTACGTCGATGACATAGCAAGTTGCCTTCATCTTCAGATCGCCAATCTGGATTTTTAGGCAGATCTTCCCTTTTTGGCAACTTTTCCATTGTTTAAACAACTGATCATGATTTGGGTTGGAGTTAGCCAATGCATCAGAATCCCTAGAGTATGAAATAAGTGATGGGGAATGACGCTTACAGATGGCCCAAGGTCAATGTGCATGCGATCGACCTTGACATCGTCGACATATCCTGTACAATACAAGGATCGGGCGTGCCTATTGTTCTTTAGCAACATGTCCTGTTGCGAGAATGTGATGCCCGACATGGTCTCCATTATATTACGACGCTGGAGACATGCAGTGATCTCTTCTTTGGGCTACTGTATGCATCCTAAGTAGGATTCGGCATGCTGCAATGCTTCGCTGAGGACCTCTCATGTCTTCTTAGAGAGACGAAGAAACTTGAACAGTGATAACCTGGCCGGAGTGTTGGCCAATTGAGCCAAGATGTCAAAGTTATCGGGCCTATCAAGCCCTACTGCAATATCTTTTCTAATGGGTTTGTCAAAACGCCCCTCTTTCTGTTTCTACTTATTCATTGCTGGTTGTTGGGGCGATCCAGGTTCGGACGAGCTAGGGTTGGCGGATGTCGAAGCCGGCGATGCCTCTTTTTCCATGGCTTGGTCGTAGTTATGTGCGTAATCCACACCAGTCCTGGTTGCTTCCTCCCTCTCTTCATATGGTGCAGAAGAGATCGTATTGCAGGATTTGACCTTCTTTCCTTTGACTTTGCCAGCCGGTGCGACAGGCTAGGTCAAATCATCTGTAAGATCCGGGGGTACCAACATGACCTCTCCTCGAGGTGTTTTGATGGGTATTAGCCCTGACGTTCAAGCAGCTGGGAGGTTAACGACCTCTATAGTTGTTTTTGGGATAGGGAGGACCCCATCTTATGCCTCCGTTAGCGAGAAATTGCCGAATTTGAGGGTCACCATATTGGCAGAGACCACATTTTCTTCAAAGTCCAATGAGAGGACATTTGCGTCGACCAGTCTCTGTATGTGGTTATCCAGGATACAGCAATCCCGAGTCACGTGGTGGACGTACCGATGATAATGACAATATTTGGGATCGTCCACTTTCTCCACTTCATCAGGACTCCATATAGGGGAAGTTAGAGTTTTTCGTCCTCAAGAAGCACGTTGAGCAGCTGCAGTGCGTCTTCATCTTTGAAGGAGTAATTTTTCTTCTGAATTGGGGGTTTCTCAGGTTTCTAAGCAGAAGCTGCACCCCGACTGAGGCTCGTGGTCATAACCTGCTTTGTTTTGGACTACCGGTCATTGTTGTTGGAAGTCCAAGCAGACCTTCTGTCCTTCTCATCCGGAAAGCTCATTCCTAGTAAATGGGCTTCCTTAGCTTCCTTTCTGCGTTCTCGGCATTGATAATGAACGCAGCCCAGTTTGTATGACCAGATAAACCCCTCCACAGTTTTGTCATAGGGTTGAGACTTTCCGACAGGTGTCAATCAAGACCGACTCGGGAACCCCGGGTGGTAATCTCAGTGCAGCTTGCCGAAATTGTTCTATGTAAACCCGGGCAGATTCCGTATCCTTATGGGTGGTGTCCAACAAAGTGGACATTGTCATATCCATTCCTGGCTCATAAAATCGAGATAGGAACATCAAGTAATATTAAACCCAATATAAGGACAACACCTTTGAATTTTTTTGAGTTCGACTACAGTAACTCAATAGGAACTTGCAATATAGTTATAACAAGTGGCATTATTTTTATATTTCGGCCCTTAACCTTAACCTTTTTGTTTAGGTCCTTGGAAAAAAAAATACGGGATGTGATGCATGCAATCCAACGACTATTAATAACTGAGTTTTTAAAATTAAGAACTTATGAGTTCCTTTAGAATTTTTGATTTTTTTAGGACAATTTATGTTAACTATTCCTATGTTTCGGACTTACTATACGGATCACCCGAAGTTTTATAGTTACTGTAGAAACTTATAATGCTAATCATCCATATTTTAAAAATAAAACATTATGCATTCATAGTCCCTGTAATTATTTCTGAAATAGAAATGGTTACTATAGTACTCATATATAAGATTGTCCCTAAGGCACTAGTCTAGTGGGTGAGAGGGTTTTGGTTGGGTGGGTGGGTGGGTGTGTGTGTTAATATTTTTTTTTTATGAACTCCTATGCGAAGTAGTGCGTCATCCCACGTTCCACCGACGCATCTCATTCTGACCAACTGTTCAATAAAAACCGAAACCCATACTCAAAATAGAAAACCTCTCCAAATGAAGTAACAGCAAAGATTACAAAGAAGACTTTTGGAATATAGAGAGAACTGTTGAAATGGTGGCGCACAGAGTAAAATATTCTCTCTCAGATTCTCCGTCCATAATGTAACAAATACAACTCCCAAATAACAACATCAGATTGGCAGAGAGACAGTGCCAAGAAATACTACTTTAATTTGCTTCCGTTAAATACTGAGAAGCATGCACATCTTTCACTACTAGATCTACCTCCTTCTGTAACTAGGTCTTCTCCTCCCTACCAGAGAAACTACATTTATCAATACTTCAAAAATATTAAAGGGACCACTATTTCATTTCTTGGAAACTAGAATGATCTCCATCGAAAATGTGTACTGATATTCTATGAATTTTGAACTGTATGAAGATCTGCATACATGAAGGTATTCGTATTCGTAGACGTATACGATTATGATAGCTTCTAGTTCTAGGTATTGAAGACAATTATCAGTACTTCAAATAGATTCGTACCTCCAAATTGTCCCTCCAATACATCATTCCTTATGTGACAGCTGACGTGGCATGTTAAATAATATTATGTGTCATCTGACATGGCCGATAACATGGCTAATTTTAACCCAAAAAGTTAATTACCCAATTTTGTACATGTTAATTTAATGTTAATATTAATTAATATTAATTTTAATATTAATGTTAATTTAATATTAATATTAATATTAATTAATATTAATATTAGTTAATGTTAATATTAATGTTAATATGTTAATTTTAATGTTAATGTTAATATTAATATTATTGTTAATTTTAACGTTAATATTAATTTTAATTAATGTTAATGTTAACATTAATTTTAATGTTAATTTTATGTTAATGTTAATTTTATGTTAATGTTAATTTTAATTTTAAAATTTGCCACGTCAGCTGCCGCATCAACATGTCATGTCAGCTACCACGTAAGGAGGGACGGTTTGGAGGTACAATTTGGAGGGACAAATAGCATTATTCCTTCAAATATATTGAAGGAACCACTATTTACTTTCTTGGAAACTAGAATGATCTCATCGAAAATGTACCGATGTACTATGAATTTTGAACTGTATGAAAATCTGCATACATGAAGATATTCGTATACGTAGACGTATACGATTATGATAGCTTTTAGTTCTAGGTATTGAAGATTAGGATAGCTTCTCGGCATGGCATGCTTGTGGTGATTCATTTGGACAAAGTGACGTTTTTGTCAAGTTGAAGTTTGTATTTTTTTTTTTTTTTTTTTTACTTTTTATTGCTTTATGATCGAAATAATCTTCTTTCTCTTCTAATCGTGACATATGTTTCATACATTATCTTCATTTATAATCAAAGGCATTAATTAGAAACTGCTAGGATCATACAACCCTGTTTGCTATCATTGTGGAGTTTTGGTGTAGTGTGGCTACAGTTGGGTGAATCCAACTCTGATTGCATATAAAATAGACTATTATATCAAAGTCGAGTTCTCATGTAGTAGAAGAATTTCTTGAAGTTGTCCTTGCAGTGAATCCAACTCTAATCCTATACAATAGATAATCATATCGAAATCAAACATTTAAGTCTCAAGCCACCACCGTCACCACAACTGTAGAGTTACGATACAGTGACCGAAATTTAACACAACATTTATCATGGTTACACAAAAACATAACCTACACGAAATGAGAAACACAATAGGAGATTTTGACCACCAAGATATTGTTATTATTATTCAAATAGAAATTACAGAAAGAAATTAAGAAAGTAGTAACCAATTAGATCAGGATTACTTGGAAACTCCATGTAGAGCAATCTCTTTAGCCTTAGCTAGCTGTTAACTTCTCCTCCTCCTCCTCCGACATGGACTCCGCCACCGAGGCCAGCTTTTGCAGGTTAAGCCTGACCACCGTGTCGGCGAACAGCCTCGTGTCTTCCTCCGTGTTTCCTTGGGGAACGTCCACTATGTACGACTCGAGAACAACGCTCCACATCGCAGCTCCCTCCTTGAACTCTGTTACAGTAGTAACGGAGCGGTAGTTCTTGAGCCGGTGCTCGCCGCCGATGATGGTGAACCCGGTGACCATGCCGGCATCGTCGAGCATGTCGAGGCGCTCCGTGCTGGTGCTGGCGGGCAGGCCGGAGATGATGCTTACATCTCGGAGGCACCCGGGCTTGATTTCTTGATTACCATGGTTGTCGTTCCTGAGGGCGCAGCTGCGGATGAAGTGCTTGTAGATCTGGGGGCGGTCGAAGCGGCGGGCGACGGACCAGACTCTGCTGGCGGGGGCATGCACGCGCTGCGCTAGGAGGGAGGAGCATTGGCCGCGGTTGATGCGGTAGGTGTGGTGGGCGGAGATGGTGGGGAGGAGGGCGGAGTGCTCGGCGGCTGTCAGGCCGGTGGGGATTGAGGAGGAGACTTCTTCTTGAAGACCTTCTCCTTCCATTGATGAGTTTGAGTCAGAAAAGAGAGAGAGACTGACATATATGTATATGATGCATAGGGTGTGGGGGATGTCCATTGACTCAGCTCCTTGTTGTTAACCTATATGCCAAGGAGGATATCAATATCAGTTACATTTGCTTAACTTGTTACGTTCTAATGTACCACCAAAACTAGGTTCAACACAAAATATGAATGGCAAATTTGGCTCATCTCGACTTCTTGCAGGGATTTTATTGTACTGGTCCCTACAACTTTCAGAGCCTATTCCACGTCCCTGTTAAATAGTATATGCCCAAAAAAAAAAAAATTGTGCGGCGCCATCTAACATTTTGACTGATCCTTGTTGAGAAGTCTTCCTCCTCCAACCCCCTCTACATCAAGGAAAAACCATGTGCGCATAACGCAAGGGTTGATCCTTTTGCCCTTTCTATTAAAAAAAAAAATTAGTTTAATTTTTTTTATCAGTTGTTCTAGTGTATTTTTTTGCCTTTTTTTTTTTTTTTTTTTTTTTTACACTTTTTGTAAGTTAGTTATAACTACTATTGATTGTGTCCAATATATAGAGATTTTCTAGCCCATACAGATCTCAATCGATATACCCGTTATCAGTTGTAATCAATTATGACTATGTATATAAGGCTAGCAGTATATCCATTCTAGGCTTGCTTAATCGTATCAATAAATATATATTACTCTTTTTCTCTCTCTTCTACATATAAGTTCCTGAAAACTCTTTAGTCTTTCAGACTACAACACGTTATCAACATGTAGCTTTACCACAAGACTTTACGATTAGTGATCATCCTCGAACGAAGAGTAAGTAGATTACACTATTTTTAGATTTGACTATTTTTCTTCTGATTCCACAGCAAACCTCATCATCATGACCCACAATTTTTTTTTTAAAATCTAACGTGGTTGTCTTAAGGCAACAAACCTATTCCTCGAGGCACATAAATTTCATTGAGAACTAACATGACCATCTATAGCAGCAAAGCTATTCCTAGTGGCACACAGTTCCTCGAGAATTAATATAACCGTCTATAGCAGTAACGCTATTCCTCGTGGGAGAAATAGTTCCTCGAAAACTCACAATGTAGTTTATGCCAGCTAAGTTGTTCCATGCAGAAAAAACGTTTCTCATGAACTAAAGGTGATTCCTTGTGGAAAGCTTTGTAAGCAAACGCTGTGAAAGTCTGCCAGAAGAAGATACTGCAGAAGTCTACCAAAAGAAGATGTCAAGACAGCCTACCAGAAGCAAATGTCATGGCAGTCAGCCAGAAGTTGACGTCGTGTAAGCAACCAGAAGAAGACACTGCAGAATAAAGCAACTAGGTGGAATGGAGCTACCCCATAGAATGGAGCTGGCCCACGTCATAGAAGTTTGCCAGAAGCAAACTATGTGGAATATAGCAGCTCTACGGAATTGAATTGCCCCGTGAAACATAAAAGCTCACGTAGTAGATTTTGTTGGCCTATTGGTCATTGTCAAACCTGATTTTAATAATTGATCAAACTCTGTCTCGATATACGAAACAAATCACATGTTTACTCTGTAGAACCCTAGAGGGGGGTGAATAGGAAAATAAAATATTAACTAAGCACAAGAAGCAATATATGTCAAATAAAAAGATAGAGTAAGAAGATCAAACACAAGATGTATCCTGGTATCCTCACTTGAGGCAATCCAGTCCCGGAACTCTCTCCGGCTTAAATCTACTATTTAATAAAATAGTACACACAAGTTTGGATCCGAAGAACTCGCCAACTTCAACACGAGTTTGGATCCGAAGAACTCGCCAACTTCAACACACGAGTTTTCTTACGAAGGCTCGCCAACTTCAAGTAGGAAAAGAAAAGGATGCTTTGATCATCTAAACACTTGAAAATCGAAGAATAAAGCTCTTGTTAAACTCTAGCACTTTTGGGTTGGATGACAATTGAAGATTGAGTAGAGTAGTAATGGTGAAGCTCTTTTTGTGGTTGAGAAAATTTAAAGCTTGGAAGAGATAGCCTTTAAGAGGAGAGACTAAAGTCCCTTTTATACAAATCAAAGTCATAAAGGCCATTCAGCCATCAACCGGATTATCCGTCGGATTTCAACGAAAATCCGTCGGATTATCCGGTCAACAGTAACGGTCATAAAAAGAGCCGTTAGATGCATTAAATGCAGCTGCCAGATGTCGTTGGATTTGAATTCAAAAGTTACAAATAAGTCAAGCAGATTATCCGTCGAATTTCAGCGAAAATCCGGCATATGATCCGAACTATAGCTCACAAACTTGCTTTGAGAGGTTCGGATTATCCGCAGGAGTTCCGCAGATGTCCATCGGATTATCCGAACTTCTGCTCACTAACTTGCTGTGAGCGATCGGATTATCCGGCAGATTTTTGCGGATGTCCGTCGGATTATCCGAACTTTGGCTCACTAACTTGCTGTGAGCGATCGGATTATCCGGCAGATTTTCGCGGATGTCCGTCGGTTTATCCGAACATTGGCTCACTAACTTGCTGTGAGTGATCAAATTATCCGGCAGATTTATCCGAAAATCCGACGGATTTTTCGTATCCTCTGAATGACTTTACTTCACCATTTCTTTCTTTATGTATGTCATCTTAGCAATGTGCGTACAAAGATTCCTAGACATTTACAGACTCAGAAAAAGAATAGGGATAAGAACCGTCTTCTTTGCAGTCTTTAAGCTGGATCTTTTTGCATGGTCTGCTTCATAGTCTTTTGCATTTCTCTTTGTTGTAGTATATCATCATCTTGATAATGGAGAATTGCAGAGCTCCATGGTCTTTGATAAGCTTCATAGAATTTGCATGGAGATTCCTTTCTTCTATTCTTGTCTTTTTGGAAGTGCCTGTGAGAAGTACAAACGAAAGACGTACAAGGGTTATTGTGAACAATGTATCAAAATCGATGTGCCAACAAACTTTCCCATTTTGATAATTGACAAAAAAATAAGAATATAGAAAGTAGCTCCCCCGTAATCAAGGATCTCTCCCTCAATATGATTTCTCCCCCTTTGTCATTTAATCAAACATGGTGAGAAAAAGCTAGAATAATAAAGCACATATGTGTAAGGAACATAACAGTAAACAGAAATCCATAAGAGAAACATTCATTAATAAAAGCAGGGGTACAATTACTGGGCTTTGAAAGCCAAAACACAACACACAACTAAAAACAGATTTTAAAAGTCACGTAGGACAGCAGAAAATACATACTAAAAGTCCCCGAAGGACCACACAAAACAAGACTAAATACAGCATCATCAACTGTCAGGAGCATGAGAAGGACCTGCCTCCTGATCTTCATCATCCCCGAGAGCAGTGGTAAAGGCGCCATAAGGGTCGACGCCATCCGGGTATATGAAACCATAGACATTGGGATCAGTGAAGCGAGGGCCAGGAAAATCAGGATGAGAAGTGTTAGGATTGAGAAAGGGAGTGTGCTCCTCAAACATGCGCTGAATATAGTAGGCTTGATCCATAAAGCCGTGGTGGATAAGGGTGTCGAGCCCCCGAGTGTTGGCCTGAAGGCGCTCATGGGTGGAAAGAGAGAGATCGGCAAACTTGCGATTAATGTATCAGCGAACATCATGAGTGAGGAGGGACGCCGGAGGAGAGGCAGGTCCACCGACAACAGCAGCAGGAGCAACAACAGGAGCACCAGCAATAGCACCAGCAGGAACTGCACGGGCACGACCCTTAGATTTGGAAAGAGGAGTAGGACAAGGGTCACCAATCGGGCAGTGAGTGAGGTCAACACCATTGGCTTCGAGGATCATAGTGATGTACATGCCAAAAAAGAGAGAACGATGAGCAGAGTCCCTGATGAGCATCATGGTGTAGATGATGGATTTTGCTAGTGAGAAAGGTTGCCTGGCGACCAGATAGTACATGTAGATCAGTTCTTCAGCAGTCATGCTGTCCATGTTCCCAGATTTTGGAGTCAGAGTATGGCAGAGGATGCGATGCATGTCATGGAAGAATGGACTAAGATCCTTGTCATCTGGGCGTTGAACAAGAGAGCCGCCGCAGATGTTGAAGAGGAACTCCTCATAAGACATGTCAGAAGAGAAAGTGATGTGGTCTATGGTGCTCGGAAGGGAACGATATACCTTTCGCTCATCAAGACCAAGGATGCTGGCCAAGGATGCGGCAGTGACAGTAATCTTGACACCACCAACCTTAGTCTCGAACTCGGGACCTTCCTTGGCGGGAACAAGGTTGCAGTAGAACATCCGGATGGCATGCGGATAGTAGTCAACTTGGCGCTCGAGGAGGGCTTCGATGCGGAAGAAGCGGAAGTAATCAAGATGGTCTTTGAAGTTGATCCACGAGATGGGTTTCCCGGCGCATACATGAGCCTTGTGGTAGAAGGAGAACCATTCCCGTGAATGGGAAGCTGACTTGAAAATGAGCGGAATGTAGCCGTGAGTTGGTGGAGGAACTTGGAGAGCAAGGGAAGGAGGCTGAGCGGAGGAGGAGCTTCCGTCATTTCGTTGACGCTTGGAGTGAGAAGCCATGGATGGTGAGAGAGTGAAAGAGTGGGTTTGAAAGAAGGAAGGAGAGGGAGAAGAGTTTATAATGGATAGAGAGGTGTAATAAGGAGTTATGATGGTTGGGAACGGATAGAGAGGAAGGGGAACGGATAGAGAGAAAAGAGGAGCGGATAGAGAGGCACCCGACTCTTCGTTCTCTGTGCCTGTGCAACGAAAACGAAAAATTCGGCGAATTATACCGGATTTCCGATGGAAAATCCGGATGAAGATAAGTTCAAATTTAATACGGGTAGGTGGTGGGTCACATCCCATAAATGAGATAGCCGTTCGCGGCCGGGGTAGGTGCTGGAAATGAACGGATAATCTGGCGGATTTATGCGGAAATCCTCCAAAAAATCCGTGAACGAAAAAAAGAGTTCAATTTGAGATATCGAGGAGACTGATTTCATGACAAATAAAAGTGAATCGATCTTCAGAAAGAAGTTTGGTAAAAATATCAGCAAGTTGATGAGTGGTGTCAATAAATTCAAGACAAATATCACCTTTCAGTTGATGATCCCGTAGAAAGTGATGTCTTATTTCTCTGTGTTTGGTACGAGAGTGACAAATCGGGTTTTTCGTGAGATTAATGGAGCTAGTATTATCACATTTGATGGAGATGCATTAAGAAGAAATACCATAATCTATTAGTGTCTGTGTCATCCAAAGAATTTGTGCACAATAACATCCTGCCGCTATGTATTCAGCTTCGGTGGTAGAAAGAGCGACGAAGTTTTGTTTCTTGCTAAACCATGATACCAAGGATTTACCCAAGAATTGACATGTGCCGCTAGTGCTTTTTCGGTCAAGTTTGCATCCGGCAAAATCCGCATCCGAGAAGCCGCGAAGCTCAAAGGATGAGGATTTTGGATACCATAGCCCCAAGTTAATGGTTCCCTTGAGATACCGAAAAATACGTTTTACGGCACATAGGTGAGATTCTTTGGGATTTGCTTGATATCGAGCACAAAGACATACACTAAACATAATGTCGGGACAACTAGCAGTTAGATAAAGTAAACTACCGATCATACCTCGATACTTACGAATGTCGACGGATGTGCCATCTTCATCTTTGTCAAGCTTTGTCGTTGTTGCCATAGGAGTCCTCATTGATTTGGATGAGTCAAGTTTGAAACGCTTGAGGAGATCCTTTGTGTATTTTGCTTAATTGATGAAGGTCCCTTTGGGTCCTTGTTTGATTTGTAAGCCCAAAAGAATGATAGTTCACCCATCATGCTCATTTCAAATTCTTCCTGCATAACTTTAGCAAATTCTACACAAAGTGTATTATTAGTAGAACCAAAAATAATGTCATCGACATAAATTTGAACCAATAAAAGAGGGCCATTATAGGATTTGATAAACAGTGTCGTGTCGACTTTGCCCTTAGAAAAATTGTGAAAAACAAGAAAGGAGCTAAGGCGCTCATACCAAGCACGGGGAGCTTGTTTGAGGCCATAAAGGGCTTTGTGGAGTTTGAACACGTGATTAGAAAATTAAAAATCTTCAAAGCCATGAGGTTATTTTACATAAACTTCCTCTTTAATAATACCATTTAGAAAAGTACTCTTAACATCCATTTGAAAGAGTTTAAAATCATTAAAGCAAGTAAAAGCACATAGCATACGAATGGATTCAAGACGAGCAACCGGAGCATAGGTCTCGTCGTAGTCAATGCCTTCCTCTTGGTTATAGCCTTGGACAACCAATCGGGCTTTGTTACGAGTCACTAACCCATCTTCATTAAGTTTATTGCAAAAATGGGGTGATTGCTAGGTTTTGGGACAAGTTCCCAAACCTTGTTTCGCTCAAATTGATTTAGCTCTTCTTGCATTGCTATCATCCAAAATTCATCAAAAAATCATCATTAACATTTTTAGGCTCTATTTGAGAGATAAAAGCCACGTTTGCACAAAGATCATGAGTGGAGGATCTAGTGGTAACACTGGAAGAAGGATCCCCAATGATAAGCTCCTTAGGATGATTGGTGACAAATCTCCATTCTTTTGGAAGATCCTTTTGAGGAGGCTCGAGAGGAGGAGACTCTTTTGTTGGAGG
The DNA here is from genome assembly GCA_029216955.1 of Iris pallida. Taxonomy (NCBI): domain Eukaryota; kingdom Viridiplantae; phylum Streptophyta; class Magnoliopsida; order Asparagales; family Iridaceae; genus Iris; species Iris pallida. The sequence goes on along the minus strand of JANAVB010009198.1, from coordinate 11,979,688 downwards.
AGTCATAATTTTATTGTTAGATGAAGAAGGACGATCTCCAATAGAGGAGTTCTCTAATCCAAACGAGATGTCATCAATATCATCGAAAGAGGAGAATGTAGAAGAGTTAAGTTCATTAAAAGAGACATTGATTGACTCTTCGACAATAAGACTTCTTTTATTAAAAATACGAAAACCTTTACTATGAGTAGAGTATCCAAGGAATATTCTTTCATAGGCTTTCTCTTCAAACTTGCCAAGGTTATCCTTGGTATTCAAAATAAAACAGTTACATCCAAAAACTTTAAAATATTCAATAGAGGGAATTTTGTCAAACCAAAGCTCATAAGGAGTCTTTTTAGAATAGGTCTAATCAAGACCCTATTTATAACATGACATGCCGTGTTAACAACTTCCGCCCAAAAATATTGGGAGAGCTTATATTGGTTTAACATAACCCGGGCCATATCGCCAAGGGTTCTATTCTTTCTCTCCACAACACCATTTTGTTGAGGAGTTCATGGACAAGCAAAATCATGTCCAAAACCATTCTTTTTACAAAATCTTTTGAAATCGACATTATCAAATTCTCTTCCATGATCACTTCTAATCTTGTTAATAGAAAAACCTTTCTCATTTTGAACACGTTTACAAAAAGCAACAAATTCACGAAAAGTATCACTTTTGCAAGCAAGAAAAATAACCCAAGTAAATCTCGAAAAATTATCAACCAAAATAAAAGCATAAAGCTTGCCTCCAAGACTAGCAACTCTACTAGGACCAAAAAGATCCATATGAATAAGTTGAAGAGGTCTAGAGGTACTCACAGAGTTGATGGATTTGATGGATGACTTGGTCAACTTACTTTTCTCGTATTTTTCACACACCATATCCTTTTTGAACAGGATACTTGGGAGTCCTCTTACGAGCTTCTTGGTGGCAAGACGGGAAATAGTATCCATGTTGGCGTGTCCGAGCCTCATGTGCCAAAGCCAACTTTCATCATTCTTAGCAACTAAGCACCTATCATTGTTAGTGTCTTCGACACGATATAAAACTTAGATATTGTTTTCTCTAATGCCTTCATAAACAATAGATCCACTTGAACTATCGGTAATAAAACATTTGAGCTTAACAAACTTGATATCATAACCATTATCGGTAAGATGACTAATACTAAGAAGATTGTGTTTAAGATTAGTAATATGAAACACATTCTTAATACAAGGATAAGGAGGGGAACCGATATTACCATTTCCTATAATGTGACCTTTAAGATTGTTACCAAAAGAGACGTGTCCTTCCTTCTTCATCTATAGCGTTGTAAATAATGAAGCATCCCCGGTCATGTGCCGTGAACAACCGCTATCGAGAATCAACTTGCTTCTAGCATGAAAAGGACTCTTCACCTACAACATAAGTTGAAGATGAACATTTTAGTACCCATGATCGTATGGGTCCTTGAGTGTTAGTCTTAGGAACCCACTTATAAACTTTCTTATCAACTAGTTTCCTTGTATGATAATAATTGGTCGTATGTCCAAGCAAACCATAGTAGTTGCAAATCATAGAGGATTTAGAAGAAGATGTGTGAGTATCATGCATATGTGAATCTCTAGTGCGAGGAGTTCTATCATTAGCATTATGATGATGATAATAAAAAGCATGATGCGAAGTATTTTTCTTAACAAATGGTCCTTTCCTTGTGTTAGAATAGGACTTGTGTGTAGTGTTCATGTAAGAAGTATGCCTAGCATTGTAATGAGTATGGAGGTGTCTTAGAGCATATATGTGAGTAGTGTTCTTATTACATAGAAGATCATTATACTTAATAGAGGTATCATATTCTCTCCTATTAGCATCTTGAATTTTATGCATAGCAAATTCATAAGACTTTCTCATGGATTGAATATCATCATCCTTTTCTTGATAGTGACAAGGGATTCTTAAAACTTGAGTCGCAAAGACTCTATTTCATCCGTGTCAGAAGCAGGAGATTTCCCCTTTACATCAATAATGATGCTTGAGAGTCTCTCTACTTCAAGTTGAAGAGCATCAACCTCTTTTAGAGATTTCTTGTAATTATTCCTAACACCTTTGTGCTCTTCATGTAGTTCAAGGATAGCTTTCTCCAAGTCATCATAAGTAAGAGTATTTAAGGAGAGATCATCAAGTACCTCATCGGTTGCCATGAGACAAACGTTGGCATTGTGTTTACACTCTTTGTCGTTGTCAGAGTAGCTTGCGTCACTCTCACACCAAATGCTTGTGTTGGCGAATTTCCTGGAGGACGAGCTTCTTTTGCTAGGCTTCTCGTACTTGCTTGAGTCTTTTCTTATCATAGGACAGTCCCTCTTGATGTGTCCGATTCTTCTGCATTGATAGCATGCCGGATCTTCCTCATTGTCCCGTCTAAAGCGGTTGGCTTTGTTGAATTTGAAAAACTTTCGGAAGTGCTTAGCTGTGAGAGCTATTTCTTCATCATCGTACGACTCGTTGTCGTCGGAGCTATCCTTGGAGTAGGACTTTGTAACCTTGAGAGCAAGAGACTTCTCCTTCTCTTTGGCCTTCTCCTTCTCCTTCTCTTATATGGAAGATTCCTCTTGATCTTTCATATCGAGTTCATGAGTCATAAGCTTACCCATGAGGGTTTCAAGGTTCATGACTGTCAGGTCGTTTCCCTCAATGATTGCGGTAGCTTTAGGACTCCATACTTTTGTCAATCCTCTAAGGATTTTTCTGATCTTTTCATGAGCAGGATACTCCTTACCAAGAGAAGAAAGAGGATTAATAATATCACCAAAATGAGTAAACATGCAAATAATAGATTCATCATGTTTCATTTTAAAGGACTCATATTCTTGCGTAAGTCTACTAATCTTGGATTCTTTTACTTGTGATGTACCCTCGTGTGTGACTTCAAGTAACTTCCAAATCTCATTGGAAGTCTTGCAAGTAGATATTCTATTGAATTTACTACTATCGAAAGCACAATAAAGAGCGTTAATAGCCTTGTCATCTCGACTAGCAAGCTTCTTGGTATTTTCAGTAAGTGTGTCCCTAAGGGTATCAGATGCAACATCCTCAATAACTCTGGAAGGAGTAGGGAGACCATTTATCACACAATCCCATAAATCGAAATCTATGGACTTCAAATAAATGCTCATCCTAATCTTTCAGTAGTTATAGTTGGTTCCAACAAATAGGGGAGGCCTATTTGTGGAGTGTCCCACATTTTGGAAGGTGTTGATACTAGAGTTAGTGGCCATGGATCACTTAATGGGTGTAAATCCAAATCAATAGAACAAAGCTCTAATACCAATTGTAGAACCCTAGAGGGGGGGTAAATGGGGAAATAAAATATTAACTAAGCACAAGAAGCAATATACGTCAAATGAAAAAATAGAGTAAGAAGATCAAACACAATATGTATTCTGGTATTCTCGCTTGAGGCAATCCAGTCCCGGAACTCTCTCCGGCTTAAATCCACTATTTAATAAAATAGTACACACGAGTTTGGATCCGAAGAACTCGCCAACTTCAACACGAGTTTGGATCCGAAGAACTCGCCAACTTCAACACACGAGTTTTCTTACGAAGGCTCGCCAACTTCAAGTAGGAAAAGAAAAGGATGCTTTGATCTTCTAAACACTTGAAGATCGAAGAATAAAGCTCTTGTTAAACTCTAGCACTTTTGGGTTGGATGACAATTGAAGATTGAGTAGAGTAGTAATGGTGAAGCTATTTTTGTGGTTGAGAAAATTTAAAGCTTGGAAGAGATAGCCTTTAAGAGGAGAGACTAAAGCCCCTTTTATACAAATCCAAAGTCATAAAGGCCATTCAGCCATCAACCGGATTATCCGTCAAATTTCAACAAAAATCCGTCAGATTATCCGGTCAATAATAACGGTCATAAAAAGAGCCGTTAGATGCATTAAATGCAGCTGCCAGATGTCGTTGGATTTGAATTCAAAAGTTACAAATAAGTCAAGCAGATTATCCGTCGAATTTTAGCGGAAATTCGGCGGATGATCCGAACTATAGCTCACAAACTTGCTGTGAGAGGTTCGGATTATTCACAGGAGTTTCGTGGATGTCCGTCGGATTATCCGAACTTCTGCTCACTAACTTGCTTTAAGCGATCGGATTATCCGGCAGATTTTCGCGGATGTCCGTCGGATTATCCGAACTTTGGCTTACTAACTTGCTGTGAGCGATCGGATTATCCAGCAGATTTTTGCGGATGTCCATCGGTTTATCTGAACATTGGCTCACTAACTTGCTGTGAGTGATCGGATTATCCGGCAGATTTATCCGAAAATTTGACGAATTTTTCGTCTCCTCTGAATGACTTTACTTCACCATTTCTTTCTTTATGTATGTCATCTTAGCAAAGTGCGTACAAATATTCCTAGACATTTACAAACTCAGGAAAAGAACAGGGATAAGAACCGTCTTCTTTATAGTATTTAAGCTGGATCTTTTTGCATGGCCTGCTTCATAGTTTTTTGCATTTCTCTTTGTTGTAGTATATCATCATCTTGAAGCTTGGAAGAGATAGCCTTTCTTATATTCTTGTCTTTTTGGAAGTGCCTGTGAGAAGTATAAACTAAAGCTGTAAAAGGGTTATTGTGAACAATGTATCAAAATTGATGTGCCAACATACTCAAGACGTGTTGGACACTTGGACACTGATCAAGATTGGATATCTACTCAGTTCAAAACCGAAGCTATATTTGCCACTCGAGACTGTATTTCTTTATGCAATATAATTTTTATTTTTATTGAGTCTAGAAATACATTGTACATCGAGTTGTACTGGCAAATAGGCTATCCAAAATCGTTTTTAAAAATTGGCCTATGTTTTGAAAAACATCTCTTATTTACAAATGCTTATGAAGGATTTCAAAAAGCCCCAAAAATATTTTCTTAAAATATTCCTGACCAACCCTGACAGAACTCGGCCAGAGTTCGGCCAAGGTGAATGTTATGTGAACGTTGGTTTTTGAACTTGTTCTCCCTTTAGTTGCGGTTTGTTACATAGAGTTCTGTCCGAATTCTGTCCGAATTCTGTCAGAGTTCTGTCTTTGGAAAAACTATAAATAGAGAGAAATTCTGATCATTTTAAATCACTCGTTCACTTTTATCTCTTCTCTTCTAAAGCTTACGTTTCTTCCAAAGAGTTTTCTAAAAGCTTTAACTTTCAAATACCAAGTCAGTTACAATTCTCTAGTCAATTTGCCGGTACGGTGCAGTCTAGAAGATTTTAGAGAAATTATAATCAAAGGCTTGATTGAAGAAAGACTCTTCAAAACTAAAGTTGGTTGAGTTCTTCGTATCAAATCTCGCATCTATAGATGTTTCAAGGACTTCGTATGAAAACTTGCAGAATTTTTCAATAGTGGATTCAACTGGAAGCTAGTGTTCTTTCGACTAGACTAGTCCTCACAAGAGAAAAACCAGTATAAATTGCTGTGTTTGCGTTTGCCTTCTGATCTCTCTTCTTTACAGTTATTACTTTGTGATTATTGATATTATTTCTGTGATCTAACTACTAACAAGTTTTTAATTAGCAATATTCCGCTGCCTACTCTATTCACCCCCTCTAGAGTATTCTACTTTACGACTTCATTCCTACAATTGGTATCAGAGCAGGTTATACAGGTAAAGCAAGGTAACGCTGTAGTTATATTTAATTGTTATATAGATCACAACATTACACATGGTAACAGTAAAATTCACAAGTGAAGGCCAAGCCACAAACAGCCTCCACTTTTTGACGTCACAAACTACACTTATTGGAAAACACGGAAGAGTTTCTTCTTAAAATCTCTTAACTTTGACTTATTGTCTATAGTTATTGATGGCTACAAAAAACCTCCTCGTATTACTATTGAGAGCATTTTAGCTGATAAACCCCATGATAAATATACTGAGGATGAAAAAAAATGCCAGTCTTGACGCACGTGCTATTAACGCTTTATTTTGTGCTTTAGACAGAACTGAATTTAATAGGGTGTCGACTTGCACAACATCAAATGAAGTGTGAAAACTTCTCGAAGTAACCCACAAAGGATTAACATAAGTCAAGGAGTCAAAGATTAGCATACTTACTCAAAAGTACGAGGCGTTCAAGATGAAGTCAAATGAATCCGTCACTCAGATGTTTACGAGATTCTTGGATATTGTAAATCCTATGTCTTCATTAGGCAAGGAATACAGTAACCATAAGAAGATTCGTAAACTTCTACGAGCTCTCACAAAGAACTGGATTCCAAAGGCTATAGCAATCATTGAAGGAAATGACCTCTCAACAATGTCTCTGGAAACCCTCATGGGTATAAGCTACTCACTCACGAGTTAAAACTTCAAGACTTTGAAGATTCTACACCAAAGAAGAAGTCAGGGAAGTCGATCGCTTTCAAGGCTCAACATAGAAGAACCGTCGAAGATGATTCTGACGACAGCGACTCTGACTCTGAAGATCAAGCTATTCTGAAAGGACATATGAAGAAAGATTGTCCAACAGCATCATCATCAACAAAAAAGCAACAAATATGACAAAGACTACCTAAAGAGATCTACATCAAGGAAGTACGCCAATACAAGCATTTGGCATGAGAGCGAAGCCAGCGATTCAGAATACGAACAATCGGATGACTCTGCAAATGTATGCTTGATGGCTTGCGATCAGGTAACCACTAATCTTCTGTTTGATCCTTATGATGATTTCACCTTTGAGAAATTAGGAGAGGCTTTCAGTGACCTGTTAAATGACTACAGAAAACTGCGTAGTAAATATGAAACCTCTAAGAAGGTACTTAAAGAGTAGAAAGGTGAGATAGGAAGACATACCGACCAACTAAAGAGTACAAAGGTGAGATAGGAAGACATACTGACCAAAGGTTAGAAATAATGATCCTTCTATTGAGTCTGGTGAGCTTTCTTCTATTAAGCTGTTGTTACACGAGACTATCAAGTTATCCGAAAAAAAGACCAAACTATCATCCAGTTAAAGGAAGACCTATCTAAGGAGAGAAAGAATCACCAGCGTGTACAAGTCAGAATGGAAACACTTACATCTGACTATACTAGATTATATGACACCTCCAAAAAGTTAAAAATTAGTTTAGAAAAACGGCCAGAAGTTGCTGCTTCCTATTCTAACACGTGTCAATTACCGAATCATCGAAACACGCCCAAACCAAACACTGTCAGACCAAACCATACCAAACTTATGCCCAAGAAGACTCATAGGCATACATTTTTCTATATTAGAAAACCAAAACCTACCAATCATGCACCTCACACTACTTTTAATACTCAACATACAAAATGTCATTATTGTGGCCTCATTGGTCATATATTCTCTGTATGTAAAATCAGAAAGTTAGTATATTTAAATGTTTATGCATGGATAACAAAGACTAACATGTCAGGAACCTACAAAAATGGTACTAAGAGCATCATCTGTAAACTGTTTTGTAGATGGAACATCCTTCATATGCTAGAAGCAAATGGATCATCGACAGAGGTTACTCACGGCACATGGCCAGTGATGCATTATTATTCGCAACACTGTCGAAGAAGAATAAAGAAGAATATGTCTCCTTCGGTAATAATTTAAGAGGGTACATAATCGGTATTGGTGACATTGGTAAGGCTTCTTATCTTGTGATTAAAGATGTCTGTCTAGTTACCGAGTTAAAACATAATCTGCTCAGCATAAGCCATTTAGCTGATTACGGTTATGGCATTAACTTTGTCAAAGACGAATGTACTATAGATGATAGCTCAACTGGTAGTACTATCTTTGAAGGTATCAGGGAAGACAACATATATATTTTATATCTGTTAGAAGATGCTAACAAAACAGGTAGATGCTTGATGGCCAAGAGCATTGAGAGTCAACTATGGCATATCAGACTCAGTCATGCAAATATATACACAATTTTAAAACTATCCACAAAGAAGTTGGTACACGGTTACCAGACATATCTTTCAAGAAAGATACGGTATGTAGCGAATATAAAAAGAACAAAGCTACCCGATCCGCATCTTTAAATCCAAGAACGTTGTAAGAAAGTATAGAATAAAAAAGTTCCATAATTACTCGCATTCATAGAGATCATAGCGACGAATTTGAGAATACAGAGTTCAAGCAATTCTGTGACACACACACGATTATTTGCATGAGTTTTCTTGTCCTAGGACTCCATAACAAAATGGAGTTATGGAACGTAAGAACAGGACTCTATCTGAAATGGCTAAAGTAATGTTGAACCAGTTTAGTCTACCTAGATACTTTTGGGCTGAAGTTGTCAATACAGCGTGCTATATTCTCAATAGGGTTCTAATTCGACCTATATCAAAGAAGACTCCCTATGAGTTATGGTTTGATAGAACACCCACTCTTTCATATTTCAAGATATTTTGTTGTAAATGCCTTATTCTTAATACTAAAGACAACCTGAGTAAATTTGATGAAAAGGCCGATGAAGGTATCTTTTTAGGTTATGCGGCAAAGAGCAAAGGGTACAGAGTCTTCAACAAGAGAATAATGATCATCGAAGATTCAATTAATGTCAAATTTGATGAACTAAATCAACATTTAGACGATGATGATAATGAAGACGTGAGTACACCAAGTACAGCTGCTACAAAACCTTCCCATAAAGATGCAGAACCTTCACACCAAGCACCAGCTGAGTCTTCAAGTAAAGAAGCCGGAACCAGCAATCCTAAGGATATGCCAAAAGAGGTGAGATTCTTGGCAAATCATCCAAAGGACTTGGTAATTGGTGAGATTACTAAGGGTTTAAGTACTCGTTCCTCTAATAAAGATATAGCTTCTTGTGCTGCTTTTATTTTACAGCTTGAACCCAAAAATATTAAAGAAGCATGTAGTGATAAATTTTGGTCAGATACTATGCAAGAGAAATTAAACCAATTCGAATGAAATCAAGTTTGGGAACTTGTTCCCAAGCCCATTGATCATTCGGTCATTGGCCCCCTTGGGTATTCCGAAACAAACTGAACGAGAATGGTTTAGTGACTCGTAATAAGGCTCGACTCGTAGCTCAAGGATACAATCTAAAAGAAGGTATCGACTACGATGAGACTTATGCCCCAGTTGCGAGATTAGAATCCATTCTCATGTTATGTGCATTTGTATATTTTCATAATTTCAAGTTATTTCAAATGGATGTTAAAAGCGTATTTTTGAATGGTTTTATAAAAGAAGAAGTTTATGTAGCCCAACCTCCAGGTTTTACTGATTTTAAAAATTCTTATTATGTTTTCAAGTTGAAGAAAGCCTTATACGGTTTGAAACAAGCCCCTCGTGCTTGGTATGATCGTCTAAGCTCTTTTCTACTTAACAACAGTTTTTTAAAAGGAAAGGTTGACACTACACTGTTTATAAAATCTTTGAATAACAATCTTCTTTTGATTCAAATCTATGTAGATGATATTATTTTTGGATCCACTGATGAATCTCTTTGTCAAGAATTTTTAAAGTGTATGCAGAATGAGTTTAAGATGAGCATGATGGGAGAGCTGAAATTCTTTTTCGGACTGCAAATTAAACAAACCAACAATGGGACATTCATAATTCAAGCAAAGTACACAAAAGATTTATTAAAGAAGTTCAACCTGGAAGTAGTCAAACCACTTAGCACTCCAATTGCGACTTCAACCAAGCTTAATATTGATGAACAAGGCAAATACATCAGCATACGTAAGTATCGAGGTATGAACGGTAGCTTACTGTACTTAACTGCTAGTCAACCAGACATTATGTTTAGTATTTGCTTGTGTGTACATTTTTAAGCCAATCCTAAGGAATCACATCTATGCACGGTTAAGCGTATCTTTCGATACCTTAAAGGCACTTCTTTTGTCGGCTTATGCTATCCTAAAACTACGTCATTTGACCTAACAAGTTATTCTGTTGCTGATTTTGCCGGATGTAAAGTTGATAGAAAAAGTACCAGCGGCACATGTCATTTCCTAGGAAAAGCCCTAGTCTCTCGGTTTAGCAAGAAGTAAAATTCTGTCGCATTATTAACAACTGAGGCTGAGTATATCGCCGCAGGACGTTGTTGTGCACAAATTTTATAGATGAAGCAAACTTTAGAAGACTTTGAACTACATTACACACACATACCCATTTTCTGTGATAAATCTAGTTCTATTAATTTGACTAAGAATCCAGTTTGTCACTCTCGTACTAAGCATATCGAGATTCGACATCATTTTCTTGGAGATCATCAACAAAATGGAGATATAGACCTTGTATACATAGACACGTAGAATCAATTGGCTGATATTTTTATAAAACCTCTAGCGGAAGATCGTTTCAATTATTTACGTCGAGAATTAGAAATTTTAGATGTTAATAATATTAATTAATTTTGTTTTATTAATTAATTTATTCAATACTCAATAACTATTTTTGAGACAAGCCTACAAAGAGTCTGTCTGTCACCACGACTACGGTCGAAGCGAAGCGGTACTTAATTGTTCCCCGGAGAACCCAGGAGAACCCTAGGCGAATTCGATCGGCCCGAGTTCGGTCCAAATTTGGCCAGAGTTCTGTTGGTGCTGTAAGTTTTTAAGTCAGAACCCGAGGTCTTCTCCTCTTCATCTCTTCCAAACTATTTTATCACAGCAGCAACAGAAGCCGAAGAACCCCCAAACCCTAGCTTTTCTTCACTCCCTTTCTTCCAATCTACGTAGAGAGATCCATCCAAAATTTGGATTCGTGCGGAGAATCGCGTCCTCTACAACATACTTGATTCTCGGAAGGTATAAATCCTTCTCTCCTCCACTTTCAAATTCTTAGGGTTACCTAGTTTTTTGGGAACAATGTCTAAGGGATTCAATTCTTTCAAGAGAAAGAAGACCAATGCCAGTGAAAAGGCATCGTCTTCTTATCCGAACATGGATTCACTCTTTTTTCGGTCTAATCGGGTGACTGTGTATCGGATGAGTTTTACTTCAAAACTCATAACCAAGCTTTGCTTTGGTATGCTGACTTTGCTATGCGTACAATATGCACAGGCGCTCCGATTAAATGGACTGTATTTCTAGATCATCGTCCTTTCTTTGAGGCATTAGGGTTACACCGTCTCGTTACCCTATAATTCTCTATAGCTACTAATGCCCTTAGACTATTCTATTGTAACTTTGTGTTAGATACTTTTACCTTAAGAACTCGTGTTGACGGGAACGATATCGAGTTCGATGATGTGTTGCTAGCAAAAATTATTGGTATTCCAAACGAAGGTGCCTGCTTGATGACATCATCGACTACGACTTTCCTGAGGGTACGACTCTTGTTAGTTTCAATAATGGGCTTTGTGTGCCAGCACGTGCTCGTCCTGGAAAGTTCAAAGCCAATAACTTGAACTTGTTTAACTACGAGCTAGATCGCATCATCTATTCCACTATTCTTCTGAAATCCACATCAAAAGATGATGTCACTGCACTATAACTCACTGTACTATAACTTTCTCTTATGCGATGCTTATCCCTCGCATCTTTCAGCATTTTGAAATCGACTTATCCACTTGCGCTCTGGACCCTGAGTCCAAGTTTCTCAAGCTTTCTCGTCGTAGCATTTCCAATACTCCTCCACCTCCTGCACCTGCTCCTACTGCACCTGTTCCTCCTCAGACCTACCCTATAACTTTTGAAGGTATTCATCAGCACCTTTCGGATATGAAGACTTTCTTTGTTGACACTTCCAGGGAACGTGAGTTCCGTGACGTGACTCGGTTCCAGGCTATTGCCAACTCATTTGCCGACGATCTCCGATTTGCTCAGACGGGTCATTCTACTAGCTCTCTTCCTAGAGACCCTTCTGTATCTAGTTACCGTATTGATGATGAGGCGGTCCACTCTCTGTTCCAGCCAGGGAACGCTTATGATTGGTATCGTACTTCTGCTGCTACTCCATATACCTCTGGAGCTAGAACATCTGGAGCTGGTCCATTCGGTTATGGTGGACATACTGGCACTGCAGATGATGATGATGACGATGGGGATGACATGTGATTTTTTTGTACTATTGAGACTGATGTTATTATCTTTGTTTACTTGAAAATGCTCCGACATATCAAGCTAGTATCAGTACTCTTATTTTTCTATTGTGACTTTTTTGTCTGATGGACATGTTATATATTTTCTTCAGCATAATTTATTCAGTTTAGCATTTCTCACAACATTATCTTTTATTACGCTTCCATTTAAACTGCATGTGAAAAAATTTCTGCTTATCACATTTTCTTTACTGTCTATGACATTTATACCAGGCCTGTGATAATTTTTTTATATATATCAATATTTTTCTGTTTCTTTACTGATTGTTACTTATGCATATATTGAGGGGGAGCTTTCTCTTTTGCAATTATTTTGCTAAGTGACAACGGGGGAGAAATAAGATCTAACATCTTCGATCTGTAAGAATAGAGCATATGAACAATCTACAGGAACAATTTTTTTGGTACATTATCTCGGTATATTTTGTTTTGATAAAGACCAAAGATGTTATATCGGTCAAGGTTTATCAATTATAAAAATAGAAAAGATTGTTGGCCCATTGGTCATGGTCAAACCTGATTTTAATAATTGATCAAACTCTATCTCGATATACAGAACAACTCAGATGTTTACTCAAGATGTGTTGGACACTTGGACACTGATCAAGATTGGATATCTTGTCAAGATTGGATATCTACTCAGTTCAAGACCGAAGCTATGTTTGCCACTCGAGACTGTATTTCTTTATGCAATATAATTTTTATTTTTATTGAGTCTAGGAATACATTGTACACCGAGTCGTACTGGCAAATAGGCTATACAAAATCGTTTTCAAAAATTGACCTATGTTTTGAAAAACATCTCTTATTTACAAAAGCTTCTGAAGGATTTCAAAAAGACCCAAAAATATTTTTTTAAAATATTCCTGACCAACCCTGACAGAACTCGGCCAGAGCTCAGCCAATGTGAACGTTGGTTTTTGAACTTGGTCTCCCTTCAGTTACGGTTTGTTACATTGAGTTATGTCCGAATTCTGCCAGAGTTCTGTCTTTAGAAAAACTATAAATAGAGAGAAATTTCGATCATACCAAATCACTCATTCACTTTCATCTCTTCTCTTCTAAAGCTTACGTTTCTTCCAAAGAGTTTTATAAAAGCTTTCATTTTCAAATCCCAAGCCAGTTACAATTCTCTAGTCAATTTGCCAGTACGGTGCGGTCTAGAATATTTCAGAGAAATTTTAATAAGAGGCTTGATTGATGAAAAACTCTTCAAAACTGAAGTTGGTCGAGTTCTTCGTATCAAAGCTGGCGTCTGTAGAAGTTGTAAGGACTTCGTATGAAAACTTGCGAAATTTTTCAATAGTGGATTCAACTGGAAGCTAGAGTTCTTTCGACTGGACTAGTCCTCACAAGAGGGAAACCAGTAAAAATCGTTGTGATTGCGTTTGCCTTCTGATTTCTCTTCTTTACAGTTATTACTTTGTGATTATTGATATTATTTCTGTGATCTAACTGCTAACAAGTTTTTAATTAGCAATATTCTGCTGCCTACTCTATTCACCCCCTCTAGAGTATTCTGCTTTACGACTTTATTCCTACAATTGGTATCAGAGCGGGTTATACAGGTAAAGCAAGGTAACACTGCAGTTATATCTAACTGTTATATAGATCACAATATTATACATGGCAACTGTGAAATTCACAAGTGAAGGCCAAGCCACAAACAGACCTCCACTGTTTAACGGCACAAACTACACTTATTGGAAAATACGGATAAGTTTCTTCTTAAAATCTCTTGATTTTGACTTATGGTCTATAGTTATTGATGGCTACAAAATGCCTCCTCGTATTACTGTTGAGGGAGTTTTAGTTGATAAACCCCATGATAAATATACTGAGGATGAAAAAAAGGCCAGTCTTGATGTACGTGCGATTAACGTTTTATTTTGTGCTTTAGACATAAATGAATTTAACAGGGTGTCGACTTGCACAATATCAAATAAAGTGTGGAAACTTCTCGAAGTAATCCACGAAGGAACAACACAAGTCAAAGAGTCAAAGATCAACAGACTTACTCAAGAGTACGAGACGTTCACGATGAAGTCAAATGAATCCGTCACTCGGATGTTTACGAGATTCTTGGATATTGTGAATCCTTTGTCTTCATTAGGCAAGGAATACAGTAACCACGAGAAGATTCACAAATTTTTATGTGCTCTCACAAAGAACTGGATTCCAAAGACTACAACAATCATTGAAGGAAACGACCTCTCAACAAAGTCTCTGGAAATACTCATGGGTAAGCTACTCACTCACGAGTTAGAACTTCAAGACTTTGAAGATGCTACACCAAAGGAGAAGTCGATCGCTTTCAAGGCTCAACATAAAAGAACCGTCGAAGATGATTCTGACGACAGCGACTATGACTTTGAAGATCAAGCTCTTCTGAAAGGACATATGAAGAAAGATTATCCAATAGCATCATCATCAACAAGAAAAAGCAGCAAATATGACAAAGGCTACCTGAAGAGATCTACATCAAGGAAGTACGCCAATAGAAGCATATGGCATGAGAGCAAAGCCAGCGATTCAGAAGATGAACAGTCGGATGATGCTACAAATGTATGCTTGATGGCTTGCGATCAGGTAACCACTAAGCCTCTATTTGATCCTTATGATGATTTCACCTTTGAGCAATTAGGAGAGGCTTTCAGTGACCTACTAAATGACCACAGGAAACTGCGTAGTAAATATGAAACCTCTAAGAAGGTACTTAAAGAGTACAAATGTGAGATAGAAAGACTTACCGACCAACTAGGTAATGTTAGAAATAATGATTTTTTTATTGAGTCTGGTGAGCTTTCTTCTATTAAGTTGTTGTTACACGAGACTATCAAGTTATCCGAAGAAAAATACCAAACTATCATCCAGCTAAAGGAAGACCTATCTAAGGAGAGAAAGAATCTCCTATATGCGTAAGTTAGAATGGAAACACTTACATCTGACTATACTAGATTATATGACACCTTCAAAAAGTTAAAAATTAGTTTAGGAAAACTGCCAGAAGTTGCTGCTTCCTATTCTAACACGTGTCAATTACCGAATTATAGGAACACACCCAATCCAAACACTGTCAGACCAAACCATACCAAACCTATGCCCAAGAAGACGAATAGGCATACATTTTCCTATACTAGAAAACCAAAACCAACCAATCATGCACCTCACACAATTTTCAACACTCAACATGCAAAATGTCATTATTGTGGCCTTATTAGTCATATATCCTCTGCATGTAGAATCAGAAAGTTAGTAGATTTAAATATTTATGTATGGATACCAAAGACTAACATGTCAGGACCCTACAAGAAATGTGTACCAAGAGCTTTATCTGCAAACTGTTTTGTAGGTGGAACGTCCTTCACATGCTAGAAGCAAATGGATCCTTGACAGCGGTTGCTCAAGGCACATGACCGGTGATGCATCATTATTTGCAATACTGTCAAAGAAGAATAAAGAATGATACATCTCCTTCGGTAATAATTTAAGAGGGTACATAATCAGTTATTGGTAACATTGGTAAGGCTAAAGATGTCTGTCTAGTTACCGAGTTAAAATATAATCTGCTCTGCATAAGCCATTTAGCTGATCACGGTTATGGCACTAACTTTATCAAAGACAAATGTACTATAGTTGATAGCTCTACTGGTAGTACTATCTTTGAAGGTATCAGAAAAGACAACATATATGTTTTCTATCTTTTAGAAGATGCTAACAAAGCAGGTAGATGCTTGATGGCCAAGAGCATTGAGAGTCAACTATGGCATATGAGACTCGGTCATGCAACCATATACACAATTTCAAAACAATCCATAAAGAAGTTGGTACGCGGCTTACCGAACATATATTTCAAGAAGGATACGGTATATAGCGAATATGAAAAGAACAAAGCTACCCGATCCGTCTTTAAATCCAAGAAGGCTGTAAGTACCACTAGACCTCTACAATTATTATATATGGACTTATTTGGACCTAGAGAATTGCTAGTCTAGGTGGTAAGTTATATGCATTTTCATTGTAGATGATTTCTCTAGATACACATGGATATATTTTCTTGCACACAAGAACGATGCTTTGTCAGAATTTGTCACCTTTTGCTAGAAAGTACAGAATGAAAAAGATTTCTTGATTACTCGCATTCGTAGTGATCATGGCGGCAAATTTGAGAATGCAGAGTTCAAGCAATTATGTGACACACACGATTATTTGTATAAGTTTTCCTGCCCTAGTACTCCACAACAAAATGGAGTTGTAGAACTTAAGAATAGGACTGTATCTGAATTGGCTAGAGTAATGTTGAACCAGTTTAGTCTACTTAGATACTTTTGGGCTGAAGCTGTCAATACATCATGCTATAATCTTAATAGGGTTCTAATTCGACCTATATCGAAGAATACTTCCTATGAGTTATGGTTTGATAGAACACCGACTGTTTCATATTTCAAGATATTTGGTTGTAAATGCTTTATTCTTAATACTAAAGACAACCTGAGTAAATTTGATGAAAAGGCCGATGAAGGTATCTTTTTAGGTTATGCGGCAAAGAGCAAAGGGTACAGAGTCTTCAACTAGAGAACAATAATCATCGAAGAATCAATTAATGTCAAATTTGATGAACTAAATCAATATTTAGACGATGACGATAATGGAGGCGTAAGTACACCAAGTACAACTACTATAAAACCTTTCCACAAAGATGCAGAACCTTCACACCAAGCACCAGTTGAGTCTTCAAACAAAGAAGTCGGAACCAGAAATCCTGAGGATATGCCAAAAGATATGAGATTCTTGGCAGATCATCCAAAGGACTTGGTAATTGGTGAGATTACTAAGGGTGTAAGTACTCGTTCCTCTAATAAAGATATAGCTTCTTGTGTTGCTTTTATTTCACATCTTGAACCCAAAATCATTAAAAAAGCATGTAATAATAAATTTTGGGTAGATGCTATGCAAGAGGAATTAAACCAATTCGAACGAAATCAAGTTTGGAAACTTGTTCCCAAGCCCATGGATCATCTGATCATTGGCACCCGTTGGGTATTCCAAAACAAACTGAACGAGAATGGTTTAGTGACTCGTAATAAGGCTCGACTCGTAGCTCAAGGATACAATCAAGAAGAAGGTATCGACTATGATGAGACTTATACCCCAGTTGCAAAATTAGAATCCATTCGTATGTTATGTGTATTTACATGTTTTCATAATTTCAAGTTATTTCAAATGGATGATAAAAGCAATTTTTGAATGGTTTTATAAAAGAAGAAGTTTATGTAACTCAACCTCCAGGTTTTACTGATTTCAAAAATCCTGATTATGTTTTCAAGTTGAAGAAAGCCTTATACGGTAGAAATAAGCCCTTCGTGCTTGGTACGATCGTCTAAGCTCTTTTCTACTTGACAACAGTTTTTCAAAGGAAAAGGTTGATACTACACTGTTTATAAAATCTTTGAATAACAATCTTCTTTTGATTCAAATCTATGTAGATGATATTATTTTTGGGTCCACTGATGAATCTCTTTGTCAAGAATTTTCAAAGTGTATGCAGAATGAGTTTGAGATGAGCATGATGGGAGAGCTAAAATTCTTTCTCGGACTGCAAATCAAACAAACCAACAATGGGACGTTCATAAATCAAGCAAAGTACACAAAAGATTTATTAAAGAAGTTCGACCTGGAAGCAGTCAAACCACTTAGCACTCCAATGGCGACTTCAACCAAGCTTGATATTGATGAACAAGGCAAACCCATTGACATACGTAATTATCGAGGTATGATCGGTAGCTTACTGTACTTAACTGCTAGTCGAACAGACATTATGTTTAGTGTTTGCTTGTGTGCACGTTTTCAAGCCAATCCTAAGGAATCACATTTGTGCGCGGTTAAGCGTATCTTCCAATACATTAAAGGCACTTCTTTTGTCGGCTTATGGTATCCTAAAACTACGTCATTTGATCTAACCGATTAGTCTGAGTATATCGCCGCAGGACGTTGTTGTGCACAAATTTTGTGGATGAAGCAAACTTTAGAAGACATTGGACTACATTACACACACATACCTATTTTCTGTGATAACACTAGTTCTATTAATTTGACTAAAAATTCAGTATGTCACTTTCGTACTAAGCATATCGAAATTCGACATCATTTTCTAAGAGATCATCAACAAAATAGAGATATAGACCTTGAATACATAGACACATAGAATCAATTGGCTGACATTTTTACAAAACCTCTAGCGGAAGATCGTTTCAATTGTTTACGCCGAGAATTAAGAATTTTAGATGTCAATAATATTAATTAATTTTATTTTATTAATTAATTTATTCAATACTCAATAACTGTTTTCGAGACAAGCCCACAAAGAGTCTGTCTGTCACTACGACTACGGTCGAAGCGAAGTGGTACTTAATTGTTTTTCGGTGAACTCCCGTTAGCTGGGACATTACTCCTACAGCTAATCTGAAACAGATGTTGAGTAAAGAAAATTAATCTAAAAAAATATTAATTATATTATTTGAACTTTAAAATTACTAAACTTTGAATTAAATATTTGAAATAAGTTGATGAAAAAAGATATGGCCCACAATTTTTTTTAAAAACCCAGGAGAACCCTAGGCGAATTCGGCCCGAGTTCGGTCCGATTTCGGCCAGAGTTCTGTTTGTGCTGTAAGTTTTTAAGTCAGAACCCGAGGCCTTCTCCTCTTCATCTCTTCCAAACTATTTCATCACAGTTATAGCAGTAGCCGAAGAACCCCCAAACCCTAGCTTTTCTCCACTCCTTTTCTTCCAAACTATGAGGAGAGATCCATCCAAAATTTGGATTCGTGCGAAGAATCGCGTCCTCTACAACATACTTGATTCTCGAAAGGTATAAATCCTTCTCTCCTCCACTTTTAAATTCTTAGGGTTGCCTAGTTTTTGGGAAAGAATGCCTCAGGGAATCAATCCTTCAAGAGGAAGAAGACCAATGCCAGTGAAGAGGCATCGTCTTCTTATCAGAACATGGATTCACTCTTTTCCCTGGTCCAATCGGGTGACGGTGTGTCGGATGAGTTTTACTTCAAAACTCATGGCCAAGCTTTGCTTTGGTATGCCGACTTTGCTATGCGTACAATATGTACAGGCACTCCGATTAAATGGACTGTATTTCCAGGTCATCGTCTTTTCTTTGAGGCATTAGGGTTACACCGTCTCGTTACCCTACAATTCTCTATAGCTACTAATGCCCTTAGACTATTCTATTGTAACTTCGTGTTAGACATATTTACCGTAAGAACTCGTGTTGGCGGAATCAATATCGAGTTCGATGATGTGTTGCTAGCAGAAATCCTTGGTATTCCAAACGAAGGTGCCCCACTCGATGACATCACCAACTTTGAGTTTCTCGATGGTACGACTCTTGTTTGTTTCAAGAATTAGCTTTGTGCGCTAGCACGTGCTCGTCCTGGAAAGTTCAAGGCCAATAACTTAAACGTGTTTTACTATGAGTTACATTGCATCATCTATTCCACTATTCTTCTAAAATCTACTTCAAAAGATGATATCACTGCACTAGAACTCTCTGTCCTCTATCACATTCTTAAAGGGATTCATTTTTCTGCCCCTACGACTATCATCCAGATGATGGGTAGATTTCGCAGAAGAGAACGCAATCTCTCTTATGCGATGCTTATCCCTCGCATCTTTCAGTATTTTGACATCGACTTATCCACTTGCATTTTGGACCATGAGTCCAAGTTTCTTAAGCTTTCTCATCGTAGCATTGTCACTGCTCCTCCACCTCCTACATCTCCTCCTATTGTACCTGTTTCTCCTCAGACCTACCCTATGACTTTTGAGGGTATTCATCAGCACCTTTCAGATATGCAAAATTGCTTTATTGACACTTCCAGGGAACGTGAGTTCCGTGACGTGACTCGATTCCAGGCTATTGGCAACTATCTTCTTGGAGACCCTTCTGTATCTGGTCACAACATTGATGATGAGACGGTCCACTCTCTGTTCCAGCCAGGAAACGCTTACGATTGGTATCGTACTTCTGGTGCTATTCCACATACCTCTGGAGTTGGCACATCTGGAGCTGGTCCATCCGGACATGGTGGACATGCTGGCACTGCAGATGATGATGATGACGATAAGGATGATATGTGATTTGTCGTACTATTGAGACTAATGTTATTGTCTTTGTTTACTTAAAAATGCTCCGACATTCCAAGCTAGTATAAGCACTCTTATTTTTCTATTGTGACTTTTTTGTCTGATGGACATGTTATATGTTTTCTTCAGCATATTTTATTCAGTTTAGCATTTCTTAGAGCATTATCTTTTATTATGCTTCCATTTAAACTGCCTGTAAAAAAAATTTGCTTATCATATTTTCTTTACTGTCTGTGACATTTATACCATGCCTATGAAATTTTTTTAAATATATCTATATTTTTGTGTTTCTTCACTGATTATTACTTATGCATATATTGCGGGAGAGCTTTCTCTTTTGTAATTATTTTGCTAAGTGACAACGGGGGAGAAATAAGATCTAACATCTTCGATCTGTAAGAATAGAGGATATGAACAATCAACAAGAAAATTTTTTTGGTACATTATCTCGGTACATTTTGTTTTGATAAAGACCAAAGATGTTATATCGGTCAAGATTTGTCAATTATCAAAATAGAGGAGATTGTTGGCCCATTGGTCATGGTCAAACCTGATTTTAATAATTGATCAAACTCTGTCTTGATATACGAAACAACTCAGATGCTTACTCAAGACATGTTGGACACTTGGACACTGATCAAGATTGGATATCTACCCAGTTCAAGACCGAAGCTATGTTTACCACTCAAGACTGTATTTCTTTATGCAATATAATTTTTATTTTTATTGAGTCTAGAAATACATTGTACACCGAGTCGTACTGGAAAATAGGCTATCCAAAATTGTTTTAAAAAATTGACCTATATAAAACATCTCTTATTTACAAAAGCTTCTGAAGGATTTCAAAATGCCCCAAAAATATTTTCTTAAAATATTTCTGACCAACCCTGATAGAACTCGGCAAGGGTTCGACGGCCAAGGTGAACATTGTGTGAACATTGGCTTTTGAACTTGGTCTCCCTTCAGTTGCGGTTTATTACATAGAGTTCTGTCCGAATTTTGCCCGAATTCTGCCAGAGTTTTGCCTTTGGAAAAACTATAAATAGAGAAGAATTCTGATAATTTTAAATCACTCATTCACTTTCATATCTTCTCTTCTAAAGCTTACGTTTCTTCCAAAGAGTTTTCTAAAAGCTTTCATTTTTAATTTCCAAGCCAGTTATAATTCTCTAGTCAATTTGTCGGTACGGTGCTGTCTAGAAGATTTCAGAGAAATTGTAATCAGAGGCTTGATTGAAGAAAGACTCTTCAAAACTGAAGTTGGTCGAGTTCTTCGTATCAAAGCTCACGTCTGTAGAAGTTGCAAGGACTTCGTATGAAAACTTGCAGGATTTTTCAATAGTGGATTCAACTGGAAGCTAGAGTTCTTCCGACTGGACAAGTCCTCACAAGAGGGAAACCAGTATAAATCGTTGTGTTTGCGTTTGCCTTCTGATCTCTCTTCTTTACAATTATTACTTTGTGATTATTGATATTATTTTTGTGATCTAACTACTAACAAGTTTTTAATTAGCAATATTCCTCTGCCTACTCTATTCACCCCCTATAGAGTATTTTGCTTTACGACTTCGTTCCTACAGATTTGTCCCATGGAACTGAGCATCTTTGTGGAATGGAGATGCTCCATAGAATCTAGCCAAAGTTTGTCGCAAAACTCCACAATAAACACTTTTTCGCAACAAATAAGAGTAAATTAAAAATGTATAGGTTATGGGCGCTTCACACCTGGATCCCTTTCTACTGGTCGGATAACAAGAACCTAGCCACGGGGCGCTTCCCGCTTGACTCCTGTTAAAAGACTCAAAAATATCATGGTGGAGAGGAGGTCAAAATTACGCCCAATTACTAGGATTTTACAGAAGCATAATTAAGCCCAGTTATCAGGAATTTGCTTCAGGCAAGGAATTGTTCAGTTTTGACATAAGATTTTAGTGCATTGGATAAAATAAACCAGCAACTATATGAGAACTTCGGGTTCTGAGATATTGAAATTACAAATTAAGCGTGTGAAACTTTTGGTTCTCAACATGCAATATTTTAATTTTAGAAAAAATATAGTTTTTTGGCACATGAACTTCCAGGCTCTATTTATGAACTTCAAGTTCTATTGTATGCTTTAAGCATAACTATGATGAGGCTATGCCTTTGCCAAGTAGTAGCTTATAAGGTTAGCGTCTACCAATATCTAGCCTTGCTTCTGGCAAGGCTAGTAGCATGGTGAGGCTTGGCCTATGTCAATATTGAGCTTTTAACTTTCGACGAAGATAATCTTTGACGATGTTAATGTTGTTGGCATTATGACGAGTCTTAATGTTGTTGGAATTATGGTAAGTCTTAATATTATTGGTATTATGACCTATACCGAGTAGGAGCTTTTCTTTAGAAAAAGTTACGCATGCCTCCAATTTGTAGCGTTTGCTATGGAAAAGCTAATGAAATGTCGGGGATAATGCTTCTGGCATTATTGAGGATCTAATGTTTCTAGAATTTTAGCGAGCTTAATGCCTAAGACAAAATAATTTAGCTTCATTTCAGGCGAAGCTAGGATGTGGCAGATCTATGTTGTATGGCAAGACACATGTCATAGACAAATTTTAGCTCCGCTTCAGGCAATGCTAGGGGAATAATTGATCAAATTTAGTATCGAGCAACGCTACGATAATATTATGGCAAGGCTAGTACCTTTGTCAGATTATTAAATTTGCTTCTGGTAGAGTGTGTTACTACGACGAAGCTAGAGACATGGCAAGGCTAATGCCTTAGCCAATTATATTGGTATATTATAACTTCAGGTTTGATATGAGCTTTAGTTTCATTTATGAACTACATGTTCAAGACAACTTCAAGTTGAATATGAATTTAGGAAGAAATAGTTTTCATGTGCCTAAATACGAAGTTTCAACTATATTATTGCTTATGGCAAATTACTAAGCCTCTACAAGCCTGTCAAGACGGGGCTATGTTGCTGCTAAATTTGGCTTCTTGTAAGATCTTGAATTTAAGGCTGAATTTTGACCCCTACGATATTTTTGGGTATGTTAATGATGTTCAAGGAGGGCAGCACACCTCGTGGGGGTTAGGGAGATAAGCTCCCAAAATATATACATTTTGGTTGTAGTTTACTTTGGACAAACTGCTACACTATGGAGTTTTGTGGGTTGCTTCATTCTACGGAGCTGGGCTCTATAGGGCCTAGATTCCACAGAGATGCTAATTTCTACTAGGCCGCTCTGTGGCACTGATTCATTCCATAGAGATGCTAAGTTCCATTGGGTAGCTCCATTCCATGGAGTTACTCCAATTTGTGATGTTTACTACCTTCCGTGACGTTTGCTTATAGCAAACTTTTGCGACATTTTCTTCTGGCAAACTTTCGCGATATTTTCTACTAGCAAGTTTCTTTGGAGCTACCCCTAACCAAATGCTACTCACATTCGGTGGATTTGGTGACCTAGCCATTGTTGGCTGATTGACCTCGAATGGTCTATTAATTGCAATTGCGGCTGATTCAATCCCAAATGATTTATTGATAGTCTTGCGGCTGATTCGATCCAGATAGCTATTGTATTTGATTCAGTCCAGAAGGGTTTTTGATACTCATTGTAGTTAATTAGATCCAGAAGGATCTGTTGATAGCCATTGCGGCTGAGTCATCCAGAAGGATCTATTTCTTTAGAAGGAAAAACTCTCTTCATCTGTTACGAGATTAAATCCTAAGAAAACAATTTATATCATATTTACTAGTTTAGTGCGAGGATGATCGTGCAATCGTGAGCCTTTTCATGATATAGCTATGTGTTGATAACATGTTATAGTCTAAAATACTACAAAGTTCTTCAGAAATTCTGATAGAAGAATAAAATGAATAGAAAGTGAGAAATCTCTAATTATATTTTGTATATAACCCTTAAAAGGGTTTTCTTTATTATTCACATTGCCTTTTAAGTAGTTACAAGGCGATATGTCTTCTTCTTCTTTTTTGACGGTGCCTGGCGTAATACTCGAGACTTTTTGTGCACATTAATGTATGCCTTTTGGGTTCACTGTCCCCAAACTATCATCATAAATGGAAGGAATAATACGTCCCGGTGGTCCGATCCACTGATCTTTTGCACCCAGCTAGGACTTTTATGCCTCTCCCTGATAACCACAAAGGTCACACGGGTTACAAGGAGATATGTTGAGATCTTTAAGAGAGAAGGATATTTATATTTTGTTATAGTTTTCACAATCAACTAGTTAGTTACAAACTAACTACCATAATTTCTTTTATATTTTTATCTATTATTCATAATTTAGAGAAGAAGAGGTAAAATCATACCAAAAAGTCGTTGGTTCAAAATTTTCGCGAATAGTATACAAAGTGTAGATATGAACGGTAACAGGTAGTTTCTTTTTCGGGTTCCTTGATGGTCATCTATAAAAAGATCATGAATAAGGTCAAATGATATATATAATCTTCATCCAAGTTATCAATGGATATATGAACTTTGTATTTGGTGAAGTTTGATTTTTCACCTTGCATCTTGATATTGCCATAACTACGGCTAGGTTTTGGTTGTTTTTGTCAAAATGGTAATGGAGCAAAGGTTTATTGGTGGTTTTGGCAAGTGGGAAGCATGGGTTATCTATCACATGCAGATTCCCTTGATATCATTCTCTAACATTGACTTTCTCCATTACTTTTTAATTTTGTAAATTTGAACTAACGTGAGGCTTCATCACTGGTATTATTGAAGTTATGCAATAGATAATCTAAAGAAACATGTCTAGTCCCTCCTGATTTATTGGCCATGGAAAATAATTGGAGCCCTTAACCATTGATAGAAATTATAATCATTGTTGCGCACTTATCATTATCATAAGATTATTCCATCATATTTTAAGTCTACTATTGATTTATGAAAATGAAACTCTGGTGATATATAATTGTGGCTTCCTAGATGGAGAAGGGGGTTGGAATCATTCACCAGCCACAAAATATATTGTGAATCACATCTATAGTCCAATGGCTAAGATTATGTCCCATATGTCCGAATTCTAAGTCGGAATAGAAACGTTACAATATATTTTATTAGCAATTTGTTCGGTTAGTGCAATACATAAATATTATACCATGAAGCAGCTTGCTTAGTTGTGCATTCTCTCTATTTTTGCTGTCACTTACCAAATAGTTTTGGAATGGTTGTCACCCAACAGTAACATACATATCATAATTCAAAATTTAGTCTGAACTTGTATATCAAAAATCTACATGACTGTTGTTCTAGCAAGATGTTATAGTTGGGACTTTTTAGATTATGTATAGATAGGCCAGTCACGCCGCCGCATTTTTTCCTATTCATTAGAACAACTATTATTGCTGTTTTGATGTGGGCAGTTCACCTATTTGTCACTACGAAAGATGTGGTACGTATTGCTTTTTTTTGTTGACGAACAGACGAAGTAATGTACAATAGTTGCAACAACCCACATAGGGATCGGCATTGGGTCGGACTGGGCTGTCCAAGTCCATAAAGTACGGACTCGGACTGGACATGGGCTGGATTTTTGGTCCTAAAAAAATTTCGGGCCGGACTTAATTATTATTTATAAAATTCAAGTCCGTCCACAAGAGTCGAAATTTTCGGGCGAAATCGGATCGGGCCGGATTTAATTGTTATTATAGGCTATAGTTGCACTTCGAATGAGGAGTCCTGGACATATTTGTTCTATATTAACTTGTACGTAGATATTTCTTGTGCTTACTACTTATATATACGTACGAGTGTCTATTGATCCAAGGGTATGGATGTATAATGTTTAAATCATGCTTGTCCTCTGAGTGTCTTGTTTGTTTGGTACTTATATGTATAATATTTAAAACATGTTGACGTTGAATGAACATTTGTCCGTTCTTTAACACATCCTTTTTTATTATTATTGAGGAATGGAATAACGATAAATGTTGACACCATTTTTATTATTATTGAGGAATGGAATAACGATAAATGTTGACACTGTCGCACCTGCAGCCTTGACTTAGTATAAATTAAATTGTATATATATATATATATATATATATATATGCAGATGACCTCTAGCCTAGTGGTTAAGAGAGATGCATGCGGTCCGAGCGGTCAGGAGTTCGAATCCCAGTGGGAACGATTCCAGAAACAATTTACTATATATATATATATACATATATATATATATATATATATATATATATATATTATGTGTGTGTGTGGCGGACGCATAGTCCAAATTTGTACGGGCGGGGCTCGGACGAACGGATGCATAGCCCAAGTCCGACCATATACTAATATGGACCGAGTCGGACTACCCTAATGATCGGCCTCTATCATACTTTGGTCCATCGGACCGGACGGCATTTTCGGACACCCGTGAACTTCGGACTGAATGATGATTCCTAAACCCACACTTTTGTTGGAAACGGAGGCGAAATACGCATAAACACAATCCAACATGTTAACACATTTTTTTATGTGAAGTCCAAATTGGAAGAAAACAAGAGGACAATCGAGATTCAACTCTAAAAATCCTCTACAAAGGGTATAGAATATTACACCACTTTTATTAAACTTCTCCACCCGATTCCAACACAAATAACCACAACTAGAAGCGAGAATTAACTAAAACATGGAATTTATGAAAGTTACTCAGAGCAAGAACATAAAGACAATTCGGTTTGTCAACACCATCGACATGGACGTCCTCGAATGTTCCCCTCTGGACCAAATTTGATGTCTCCCAAATAAACTCTCCCTCCTTCTCATAAAAGTCGTAAACATCTCATGATACCTCCAATTAGGTTAGAAACCCTAATATAGGCGTTATCTAATAATTTTTAAGTCAAGAGCAAACCGACCCATAAAAAACTGATCAATAGGTCTTACATGTTATATTTATCATCTACTTGCTAAATTGGCCAAAACAACGCAGAATTATCTTTCTTTTTTCAATGAGCACTGCTATCTTGCCCGTGTGTGGGCAAGCCCACCACCACGTGGCGCCACCCCATTGGCAGGTCAACCGACATGGGACCACACAAATAGGAGGGCCAATGCGGTGGCGCCATGCAAGCGGACGGGCCAGCCCGCCTACGGGCAAGTTAGCATTTTCCTTTTTCAATAGAGATCTGAAACTCTTTGAAATAATCTAGCAGGTGATCATTGGTCATTATATCATAGACCTAAATTTTTCTTAAAAAATCATAAATGAAGGTTACAAAATAAGAAGCACCACCATTTTATACCTTCAATGGACCGCAGATGTGCGAGTGAACTAACTCGAACAACTCTAGTTTTCTTGAAGACGAGTGACTCTAGAATGACACATTGTTCTAATTTCTAGACATCTAATGAAGACATCCAGCTTTGTAAACTTCAAGCCCAAAAGTACATTCTTGTTTGCTAAGTAGGTTACCCCCTTCTCACTCATATGGTTGAGTCTCTTGGGCCACAAATTAGTAGGATGCGCCCAACTCACCAAGGAGCCATATGCACCCAACTCACCAAGGAGCCTTATGCACCCAAATCACCAATGAGCCTTATGCGCCCAAAGCTTCCAGCAAGGTCATATGCACCCAAGCTCCAATGAGGTCATATGCCCATGCGCCCAAGACAAGCTCTTCTAGAAAGGGGTGCATAGCCCTATTTCAGGCTATGCGCCCAAGCCCGAACAGCCCCTGACTCGGTCAAAGCTACGATCAAAACGTATACCGAAGCGTACAGGCCACGTCAGTCTCCACGAGCAGTCATACAACGAAGCATACGGACACGTCAGCACCACGATCAACCCACGACCACGCAGCCTACATGCGCCTACATCCTATGCGCCCAAAGCAGGACCATGCGTCCATATGAAAACCAGTATATTTCCTCATGTGGACGTATAACATCATTCCAGCTCAAGAACTTCTATAAAAAGGGGGTCTCATCCCTCTTCAAAATATAGAACGGAGAGCATTTTCAAGAGTCAAATTGCTGTACTTCTTGCCAGTGAGCCGAGAGTTAGCAATTTTCTTATGTTTTCTCCCACTTTTGTAATCGGAGTGTCAACGGAGTAAAGGAGCAACTGCCGCTCGATCTGCATCGTCCCATTCCCCAGAATTCTTTTTTTTGCACTCGGGGATCCTCAGCGCAGGATCTCTCGGGCAAACTCGATTTATGGTGCCTTGAGCCAATAAAGAAAAGACATCATTTTTTCTTCTTTTTGTGTGTGTCCACAATTAATCATATTCAAAAACATGATATAATCATTGGGCTAACATATATATTGTATCGACACTGACTCATGAGATCCCTCTTGGACCCTACATTGATTGCTTGATTAACTTATTGACTCGGAGATTAGGAAATAGTATAGCAACTGTGACCAAATTCCTGTTACTAATATTGCCTCTCTCGTGCTAATCCCTATTGCACAGGAGGTTGAGCCATACCTTATACTAGCATTTGGCCCAATGTCAGTATACATATTGAATATACCAGCCGGTCACAGATTTGTTAAATGCTTAAATTACTATTGAATCTTTGTTGATTGCATCATTGTCGTTCTTGAGATTTCATTGCCCTGCTTGTTCCTTATTATTATTTAGAAAAATATAATAATACTTTTAAACTGCCTTGTATCATTTACTGATATTTAGAATGCTGGATATGGATATATGTTGCTTCCCTCCTGACTGGAGACCAATATTTTAGGTGATTACGAAGACGAGGAGCTTGCCTTTAGTTTCTACTACGGACCCGATCCGAGTTCTGAAGAGGTAGCCGAACCAGACCAGGGAGCCCAGAATTTCTAGTTGTACCCATTGCTTAGCTTTTCTGTGTCCAAGTTGTAATAAAGAACATTTGTATTCACTAAATGCTTTATTTTCTTGTATGTTCTTTTCATATAGACATTTAGTTTAATTCAAGTTTGAATAAAAGAAAAATATTTTAATTTTGTTCATATCCTAGAATGTTCTGCTTGTGTACTACTATTTGATACAGCTTACTACCGTCGTCTCATAATGGTACAGGGTGGGCATGATCCGACTGGACCCAGTATCTTGGGATCGGGTCGTGACACCAGTTCCAAAATATATAGGAACCTGAGACGCAAGCATGCAGCTAATATGATCTAGACTAAGTTTCCAATTTCATGGACTTATCCCTAGACGTACTACGCAGTCAAGGGTACTAAAATTAACTAATCATCTATATCTCAATCCACAATAATGAAGTAAATATCAAGAATGAACATAATATATTAAATTTGGCCACCCAGTAATATACATGTTCGGGTAAGCTCGAGAAATGAATAAGCTTGCAAATAATAGGCTATATAGCAGCATGAATCAAATAAAGATGAAATGTATACATGAAAGTGTAAATGAAATACCAAAGAACACACATATATACCTGAAACCTCAGTGCATCACACAACACCTGCACAGCTACTCTGTACTAACTGTTTAGCCAATACCTGGAGAGACCACCAGGTCCTCAGCGGGACATAGCAAGATACAGAAATACATGCCATAATATGAACTGAATAAAATAAACAACCCTAATCATCACACGGTCCAATAATCAGTCGTCAATCAGTAAACCACATCTCTGACCAATCATGAGCAATGGATGGCATACCAGCCCATAATAAGTTATTGTCCCATGGTACGTGAGATATAGGTACGAAATAACCATTCTATGTGAATGCATGTTGAAGATGGCTTTGGAGCGTATAGGTAGGTGAATAAATAATTTGCATTAAAACACGGGCCGACGTCAGATCATGAGCCGATGTAAACATAAATGCACTAGTATACCCCCCGACCGTACCTAGCGTACAACTAGTGGTCACTGTCAGACATATCCCTAGTGTATGTATAGCCCATAACCGGGTAACCACGCCCACAACCGGATAACCACACCCATAACCAGGTCCTAATTAGGCTAAAATAAAATAACTGTATGTCCCATACGCCTACTAATTGTCTTCCCCGTACCTTTGGCGACGAATTCAACCTTTCAAACGACCTCACAATAGAATAAAATTTCTATGACAAGAAGTTAGTTATACCAGCTGTTCACAGGAACTGATGGTGAGTCAAACGGAGCTGAGGCGATGGAGAAATAAATCTACGAGGTTGGCTCCACAAAACTGTAAAAAATTAAATATAATTATTTGTCCCACTTTGAGGCCTGTTTTGACATAGCAAACGATAAAATTAAATGCTAAAAATTTACTTTGAGGTAGAGCTACATACCAAGATTGTAAGGGAGAAAAGAATTCAACGATCCAATGGTCAGATTTCTTAAAAAATGTGCACAAAGTCTCTATCCTAAGATACAATTCTGACTTTTCAAAATCTCGTGTCACGTGAGAATTTTGACAAAAATGTTGAAATCGTCACACTATTTGCACGACGAGCCAGCCACTTGCCAACTGGGTGGCGCATAGGTGGTCATCGATAGCCAGGGGTGGCACGAGGCAGTAGCAGCAGCAACAAGCTGATGTGTCGTCGACTCGGATCGATCGAGCGGCGCACGCGACAGCGGCCAGCCAGGGTGGCGAGCGGGCTGGCACGGGTGGAACGTCGGGCTGCGTATGTATGGCACGCCTGACCACAAACGGGTGGCACGTCAGACTACATGCGGGGCTGCACATGGCTCGTGCGGGGCTACGTACGGCTTGCACGACAGCACGGTGGTGGAAGAACGGCCATGACTACACAATAAGGGCAGCGCCGGGGTACGGTAGCAGCTGCAGTAGCAGTAGTATGAGCAACAGTGGTAGCGGCTAGGATAGAAAGAAGGAGAGGAAAAAGAAAAATGTATAAGGGGGAAGAAGTGAGGGAAGTAGTTGGAAGGGACGAGGAGTTTGTAAATGAGAAAAAGAGTTGAAGATGAAGAAGAAAAATATAGAGGGGACTGTTGGCTGGTGGTGGTGTGTGGGTATTAGTGTTTAAATGGGAGGGGAGAGGGTTTTTAGGGTTTTTATGAAAGGATGAGTGGTTGGGACAAGTAGGGGTTTGAATGAAAGGCCAGGATTGAGTGTAGCTTGATGCATATTACCATGCAAATAGGAGAAAATTAATGTGTAATGTTTGGTTGTATCATGAGGGGGGCCACATGTACTTGGGTTGGGTGAATTGGGTTAGATTGGGTTAGGTTAGGGCTTGGTGTAATCATGACTATAATTTAGATCAATTATGGTTATTGATAAAATAATAACATGCGAAAGCTCAACTTGATGGCACCCAAATGGTATGTGCGTAGTAGGCTCAAAATAGGTCAAAACTATATATTAGGTCGATTATGTTGGATCGATGTCGAGCTCCGAAATTAAATTGGAAGTTTGGTCAAGTTTTACGATAGATGGTCAAATAGCCTAAATTGACCAGAAAGTTGTACCATATAAATAGAATACAAGAGAACAAGTTTGAGTGCGACATGATATATCAAAATAAAAATAAACTTGTCTACTATAAAACTCATGAAGGAAGTTTCGAGAGATTGACGTCCCTAACGCTGCAAATATCAAAGTCACGAAAAAGTATATTTAATGATCAAAACTAAAAATAATAAAAGATTTATTGAAAATAATTCAATAAATTTTTTTAACACAAACCCTAAAATCCAGGGGACTTACATCATCTGCTATGATAAAGCACCCAATAACCCTGCTCGCACTTGTTCTCTGATACAACAAAGACCCTCATCAAGAAACTGGGTATCCTTGATCTTATCTATCAAACCGGACTGGATCTGCATACTCATCAGTTGTCCTTCGATCCTTGAAATGATGATCTCTATCACCAAGCTTTTAGGATCTTCGATAAGGTGTCAGTCCATGATTAGAAATATTATCATAGGATACCGACAGAGTTTATCTGCTACAACATTGGCATTCCCCGGATGATATTAAAGATTGATGTCAAAATCCTTTATCAGCTCTAACCATCTCCTCTGTCTCATGTTCAACTCCGTTTGTATGAAGAACTACTTAGGCCTTTATGGTCCGTAAATATCTTTACTCTCTCACCATAGAGGTAATGCTTCCAAAGCTTCAAAGCAAAAAAAAACCGGTGCAAGTTCCAGGTCATAGGTATGATAGTTTTCTCATGGGGCCTCAATTTTCGTGAAGCATATGCTATCATCCTCTTGTTCTGCTCTAGTACACAACCCAAGCCTTTCCCTGAGGCATCACTGTAAATGGCAAACCCTCATGATCCCTATGGCAAGGCTAGAATAGGGGCTGAAGTCAACCTCTTCTTCAATTCATCAAAAACTTTCTAGCATGCCTCTGTCCAAACAAATTCCTCATCTTTCCTAGTCAGCCTGGTCATTGGTTTTAGAATATTGGCAAATTCCTGCACAAACTTCTTGTAATATCCTGCTAAACTCAAGAAGCTCCTGATCTCTACAACTGAACTAGGAATAGTCTATGACTTTACTGTCTCGATATTCTTCGGATCCACTGCTCTGCCTTCCCTAGTTACTATATGTCCTAAAAATTCCACTCTGTCTAGGAAGAACTCACACTTCGACAGTTTTTCATATAAATTTTCCTTCCCCAAAGTCTCTAAAACAATCCTCAAATGTTCTTCATGCTCCTCTGGTGTCTTGGAATAGATCAAAATGTCATCTAAGAAAACTACACGAACTTATCTAAGTATTGGTGGAAAACCTTATTCATAAGGTTCATGAATATAGCTGGGGCATTGGTGAGCCCAAATGGCATAACCAAGAACGCATAATGTCTATTCCGGATGTTGAAAGCAGTTTTAGGAATGTCATGTTTCCTGACTTTTACTTGATACCCGAATCGCAGATCTATCTTGGAGAACACCTTCACCCCACTCAACTAGTCAAAGATCTCATCAATCCGATATAAAGGAAATTTATTCTTGATTGTGATATTATTGAGGGCTCGATAATCAATGCACATTTTGACGGTCCCATCTTTCTTGGGCATAAAAAGAACCGATGCTCCCTATGGTGAAGTACTTGATCGAATGAAGCCCTTTCCCTCCAACTCATCAATTTATGCCTTCATCTCCTTTTTCTATTTAGGGTTAACTCTATAAGAATTCTGGGAAAATGGTGCTGCTCCAGAAAATAAATCGATGGTGAACTCGATGTCTCGATCTGGTGGCAACCCTGATAAATCTTTAGTAAAAGAACTAAGAATTCTGCAATAATAGCATGTGGTAGTTTCTTCTCTTCTACAACTGCTCTAAACTAACTCCCTCTGGTCTCTCTGTAGTACTCCTCGTGACCTCAAATGTTAGCTCTCTTAGCGGCCTGAATATTACCTTCCCCTAGTGGCTACCTATAAAGGCAAAATGCTCACTCAACAATCCATCCCGAGGACCCAATCGAATCCCAAAAGTGGCATTATGAGGAGCTGGGTTCTATATTCCTTCACGGCTATGCTAATGGGCCAGTCACAAACATCTCTGGCCGATATTATACCTCTACCAGTTAAGATTCTACAATTTCTTCTAGCATATGGAGGTGCTATATGGTGTCTATGCATGAACTCAAGTGATATGAAGCTATATGAAGCTCCAGAATCAAATATTGAAATGAAGAGAAAGGAATAAAGTAATATACCACCTGTGATCACGTCTGCTATCGGCTATGCCTCCACGAGTCATAGCAACAGCTCGACCTTGTAGTTGTCCATTCCTTTGCTGCTAATGTTAGGCAAATTGTTGCTGCTGAGTAGGAAGGGGTGGTCCTCTCGGTGGGGGTCCTGGCGGGGCAACTGCTAAGCCCTTTTGAAGGAGGACTGACCTTGCTGTTGTACGAAAGGAAGTTGAAGGACACTCCTTCGCCTAATGATCAATGACTCCACATAAAAAATAGTGTCCCAATTGTCTTTGGTAGACCTCCCAGGTATGCCCCTTCTTCTGGCAGTATCCGTAAGTTGGAATCTGAATAGGCTGCCTCTAATGAACTGGTGCTCTAGGAAACTGTGTAGGAGGTGCAAAAGTCTTCGTCTGTACATTGGAACGCTTAGCTGGCCCTGAGTGAGTCCCAAAAATATCCTGATCTCTCATCTGACAAGACTTCATGTTGGCCTCAACCCGCTGAGCGATAAAAACTGTCTCCCAAGTCCTGGCTCTATTAGCAATAACATGCATACGGATCTCTTAAATCAATCCATGGCAGAATCTCCAGACCCTCTCCTCTGGGTCTCATACCATACCCTCGGCTAATCGACTTAATCGACTAAACTCCGCTACATACTCATCGACTTAGCGGGTTCCTTGTTCAAGTCTAAAATTGCCGCTCTAACACCTCTCTAGCCACGGCGGGGAAGAATTTCTCTTTGAACAACTCTACCAACCTAGCCTAAGTGAGCCTGGATACGACAAGGTTAGGTTCATTTTGAAACCAAGTCCTGGCTAAGTCATGCAACCAAAGTCCGACCACCTCTATCTTTTGGTCCTCTAGAAGTCTGGATACACGGAGTAGTATCTCTATGTCCTCTAGCTACTCATCCGCATAAATGATGCCCTCCTTGCCATGGCAATCTCGGGGAGCATGCCTCTTGAAATCTAGAATCGTGCCTTCCATGGGTAGAGTAGGTAGTGGTTGAGGCTAGAATGGAGGTCGTATCTGTGATGGTTCCTTGGGTAGAGTAGGTAGTGGTCGTGACTGTGACTGTGGAGGTGACGGTAAAACCTAAAATTTGGATAATTAGTTAATTTGGGTATTTCCAAGAATTGTCGATTTTAATTTCTATTAGTATAATTTTAGATTAATATTAGTTATTAGTTTTAGTATTATTGTTATTATTATTATTATTATTATTATTATTATTACTACTATTATTATTATTATTATTACTATTATAAGTCGGTTAATTAAATTACATTTTTAGTTGAAATTGGAATTATTGATTATTGGATTGTTTTATTTGTTTGGATCCTAGCCCTGCCCATTCTACTTATTTCCAAGCCCAAACTCTGTTCTTTTCAAAAAAAAATATTCATATAATAACTTTCCCTATCCTAACCTACTTTCTGGTCAACCCTTATTTTCTCTCTTGTCACTCCTTAATCCACACTTTTCCTCTCTAATATCAACCACTACCACAACTACACACTACCACCACTACACGGATCACCTATAACTATTTTTTTCCTAGCAACTAAACCATTCCAGAAGCGTCTCCCCATCAACACCAAATCTCCAACACTTCTTCTCCTCCTTAACATCACCACCTATACCGCCACCGACACCTCTTATTGGTGCCCTTTCTGACGAGCCCTATGGAACCCCACAGCGCGCCCGACCCCCTCCCCACTGTTAGGGTTATATACTAAAAGCATCACTTTTTTAGTAACCTTATTTCCTTAAATTTTGAATAAGAATCATATGGGCAAATGTTTGCATATTGTATTTACTGCAAGTGTTAAGGCAAATGTCTGATATTCTATATTGTAGATAATATGGTATGTGGTGTCAGACAGAAGATCATATTATCAGTTCCCTATGGAGTATATAAATAGTTCACAACCTAGATGGACTTGGACAATTTATTGGAAAGGTTATAGTGTAATCTGGTATTAGTCTATCTTGACTATAGGTTTACACTAGTACACTTTCTGTGTATTAAACAGGACCACTTGAGGTTGTTCTCTTTGTACTGACTACATAAGAGAACAAACACCTCTGTTATTATGGATGCTTGTGCTCTTAACCCGGATATAATAACGGACATGTATATGTAGTGTGCATTACTTTGACTCATAAAAGAGTGAGATTCATTATGGATCAACAACCTTTATAAATTAGGTAATAACATTTTATGTATGATGAGCTGTTGATTATAAATGGAATCCATATCCCGATACATCGGGTTGATGATGTCCCCTTAAGGAGCTCATAAGGATTGTCATGTAAACCCTACAGGTGGATTATATCTGACATGACAAATAAAGTTGAGCGCTACTACTTAAGGATAAAAGATATCGAATCAATATAGTTGTCAGTAACTTAATTTGATCGACGGACATACGATATCTTAACATGGGGAGCCAAACGAGCATATAATAAAAGGAGCCCACAAACATAATTTGAGATTAGGGAGGTAGTGCAACAATAGCTCATTAGTGGACCGAGCTATTGTTAATGGGCCTGGATTGTGCGTTCAGGGCTGAACACGGGATATCCATATCTGTTAGGAGGCCTAACCCTAATTTCTCCTTATGGTCCCTGTCGTAGCCTATATATATCCTCTATTCTCTGGCCGCCATATTACCGATCAGAAATCTGAAACTTTCTCTAAATTCGTGATTCACGTAAGAAGAGAAAGAGAGGGCTGCCAAGGAGAAGAAAAGGTTGGGAGATCGTCGCCCATACGACGTCCAACTCGAGGAAGGAATACGTACAGAAGGTCTTGGGATCGTCCGCTCGAGATTGCCAAGAATTACTTGTCTCCTTTCCGCCGTAGGTATAATTCGTGAACCCTAGTTTCTGCCTATGAAGGGTTAGAACACGTATTAGATCTGTTTCACTTTCTATCGATCAATACGCATATCAAAGGAAGGGTCCTGGAAATCCCCAGTTCTATCACCCATGACTTGCGGCCCTACGCTGCCGCCAATCCAATCGGCCGCCCCGAGCGCCGCTGCCGTGTTTGCCGAGACACGCTCCGAGACTCCTCAAGTCGTTGACGATGCTCCGCGGAACCGATCCGAGTCCGAGGCCACCCTTCGGATTTCGTCATCAGATTTTTTGTATAATTTCTATCAAAGTAGTTCGATCCTTCCCGTAGCATAGTCTGTGATGACACGGTCTCGATCCCGCTACGGGATTCGATTTTTTTATTGTGTTGCTTGTATGGATACTTGGGACGATCATGGAATCGTCGTTTCCAATTTTGGACGTGGGATCTCTTTCATATGTTAGTTGTTTGGTTAATGTTAGTAGAGTGATTTTATGTTAGCTAAGGCATAAGCTATTACCAACATGTGATTGTGTGACCAACTCTGAGACTCTATATGTCCTTACCTTGTGTCTTTATTTTATTTTAGATTTTGTAGAACATTTTACTTGGCATTTTTGTATTTTGGGTGTAGGGCACTTGTGCCTTCTGATTGGACCGTTTCCCGGTATTTAGAAGATCGCCACAGCATAGCTTAGGGTTTTAACTCTTTATTTATTTATTTATTTTATGTGTTGTAAGGGCATAAGCCTATTTTTTCCTTTTTTTTCTTTTCTGAGCCCTTTATTGTGTAGCTTAGGAGTAGCGTAGCTTTCTTTTCTTGTTTTATTTCGTCGGTAGCATAGTTGTCAACGTATGCTAGCTTCTCTTATGAAATAGAAGCCGCAAATGTTTACTTTCTAAAAGAAAATCATAAAAGTTTTCTCACCTTAAGAATGTGCTTAATTTACAAGTTTCCTAATAAACAAGTTCTCTTCTACTCTTTCCAAATAAATGCAAATGGACTCTTTTATACAAAACTAACAAATAGTGTACAACATCATTAGAGTTAATAAATTGTTAGTGTCATTGTTAAAGAAAAAAATTGACTAGGATCAATATTAGTGATTGTAACTAGAACACCCTAGAAATAGTTATATTAGAACTTAGACATCCTCTTAATCAAATGTAGGATTTTGAGGACTATACCGAGATCCTCCTTTTCCCGTCTCCTTTTACAAAACTCAAGGCAAGTACACTACTAGATTCTAGTATTTTCTTATTGTATGTTGACACCTTATGCCACAGAGTTCTTCTCTATGAACTCAATATTGACTCTGGGTATTGGGGAGTAGTGTAGTGCTTGTGACCAAACCCCTTAGAATTATTGTGGATAGCTGAAGCCATACTTACACGTGTGCCAAAGCAGGATCGTATGCAAGAATACAAATTGAATCTACCAGCCGGTCACAAGTGTCTATCTATTCAAATCACATCAAATATTTCAATTGTTTCATTGCATCAAATATTTTAATTGTTTCAAACATGCATCTTTCAACTATTGCTTAAAATATTAGAGTTTAGAATTATGTACTGGTTCATTCCTGACTGGAAACCCCCTTTCACCATAGGCGAGTTTTAGGATGAAGAGATAATCTTCAATAGCTATTATGAACGTGACTTGTTCCCTGAGGAGTCATTGGAACCCACTTTGGAGAACACTTCCTCAGAGGCCCCTAAGCCGGCTACTTAGTTAGCTTAGTATTGCTTTACTTTAATTGCTTAGCTTTTCCCCTTTCAAAATTGTATTTAAAGTTGTAATTTTAGTTACAACTTAAGTTGTTTCAGCATTTGAATTTTAAGTTTCGGCTAAGACTTGTGTGTTTGATTATTGAATCAAAAGTTTCTATAATTTTGCAAATTTTACATGTTGTGACTTTGTGAGTTTCCTACTTACCACACAGCTTACTACCGCCATCTCACCACGGTGTAGGCTAGGCATGATCCGACTTGACCCAAACATCTTAGGATCGGGTCGTGACATGTTTTTAGTGGTGACCGATGCAGGTTCTGACAAATAATTTTAGGAAAACTGACTAGAAACAATTAGAACACTGAAAAATTATGACTCGTCACAACATAGGACTAATTTTTACTCAATTATTCTTGGTGTGTAACTTAGTCAAATTTCGCTGCTTATGTTGCTTTCTAACCATTCTAGAAAATGACAAAGGAAAGAACCACCCGTTTTGGCTACGTTTCTGAGGAGGCTGCATCCCTAGAGCACCTGCCTGTAAAGTTAGCAACTGATCCATCTCCACTACTTTTTACCGTTCATCCCCATCCTTCATCACCTCCCCGTATCCCTTATATTTCCATAGTCCATGCCGCACCACCCATTCCTTCCAGGATCATGCCAACACCTCCTCCTATTGGTGTGGTCCTACCTGTCATTCCACCAGTAGGAGCTATGCCTATTGACCCTACCTAGCTCCTAACCTTGCTTCAGGGTGCCCTAGAGGCCCAGAGGGTCCAAGATGAGGCTCATCGTGAGCAGACCGCGATTATGAGAGAGGGCATAGAGAATGCCCACAATGTTGTCATAGCTGCCCTAGAGAGGGAAGATGCAACCCCAACTAACCAGTGTCCTGCTACCCATGTCAAGGTTGGTACCGTAGAGAACTTCAAGAAGCTGGGACCACGACCCTTCCAGGAAATCGACGACATCATCTATGTCGACGAGTGGCTGGAAGACATTGAGCGTCTTCTTAGCATTGCTCGACTTCCAGACGACCTCAAGGTTGAGGCCACAGTACTTCAAATACGAGACTTGGCGAACATCTGGTTCAGAAATGAACCACGGTTCCAGATCCAGCGGATAGCTTGGAACACCTTCATGAAGCTGTTCAAGAGAAAAATCTTCCCAGAAGCAGCTCTAGAAGCTATGGAGAGACAATTCCAAGATTTAATGCAAGAGAATCGTACAATTGACGAGTACGCAGCAGACTTCAGTCGACTCAGCCGATTTTTCACCTCCATAGTAGGAGACCCCATAGACCATACCAAGAGATTTTGTCACGGAATGTGAGAGGAGCTTCGCATCCTAGTTACTGCAAATGGTGCCAGAACTTATGAAAAGATGTTAAAGGTGGCACGAGGAATCGAGGCCAGCTCGTCTGCGTATCCCAAGAGAGACTCTTCGGGACCTAGCAACTTCCAGGGCAATTCTAAAAAGCCCAATAATCATAGGCCTCCTTACCCCAGCAACCTCATCAACAACAGCATCAACAAGCCAGGACGCCTAACAAAGCACCCCTGTACCTATAGCAGAAAGCACCCATTTGCGCCTACTGTAAGAGGCCCGGACACAATGCGAACATCTGCAGAAAGTGGTTGGGACACTGACTATCTTGTGGATCTGTCGTCCATCAAGTGAAGGACTGTCCGACGGAGTTCACTCGGACTGGAGCCGTATAGCAAAAGACTCCACTTCCTACCCTAGAGCAACGCTTCAGACAACATCAGCAGAGCGTCGGGTGGGCTTTTGCCTTGGCTGTAGAGGACCCGGGGCCAGAACCAATTGGAGACATTATCACAGTTTCCATTTTACTTCATACGCATCCTGCCTTAGTATTGTTTGACTCTGGAGCATCATATAGCTTTATATCCT
This sequence comes from Iris pallida, assembly GCA_029216955.1. NCBI lineage: Eukaryota > Viridiplantae > Streptophyta > Magnoliopsida > Asparagales > Iridaceae > Iris > Iris pallida. Next base: position 11,939,341 of record JANAVB010009198.1, on the reverse strand, counting down.
TGGACTTTATTTCTGCACACCATTTAGTCACTAGCGTTAGTAAGAGGATATATAGAGTTATGACTGGCGGAGGACCTATACCTATTAGTGGGTCCTGTAGTTGTCCTATCACCATTTTGGGTCTTAAGTTTCTAGCTCAACTCATTGTAATGCCACTTCCTCACTACGACGTAGTTTTGGGAATAGACTAGCTGAGTAAGGAACATGCCTTGTTAGAATGTCACCGAGTGTGCATTCTTTAATCCACATGGAGAGCCTTCGCGCGCCTGAGTTTGAGGTTGTTCGAGCATCAAAGGACATGAAGAACGTCACCTATACATCTACCACTGAGGAGGACCCCTTCATCCTATCATAGCAGATTTCCTCGACGTCTTCTCCGACAATCTTCTCGGATTGCCCCCTAATCGAAATATGGAATTCTCTATCGACCTAGTACCAGGCTCTTCACCTACCTCTCAGTGCTGCTACCGAGTAAACCCCAAGGAGTCTAAGGAAATAAAGGACTGGATCGACGAGCTTAAGGCTCAGGGATTCATCAGGACCGGTGCTTCACCCTGGAGAGCACCAGTTTTATTTGTGCCCAAGAAGGATGAAACCGTCCAAATGTGCATAGACTATCGGCTCTGAACAACATCACTATCAAGAACCGATATCCTTTGTCCAGGATTGACGATCTCTTCAATCAGCTGAGCGGAGCAAAGGTGTTCTCGAAGATAGACCTCAGATCCGGCTACCACCAAGTCAAGGTGAGAGAAGAAGACATATAAAAAATGACATTGAACACCAAGTACGGACAGTACGAATTTTTGGTCATGTTGTTCGGTCTTAACAATGCCCCTGCAGTGTTCATGAATCTCATGAACAAGGTCTTACATAAATACCTGGATCAGTTTTTTGTTGTTTTCATTGACGACATCCTGATCTATTCGAAGACCCCAGAAGAACACGAGGAACACTTGCGGATAGTTTTAGAGACTCTGCGGTAGGAGAAGCTGTACGAAAAACTATCCAAGTGTGAGTTCTTCTTGGAAAAGGTGGACTTTCTAGGCCACGTTGTCACAGGAGATGGCATCTCAGAAGATCCGAAGAAGATAGCGGCTATCGATAAGTGGTCGACAGCAGATTCAGTGGAAGAAATCAGGAGCTTTCTGGGCTTAGCAAGTTACTACATGAAGTTTGTGAAGGACTTCGCTAGAATAGTTGAACCTATTATGAAGCTAACAAGGAAGAACGAGGAGTTCATCTGGACTGAGGCTTGCCAGACATCGTTCGAGGTACTGAAGAAGAGGCTTACAACAGTGTCGATCTTATCATCACCTTCAAGCACTGGTAGATTTTTGATCTTTAGTGATGCTTTCGAAAAGGGCTTGGGTTGTGTTCTCCAGTAGCACGGAAAAGTAATTCCTTACGCATCTCAACAGTTACAGACTCACGAGAAGAACTACACCACACATGACTTAGAGCTTGCAGCAGTCATCTTCGCCTTGAAGTTTTTGAAGCACTATCTGTACGACAAGAGAGTAGAGATATTTACAGACCATAAAAGTCTTAAATATGTATTTACACAGAAGGAGCTCAACATGCGCCAGAGGCGATGGTTGGAGCTTATAAAGGATTTTGACATCAACCTACAATACCATCCGAGAAAGGCTAATGTGGCCGCCGATGCACTTAGCCGATACCCGATGGCAATGTTCTTGACGACGGACTAGTATTTACTCGAAGACATGGAGAAGCTTGGATTGGAAATTACTCTACCAAATGAAGAAATAAAGAAGCTAGGATGGAAACCTATTGTACCAGGAGTTGATGCACCAATGAGGCATTTATAAGTGCAATCCAGTCTGATAGACAGAGTCAAGGAGACTCAGTTCCAAGATGAGGCACTTTGCAGCTCAGAGACCAAGTCTTCGCAAGAACACTTGATAACTTTTCGATAGCAGATGACGAAGCATTGAGGCACGGCACAAGACTTTGCATGCCCATTGGCGACTTGAGAGATGAACTGATGCAGGAGGCGAATCGATCATAGTATTCCATCTATCCATGAGAAAACAAGATGTATAGGGATATACGAGCACAAGTATGACGATATGGAATGAAGAGAGACGTGCCCAAATTTGTCTCCATGAGCTTGATCTGCCAACAGGTGGAGGCAGACAGACAGAGGCCATCAGGACTTCCACAGCCGCTTACCATTCCGGAGTACAAATAGGAGTACATCACGATAGACTTCGTGTTAGGATTACCTCGTTCCCAAGAATGGAAGGATGCCATTTTGTTATTGTAGACAGACAGACTAAGTCTGCTCACTTTATCCCCTTCAAGGTTGGTTTGTACACCGAAAAGTTGGTAGCTTTATACATACAATACATCTTTCGGATACTTGTTCCAGTGAGCTTCATATCGGACCAAGACAGCCGCTTTCTCATTTTTTGGAAAATCTTGTATGATAGTCTGGGGACCCATCTGAAGGTCAGCACCACTTATCACCCGCAGACCGACGGACAATCGGATAGGAATAAACAGACGCTGGAAGACATGCTGAGGTCTTACATCTTGGATTTTGGTGGGTCTTGGAGAGACCATTTGCACTTGGTAGAGTTCTCTTACAACAACAGCTACCAAGACAGCATCGGCATGACACCGTTCGAAGTATTATATGGACATTTTTGTCACACTCTATTTGCTTGGGACGACGTAGGAGAAAGAGTCATGCTCGAACCAGAGTTGATTATAGAGGCTGCAGACAAGGTAAAGATGATCAGAGACAGACTCAGGATTGTCCAAGATCGTCAAAAGCATTAGCCCGACAACAGTCGTCGGCCATTGGAGTTCAAAGCAGGAGATACTGTATTTGTCGGATCTCTTTCACCAAAGGAACCATCAGATTTGGAAGAGCTGGGAAGCTTAGTCCCAGCTACATCGGCCCATTCGAGGTATTTAGCTGAGTTTGAGAAGTGGTGTATCGGGTGGCATTACCACCTAATCTTGAAGGCATGCACAATGTGTTCCATGTTTCACAGCTGAGGCGTTATATTTCATACCCGAGCCAAATTTTGGACCATTCGAAGATGGAGATTGTTCCCAGCCTTACAGTGCCAGAGCAGCCGGTGGAGATATTTGACCGCAGAGAGAAAAAGCTGAGGAACATCGTAATCCCGCTAATCAGAGTAGCGTGGCGTCACCACTCCCAAGCGAGTCTACCTGACATGAGGAAGCATTACCCCCACCTGTTTTGAGGTATGACTAAACCCCTATCTCTACCCTTAGAATTTCGAGGACGAAATTTTCTAAGGAGGAAAGCTTGTAAAACCTAAGATTTGGATAATTAATTATTTTGGGTATTTGTAAGAATTATCGGTTGTAATTTCTTATAGTGTAATTTTAGATTAATATTAGTTACTAGTTTTAGTATTATTATATTATTTTTTAGTCAATTAATTAAATTACATTTTTAGGTGAAATTGGAATTATTGATTGTTGGATTGTTTTCTTTGTTTGGACGCTAGCCCAGCCCATTCTATTTATTCCCAAGCCCAAACTCTTTTCTTTTCAAAAAAAATATATTCGTGTAACAATTTTCCCCATCTTAACCCACTTCCCGGCGAGCCCTCATTTTCCCTCTTCTCATTCCTTAATCAACTCTCCTCCTTAATAGCAACTACTACCACTACTACACAACTAGCACCACTACACGGATCACCTACCACTATTTTTTTCTAGCAACTAAACCTTCCCAGAAGCTTCTCCTTATCAACACAAAATCCCCATCTCTTCTTCTCCTCCTAAACATCACCACCCACAACGCCGTCGACCCCTCTCGTCGGCGCCCTTTTCGGCTATCCCCCGTGGACCACCTTCGCGCGGCCGACCCCCTGACCGCGGTACCCCTCCCAGCGACCCACGGCCCCTCGCCGCCGCCAATCCGATTGGCCGCCCCGAGCGCCGCTGCCGTGTTCGCCGAGGCGCGCTCTGAAAGTCCTTGAGTCGTTGACAACGCTCCGTAGAACTGATCCAAGTTCGAGGCCACCCTTCGGATTTCGTCATTAGATTTTTGGTATAATTTCTATCTGAGTAGTTTGTCCCTTCCCGTAGCATAGTCAATGATGATCCGGTCTCGATCCCGCTACGGGATTCGATTATTGATTGCATTGCTTGTATGGATACTTAGGACAATCATGGAATCGTCGTTTCCAATTTTGGATATGGAATCTCTTTCATATGTTAGTTGTTTGGTTACTGTTAGTAGAGTGATTTTATGTTAGTTGTTTCGTGTTTTGGTTATTTTGTAATAGTTGGTCTTGTGGTAGTTTAGATACTGATAGTTGGTTTTGTCAGTAGATTATTATGTTGTTAATTTTTGGTTGTGGTCTTTGGTAAAAGAATGTATTAAAATGTTTGGTGAACCATTTACTATATATTCATATTTAAATGATTTTCAAGAAAAAAAATTGTATTTTAACTTAAAATATATTCTTAATATTTGGGAATTTTTTAATATATATTCGTATGAGTATTATTGTTGTTTCTCGAAAAGCTTTAATGTTACAAAATATACCTTATAGATATATATTTTATATTTTTATTGGTTCATTTATGATTGGTGTATTTTATGGTTGATTTAGATTTTATTATATCCACTTTGGCACGATCGAAATGGTCGAATGAGCCTTTAGCAAAACGCAAACGCTACCGGGTATTCTCGTACGTTAAGGCGTAAGCTATTAGCAACATGTGATTGTGTGACTAAGTTTGAGATTTTATATGTCCCTACCTTGTGTCTTTATTTTATTTTAGATTTTGTAGAACTTGTTACTTAGCATTTTTGTATTTTGGGTACAGGGCACTTGTGCCTTCTGATTGGACCACTTTTCGATTTTTAGAAGATCGTCACAGCGTAGCTTAGGATTTTAACTCTTTATTTATTTATTTTTATGTGTTGTAAGGGCATAAGCTTATTTTTTTTCTTTCTTTTCTGAGCCCTGTATTGTGTAGCTTAGGAGTAGCGTAGCTTTCTTTTCTTGTTTTATTTTGTCAGTAGCATAGTTGTTATCGTATGCTAGCTTCGCATATGAAATGGAAATCGAAAATGTTTACTTTCTAAAAGAAATCATAAAAGTTTTCTCACCTTAAGAAAGCATTTAATTTGCAAGTTTCCGAATAAACAAGTTCTCTTCTACTCTTTCCAAATAAATACAAACGGACTCTTTTATACAAAATTGACAAATAGTGTAAACTAGAATTAGAGTTAATAAATTGTTAGTATCATTATTAAACTGGAAAATTGAATAGGATCAATATTAGAGATTATAACTAGAAAACCCTAGAAATATTTATATTAGAACTAAGATATCCTCTTAATCAAATGTAGGGTTTCGTGGACTAGACTGAGATCCTCATTTCCCTGTCTCCTTTTACAAAACTCTCAAGGCAAGTACACTACTGGATTCTGTTATTTTTCTTATTACATGTTGACATATTGCGCCATGAGTTCTTCTCTATGAACTCAATATTGACTCTGAATATTGGGGAGTAGTGTAGCGCTTGTAACCAAACCCCTTAGAATTATTGTGGATAGCTGAAGCCATACTTGCACGTGGCCGAAGTCGGATCGTATGCTAGAATACAAATTGAATCTACCAGCCGGTCACAAGTATCTATCTATTCAAATTACAACTGATTTATTGTATCAAATATTTTAATTGTTTTATTGCATCAAACATTTTAATTGTTTCATTGCATCAAAATATTTTAATTGTTTCAAACATGCATCTTTCAACTATTGCTTAAAATGCTAGAGTTTGGAATTATGTACTTGTCTCATTCCTGACTGGAAACCCTCTTTTACCATAAACGAGTTTTAGGAAAAAGAGCTAATCGTCAATAGCTATTTGATCCTAACTTGTATCCTGAGGAGTCACTGGAACGTACTTTGGCAAATACTGCCCCGAAGGCACCTGAGCCGGCTACTTAGTTAGCTTAGAGTTGCTTTACTTTAATTGCTTAGATTTTCCCTTTTAGAACTGTATTTGAAGTTTTAATTTTAGTTACAACTTAAGTTGTTTCAACATTTTACTTTTAAGTTTAGGTTAAGACTTGTGTGTTTGATTATTGAATCAAAAGTTTCTAAATTTTCGCAAATTTTAGATGTTATGACTTTATAAGTTTCCTATTTATCTGACAGCTTACTACCGCCGATTTGACCCAAACATCTTGGGATCGGGTCGTGACAGTGCCTACTGTGATGGTGGCCTGATCAACTTATCTATAGCTGCTATGGTAGCCGGTGAGAACTCTCTATACCCTCTCACAAAATAGTGGTCTGCTCCCTCTGAGCCTCAATTATGTCTTGGACTAACTCTTAAAGATGAGCTCCTCCAAAGGATCTGGAAGATTGCCTAGCAGAGGTAGCTCCCTGAGTAGGGGCGGGGCCCTGTCTGCTCTTGACCCACTGGAGGGGAAGAGGATGATCTCGAACAATTCTGCACTGGGAGTGCGGGCATGCGGCGGTCTTCCCCTTTCCATTTTTTGAAATAGAGAAAGAGACGTAAGTGTCCAGTCGTGTAATATTGCAACATAAAAACCTAAAGTAAATACAATCATAAAATCCATAATCGATCATATGATGTGATGAGTTCCTAAAGGACCTGCACGGGCTACCACAAAAATGTGTTACGGCCCGCTTCCAATTAATTGGGTATGACTCTGATCACATCCGGCCTACACTATCGTGGACAGCGGCAGTTAGTCGTCTAGACCTTTATGTATCATTAAGTTATTATGTTGATTACGATATCGCATCATCTATAGCACATGTCCTGTCATAAGATCACCACATCATCGACTATTTGCAGTTATTACAGACCTTTTATAATAGATCTCCAGAGATAGATCCTGTAAAAGATAAAGGCAACTCTATACATCTGCAATACAATGTCATTTCAAAACAATAGTCCTGAACAATCATCGAAAGTCCCTTAGGATAAGTCTCTTGGTATTGGCTAGCCTATGGTCTACAACAGCATGTCTCTATGTGGTCTATAGAAGTCAGGATATGCTATCTCAGCCTCACCTGTAATATGAACGATCCAGTCAGGAAAGGAGCAAAATACAATATAACTCAACGATACTCACCAACAAGATGCAACAAGGTATATACAGCAAAAATAAGTAAATAGCAAGTAGACTGAAGGATACATGGAATCATGCACTAGCTACGTGAAACATGTGTAATGGAACACCATTTAGCATGTAGGTCCATCATGAATAAGACATATCGTAACCAATATGCTAGTAGTCAAACAAACAGGAATAAGGTATAATGTAATGATATGCTAGCAGTCAAGTATAATATAAGGCATATCATGTACATTATACTAGCAGTCAAGTATTAATGGACGTAAGGCATAATGCAATGATATGCTAGCAGTCAAGTATAATATAAGGTATATCATGTGCGTTAATATAGCATTCAAGTAGTTGTCCAAGGCATGGGTAGACTACATGATTTATGATTGTTCCCCCTCCCGACACAAGATATGAGAAACATGCAAGCAAATAGGAATCATGAAAACATGGCAATAAGTGAGTGTAATATGCATGTAAATTTGCTAAGTAATGTTGAGATACATGTACTTGCCTTCGTCCAATTGTCGAAATCACACTAGTCCATCTAGAAGAAATATGTAATTATTAGATTATAAATCCAACTAAACCATAAGACTAATTAATGAACTAAACAAGTTACTGAACTCAAGGTCCTGACCTTACATTCACTTTCCAACAAAATGTATTTGATTTGAATTTAAAAAAAAACCTACCAACACCTACAAGCCGAGCCTATGTATATAGCCTATACTTATTATTTCTAGTAGTTACCACCATCTTGTTTCCCAACTAAAATTAGCCCAAAGGCCTAGACCAAAATACATTTAAATGAATAATATAGCCCAAAACTTTGGCCCGTGGGACTCGATCCAAATTAAGACCATAATCTAATTTCTAGTCCAATTTCTAACCAATTCCAACGGCTATATTACAGTAGCCTTCATTCAAATTTCAAGAAGTTCCTAACAACATCTAACCCTAAGTAGGACACAGACACCAGTGTAGTCTGGACACTAGATTAGAACCCAGTTCCCTCACGTCCTTCCTCCAAGTGACCAGATGCGTGTCGGTTTAGTGTCACCAAATCAAGAACCCATGGAATCAATAAGGTATCATACCTGAATCAAATAAATTCAATTATCATTGTCTTCTATGTCGGACACTAAAATGCTCATGTCAGTCCCGATCAAATTGTTCTTCTAAATCTTCATAAGCCAATCGTCGAACACCTACTGTGTAACATGAAAGAATTAACTCCAACACTCAGCTGAATCTTGATCATTGATTCTCAAAGTGATCTGGAGATTACAGTTGGTAAGAACCTACCTAGCACAGGCTTATGCTCGAATTGCATATGGAGATGTCAGCCACATATCTCAACCCCTGCTCGTGTCCGAACTCCCAGTGGACACCAATCAGTTGATTAAATACTTGATCGACCAGATCGAGATGCAAGAATCTCTATTACCTTACCAATCAAGAATATAGTAGCAAGAATTAACTTATCTAGGAGGAGAGCAATAATGGAGTGATCAAAAGTTTTATTGAGGCTTACAATGCTTCAAAGACCTCATCATCAACCAGATCGAATCTCCAGAGCTTCGCAATGGAGATCAAGATCTGAAGAAAGGTCCGCTAAGTAAATTGATCAATTCAATGAAAAGGAAGAATAAAATTAGGGACTCACCATTGACTAACAACTGTTGGCCCATTGGTCATATGGTCAACCTGATTTTAATAACTGATCAAACTCTGTCTGGATATACAAAGCTAGTTGGGACATCTCGGTTACTTGGACATAAGCAAGATTGGCTATCCACTCCGTTCAAGACTGAAGATCTGTTTGCCTACTCGAGTCTGTATTTCCTATGCAATGTAATTTTTTATTTTATTTGAGACTAGGAATTTGTTGTACCCCGAGTCGTACTGGCAAATAGGCTATCCCCAAAATAGTTCAAAATATTTTTTAAAATGACCTATCAAAATGTTTACAAAAAGGTTTTCAAAAAGGTTTTCAAAAATCACCAAAACCCATTTTTAAAACCCTAACCTAGCCCTGACAGAACTCGGCCAGAGTTCGGCCAGAGTTCGGTTACTGGCCGTTGTGATTTTGAAACTCTGGAACTTGGTCCTCCTGCAGTTGCAGATTTGACCAAAATTTGCTCAAAGAGTTCTGCCCGAATTCTGACAGAAGTCTGCCTTTGGAACTCCTATAAATAGAGAAGGATTTCGATCATTTCAACTCACTCATTCACTTTCAATCTTCTCTCTATCTAAAGCTTTCAGTCTTCCAAAGAGTTTTTCTAGAGCTTACAATTTCAGATCCCAAGCCAGTTACAATCCTCTAGTTAATTTGCCAGTGCGCTACGGTCTAGAAGTTTCTGAGAGATTGTAATCAGAAGGCTTGATTGAAGAATACCTCTTCACATTTGAAGTTGGACGAGTTCTTCGTATCAAAGCTCGCGTTGTAGAAGTTGCAAGGACTTCGTAAGAAAACTTGCAGTTTTTCCAATAGTGGATTCAACTGGTAGCAAGAGTTCTACCGACTGGATTAGTCCTCAACAGAGGGATACCAGTATACATCGCTGTCTTTGCGTTTGCTCTCTTAACTCTGCCTTTACATTATTTCAGTTGTGATTAATATTCTGTGATTGTGCTGCTAACATTTTTATTTAGCATTATTCCGCTGCCAACTCTATTCACCCCCTCCTCTAGAGTATTACGCTTTACTATTTCGTTCCTACAATTGGTATCAGAGCGGGTGTTACAGGTAAAGCAAAGGTAACAGTGCAATTATTTATTCTTTTTAATTAACTGTTATATAGATCACAGCACAACATATGGCAACTGTGAAATTCACAAGTGAAGGCCAGGCCACAAACAGACCCCCACTGTTTGATGGTACAAATTATACATATTAGAAAACACGGATGAGTTTCTTCTTGAAATCTCTTGATTTTGATTTATGGTCCATTGTTCTTGATGGCTATCAAAAGCCACCTCGTATAAATGTTGATGGAGTTTTAGTTGAAAAACCCTATAGCAGATATACAGAGGAAGAAAAAAAAGGGCCAGTCTTGACGCACGTGCCATTAATGCTCTCTTTTGTGCTTTAGACAGAACTGAATTTAACAGGGTGTCTATCTGCACAACGGCCAATGAAGTATGGAAGCTACTCGAAGTCACACATGAAGGCACGACTCAAGTCAAGGAATCTAAAGTCAGCAGACTTACTCAAGAGTACGAGGCGTTCAAAATGAAGCCCAACGAAACAGTCACACAAATGTTCGAGAGATTCTTGGATATTGTAAATCCTTTGTCCTTCCTAGGCAAAGATTACAGTAACCATGAAAAGATTCGCAAACTCCTGCGAGCTCTCACCAAGAACTGGATTTCAAAGGCTACTGCAATCATTGAAGGGAATGACCTCATAACTATGTCCCTCGAAGTACTCATGGGTAAACTACTCACTCATGAACTGGAGCTACAAGATTTTGAAGAGCCTGCACCAAAGGAGAAGACTATCGCCCTCAAGGCTCAGTACAGAAAAGCTGCTGAAGATGACTCAGACAGCAGTGGATCTGACGCTGAAGATCAAGCCCTCCTAGCAAGAAAGTTCAAAAGATTCATGAGACATGAGAAGAGAGTCAAAGAGAACAACAGCAACAACTGGTACCAAGAAGATGCTGTCTGTTATGGCTGCAAGAAGAAGGGACACATGAAAAAGAATTGTCCCACAAACTCATCATCGAGCAAGAAGAACAACAGGTATGATAAAGGAAACCTGAAAAGATCAACTTTTCAGAAATATGCCAACACCAGCATATGGCATGAAAGTGAAGCCAGCGACTCAGAAGACGAACACTCAGAGGACACTGCAAATGTATCCTTCATGGCAACCGATCAGGTACCTACTGAACCTGTAGAAACTTATGATGACTTCACCTTTGAGCAATTAGGAGATGCCTTCAGTGACCTGATGACTGATTACAGGAAACTGCGTAGTAAGTATCAGACCTCTAAGAAGGTACTCAAAGAGTACAAAGGTGAAATAGGTAGACTTACCGACCTACTAGCTGAGGTTAGAAATAATGTTAGTGAGTCTGGTGAGCTTTCTTCAATAAAGCTCTTATTACACGAGACTACCAAGTCATCTGAAGAGAAAGACAAAATTATTGACCAACTCAAGGAAGAACTTTCTATAGAGAAGAAAAGTCTTCAATGTGTACAAATCAGAATGGAATCACTTACTTCTGATTATACTAAGTTGTATGACACTTCCAAAAGATTAGAAATTAGGCTAGGAAAACAGCCTGAGCTTGCTACTTCCTACCCTAACACGTGTCACTTACCGAGAAATAGGAACATTCCCAAGCCAAACACTGTCAGACCTAACCCTATCAAACCTTTACCCCAAAAGGTCAAGCCCAAACAAGATTATAGGTATGCTTTCTTCTATACTAGAAAACCCAAACCTACCAACCATGCACACCACTCAGCTTTCAACACTCGACATGCACAATGTCATTATTGTGGCCTCATTGGTCATATATCATCTGCATGTAGAATGAAAAAGCTTGTAGATCTAAATGTTTATACTTGGATACCTAAGGCTAACAATTCAGGACCCTACAAGAAATAGGTACCAAAGGTTTCATCTGCAAACTGTTTTGTAGGTGGAACACCCTTCACATGCTAGAAGCAAATGGACCTCGATAGCGGTTGCTCACGACATATGACCGGTGATGCTACCCTATTTGCAATACTGTCGAAAAAAAGAAGGAAGGCTATGTCTCCTTCGGTAATAATTTGAAAGGGTATATTATTGGTATCGGTGATATTGGTAAGTCTTCCTATCCTGTAATTAAGGATGTCTGTCTGGTTACCGAGTTGAAACATAACCTACTCAGCATAAGTCATCTAGCTGATCATGGTTATGGCATCAACTTTGGCAAAGACAAATGTACTATAGTTGATAGCTCAACTGGTAGTACTATCTTTGAAGGTATCAGGAAAGATAATATATATGTTTTCTATTTGTTAGAAGAAACTAACATTTCAGGTAGATGCTTAATGGCCAAGAGTAATGAGAGTCATCTGTGGCATATGAGACTCGGTCACGCTAATATGGATACAATATCAAGATTATCCACAAAGAAGCTAGTACGCGGTTTACCGGGTATTACATTCAAGAAGGATTTGATATACAGTCAATGTGAAAGGAACAAAGCTACTCGATCCACTTTCAAGTCAGTAAACGCAGTATGTACTACTAGACCTCTACAATTGCTTCACATGGACTTATTTGGTCCTAGCAGAGTTGCTAGCCTCGGAGGTAAACTTTATGCTTTCGTAATTGTAGATGATTTCTCTAGATACACGTGGGTATATTTTTTGACACGCAAGAATGATGCATTATCTGAATTTGTCACCTTTTGCAAGAAAGTTCAGAATGAAAAAGGTTACATGATCACTCGTATTAGAAGTGATCATGGTGGCGAATTCGAGAATGCTGATTTTGAGTATTTTTGTGACACATACAGTTTTATTCATGAGTTCTCCTGCCCTAGGACTCCACAACAAAATGGGGTTGTGGAACGTAAGAACAGAACTCTAACCGAAATGGCCAGAGTGATGTTAAACCAGTTTAGTCTACCCAAATATTTCTGGGCTGAAGCTGTCAACACAGCTTGCTTTGTTCTCAATAGAGTTCTAATTCGACCCAAATCAAAGAAGACTCCATTTGAGTTATGGTTTGATAGAATTCCTTCAGTTTCATACTTTAGAATTTTTGGTTGTAAATGTTTTATTTTTAACACAAAAGACAATTTGGGAAAATTTGATGAAAAGATCGATGAAGGTATATTTTTAGGTTATGCGGCCAAGAGCAAAGGATACAGAGTCTTCAACAAACGTACCATGATTATCGAAGAGTCAATCAATGTCACCTTTGATGAATTAAATCAAATGACAATTGATGACAATGACGAAGATACATCTGTACCAAGCTCAACTCCAGCTGATTCTCAACCAAGCTCTGCACTAGCTGAACATCCTAGAGAAGATCCAGGAACCAGCTACCTTCAGAATGAAGCAAAAAGGTTGAAATTTACAGCAAATCATCCAAAGGATTTGGTAATTAGTGATATTACCAAGGGAGTAAGTACTCGTACATCCTGTAGAGATATTGTTTCAAGTGTTGTATTTATTTCACAGCTAGAACCCAAAACTATTGATGAAGCATGTAGTGATAGTTTTTGGATAGATGCTATGCAAGAGGAATTAAACCAATTTGAATGGAATCAAGTTTGGGAACTTGTTCCCAGGCCTGTTGATCATCCGGTAATTGGCACCCGTTGGGTATTCCGAAACAAACTGAATGAGAATGGTTTAGTGACTCGTAATAAGGCTCGACTCGTAGCTCAAGGATACAATCATGAAGAGGGTATCGACTACGATGAGACTTATGCCCCAGTTGCGAGATTAGAATCCATTCGCATGTTATGTGCATTTGCATATTTTCATGATTTTAAACTTTTTCAAATGGATGTCAAGAGTGCTTTTCTAAATGGTTTTATAAAAGAAGAAGTTTTTGTAGCACAACCTCCGGGTTTCACGGATTTCAAAAATCCTGACCATGTTTTCAAGTTGAAGAAAGCTCTATACGGTTTGAAACAAGCCCCTCGTGCTTGGTATGATCGTCTAAGCTCTTTTCTACTTGACAACGATTTTTCAAAAGAAAAGGTTGACACTACACTTTTTATTAAATCTTTTAATGGCAAGCTACTTTTAATTCAAATCTATGTTGATGATATCATATTTGGATCCACTGATGAATCTCTTTGTCAAGAATTTTCTAAGTGTATGCAGAATGAGTTTGAAATGAGCATGATGGGAGAACTGAAATTCTTTTTCAGATTGCAAATCAAACAAACCGATAATGGAACATTCATAAATCAAGCCAAGTACACAAAAGACTTGCTAAAGAAGTTTGATCTGGACAATGTCAAACCTATTGGCACTCCGATGGCAACTTCAACAAAGCTTGATTCAGATGAACAAGGCAAGCCAGTCGACACACGTAAGTATCGAGGTATGATTGGTAGTTTACTTTATTTAACTGCTAGTCGTCCAGATATAATGTTTAGTGTTTGCCTGTGTGCACGTTTTCAAGCTAACCCAAAGGAATCACATCTGTCCGCAGTTAAGCGTATCTTTCGATACCTCAAAGGCACTTCTTCTGTTGGCTTGTGGTATCCCGAAACTAAGTCCTTTGACCTTATTGGTTATTCGGATGCAGATTTTGCTGGATGCAAAGTTGATAGAAAAAGTATAAGTAGCACATGTCATTTCTTAGGCAAAGCTTTAGTCTCTTGGTTTAGTAAAAAGCAAAATTCTGTAGCCCTATCAACAACAGAGGCTGAGTACATCGCCGCAGGACGTTGTTGTGCTCAGATTTTGTAGATGAAACAAAACCTAGAAGACTATGATTTATTTTACACACATATTCCCATTTTCTGTGATAACACGAGCACTATTAATTTGACTAAGAATCCAGTATGTCACTCTCGTACTAAACATATCGAGATTATACATCATTTTCTTAGAGATCATCATCAAAATGGAGATATAAACCTTGTGTACATAGATACTAAAAATCAATTAGCTGACATCTTCACTAAACCTCTAGCGGAAGATCCTTTCAATTATTTACGTCGAGAATTAGGAATTTTGGACGTCAATAATATTAATTGATTTTGTTTTATGATTATATCTTAAATACGCAAAAACTGTGTTAGAGACAAGCCAATAAAGAGTCTGTCTGTCACCACAACTACGGTTGAAGTGAAGCGATATTTAAGAGTTCCCCGGTGAACCTCCGCCAGTTGGGACAGTACTCCTACAGCTAATCTGAGACAGTCGCTGTGTAAAGACATTTAATTCATAAAATATTATTAATTATGTTATTTGAAGGCTAAAATAACTAATCTTTGAATTAAATATTTGAAATGAGACAATAAAAAAGAAGTGGCTTAAATCAACTTTGAAGAACCTTAGGCGAATTCGGCCAGAGCTCTGACCGAATTCGGCCCGAGTTCGGTTGAGGGTATCTGTGTATATATCCAGAACCCGAGAGCTTCTTCTCTTTCATTGCTTCCAAACCATGATGACGAGGATAGTGATGAGGAGATGTGATTTGATTTTTTAGTGATATTCTATTGTATACTTGGAAATGCTCCAACATTCCAAGTTTCTATCAGTTTTTCTTTTTATCAGTACTTTTGATTTTTATCAGCACTTTGTTTCAGTACTTTTTCATGGACATGCTTATGGTATTTCATTTATAACATTCCAGTTTATTTCAGCACTTTGTTTTAGCACTATCTCTTTATACTGCTTCTTCATTACAAACTGCCTGAGATTTCTTTTATGTTTTTGAAACAATAGCATGCCTGTGATAATATTCTTTAGTGACAAAAGCATGCATGTGATAATAATTTGTAGATACTTTACATGCCTATGATGATGTATATCTACTCTTTATGTTTTATTTGTTTATGTTTTCTCACTTTTTGTTCCTTATGCATTAATTGCGGGGGAGCCTTCTACATTAAATGCGGGGGAGCCTTCTCTTGTGCAATTATTTTGCTAAGTGACAAAGGGGGAGAAAATTAAAGATCTAACATTTTTTTTGAGTTTAAATACAGGACTTGAACAATTTCACGTTTTGATTATTTTTGAACAAGCTTAATGTTATATCATTCATAGTTTGTCAATTATCAAAATGGGGGAGATTGTTGGCCCATTGGTCATATGGTCAACCTGATTTTAATAACTGATCAAACTCTGTCTGGATATACAAAGCTAGTTGGGACATCTCGGTTACTTGGACATAAGCAAGATTGGCTATCCACTACGTTCAAGACTGAAGATCTGTTTGCCTACTCGAGTCTGTATTTCCTATGCAATGTAATTTTTTATTTTATTTGAGTCTAGGAATTTGTTGTACACCGAGTCGTACTGGCAAATAGGCTATCCCCAAAATAGTTCAAAATATTTTTTAAAATGACCTATCAAAATGTTTACAAAAAGGTTTTCAAAAAGGTTTTCAAAAATCACCAAAACCCATTTTTAAAACCCTAACCTAGCCCTGACAGAACTCGGCCAGAGTTCGGCCAGAGTTCGGTTAGTGGCCGTTGTGATTTTGAAACTCTGGAACTTGGTCCTCCTGCAGTTGCGGATTTGACCGAGATTTGCTCAAAGAGTTCTGTTCGAATTCTGCCCGAATTCTGACAGAAGTCTGCCTTTGGAACTCCTATAAATAGAGAAGGATTTCGATCATTTCAACTCACTCATTCACTTTCAATCTTCTCTCTATCTAAAGCTTTCAGTCTTCCAAAGAGTTTTTCTAGAGCTTACAATTTCAGATCCCAAGCCAGTTACAATCCTCTAGTCAATTTGTCAGTGCGCTACGGTCTAGAAGTTTCTGAGAGATTGTAATCAGAAGGCTTGATTGAAGAATACCTCTTCACATTTGAAGTTGGACGAGTTCTTCGTATCAAAGCTCACGTTGTACAAGTTGCAAGGAATTCGTAAGAAAACTTACGGTTTTTCCAATAGTGGATTCAACTGGTAGCAAGAGTTCTACCGACTGGATTAGTCCTCAACAGAGGGATACCAGTATACATCGCTGTCTTTGCGTTTGCTCTCTTAACTCTGCCTTTACATTATTTCAGTTGTGATTAATATTCTGTGATTGTGCTGCTAACATTTTTATTTAGCATTATTCCGCTGCCAACTCTATTCACCCCCCTCTAGAGTATTACGCTTTACTATTTTGTTCCTACAACAACAACCTGCAATGATGATTAGAGAAACTTTGTCTGTGCCAGAGTCTGCTAGTCTTGTCGTCAAGACTTACAATGAATCACTGTCGGAGAACGTATTTCCACCGTTCGACTTCGTAGAAAAACTGATAGAGTCAAACCAATCATCATCGCGATGTGGAAACGATGTGCTTGCGTGGTGCTCCTCCGACAGGTTGTTGTCGCCACTGGAAAGCCCTCGACTAGGCATCGTTCGTTGGGATAGCAGCCGCCGCCATGATCGATTGCTCAAATCTAGAGTCTAGGGTTTGAGGAGAATAATAATTTAAAGAAGAAGACGAAGTGGGTTGGAGAAATGAGTAGGGCTCTGCCATATAGAGGCCAATGATGAAGAAACAAGGAGGGGTTCTATTTCAATAAAACTTCAAAGAAGAATTTGAGAATTTGCAAAACAAATCCTTATCCATCGGAAACAATTGGTAAATTATAGATTTAAATCTGTTATAAGTAACTAAAGTTAGTTATAACCAAATAGTGGGTTAGTGGAAAGTTAGTTTAGATGGTTGTAACTAACTAGTGGACTAGAGGGGTTAGTTAGGAGTTTGTTAGGTTAGTTATAACCAACTAATAGGTTGTTAGAATTGTTGTAACTAATTAATAGAAATAGTTAGTTACAACTAACTAATTCCTCCACCAAAGTAGGAATCTAGGAATATTCCTAACCCCTCATGACTCTAGGAATTTACTAAAATGCCACGCTTCAACCTATTTTACTAAATTTCCAGTCCTATTGTAATATTTACTAAATTGTTATCTAACAAATAATTAGGAGAGAAAAATATTTGTTTTATTGGAGAAGTGGGGTTATACATGTCGACATCAGAGAACGTCTAGGAGGGACTCATGTCCCCTAAGGAGGGGCACGCGAAGACCAACAAGAGGAGAAAGTCCCAGGAGTCTACGGTAGAGCTACCTTTATCGATCTCGTCGATCGTGTTGGAGTCCTAGAGACGGATTCGAGGGACATAGAGATACAGATGGGATCCGTAGAGCAAAACAACACGAGGCTAGATGAGTTTCATGATGGGTTGGAGAGTGATGTCGCTTTGTCCATGGCAATCTTTCAAGAGCATTTTTAAGAGATTTGATCCGTACTTGAGGAGGAGCTCAAGGGATATTGTGTGGAGATTGAGGACTTATGCAGGAAGGTTCGAGCCTACGAGGAGCTAAAGACCGTGGTTGAGATTTTCGGAGAAATTAAGACCAAAGTTGTCATCTTGGAGAAGGTCGTTGCGAACGGTGTACCTTCGAATAGGAAGGCACTGAAACGGAAGATCCTCGAGCCGAAATCCTTCAGCGGGATACGAGATGCCAAAGAAGTTGAGAACTTCTTGTGAAATGTAGATCGATACTTCAAGGCATTGCACATCAACAATGACATCGAGAAGGTGGATATTGCTTCACATTATTTCATCGACGATGTTATGCTGTGGTGGCGTCGAAGGTGCATAGAAGCTAAAAAAAGGTTTATGCTCGATAGAGACTTGGGATGATCTCAAGAAGGAGATCAAGGAGTATATTGCGATATTCACATACTTGATGCTTACGATATCTAGCATGGGTGAGGAGGATTGCTTATTTTTCTTCCTCGACAGGCTCAAATCATGGACTACTCAAGAATTACAGAGATAGCGGGTACAATACTTGAACACAGTTGTTGTAGTCGTTGAGAGGCTCGTCGAGTACATGTGGGACAACAATGATGCCAAGGCCAAGCCAAAGTCTACCAAGAGGAATGGTGGGGGAGAGCAGGAGAACTCTTCCAAGAAGGGTCCATCCGATGGGAAAAGTAGAAGAAGGCCCAGCCCGGACATGTAGTTTCATGCTTCATATGTGGAGAGAAGCACTTTGCTCGAGATTGTCCGATAAAAAGCATGCGTGTGAATGTCATCCAAAACAAGGAGATGGTGGACAAGAAATACGAAGTCGGAGTGGACATAGAAGTATTACGCTTACTCAATGCCGTCAGGCCAAGTCAGTTGTATCAAAGACTTCCAGCAGAAATTTCATGTACGTTGACGTAAGGATCTGTTGGCCCATTGGTCATATAGTCAAACTGATTTTAATAATTGATTAAACTCTGTCTCGATATATGAAGCTAGTCAGGATGTATCGGACTCTTGGACATGATCAAGAATAGCTATCTACACAGTTCAAGACCGAAGCGATGTTTGCATGTTCGAGTATGTATTTCTTTGAACAATATAATTTTTATTTTATTGAGTCTAGGAATACGTTGTACACCGAGTCGTACTGGCAAATAGGCTATGCCAAAAGGTTTTCAAAATGTCCTTAGTTTTGAAAAATATTCTTATTAACAAAAGCTTCAAAAAGGTTTTCAAAAATCCCTAAAAACTATTTTTAAAAACCTAACCTAACCCTGACAGAACTCGGCAAGAGTTCGGCCAGAGTTCGGTTAGTGCCATTTTGATTTTTTGAATTCTCTGGAACTTGGTCCTCCTGCAGTTGTGGATTTGACCGAGATTTTCTCATCGAGTTCTGCCCGAATTCTGCCCGAATTCTGCCAGAATTCTGTCTTTGGAATTCCTATAAATATAGAAGGATTTCGATCATTTCAACTCACTCATTCACTTTCAATCTTCTCTCTATCTAAAGCTGTTAGTCTTCCAAAGAGTATTCTTGAGCTTTAAATTTCAGATCCCAAGCCAATTACAATCCTTTAGTCGATTTGCCAGTACGGTGCGGTCTAGAAGCTTCTGAGAGATTGTGGTCAGAAGGCTTGATTGAAGAATACCTCTTCACAATTGAAGTTGGACGACTGGATTAGTGAATTCAACTGGTAGCAAGAGTTCTACCGACTGGATTAGTCCTCAACAGAGGAAAACCAGTATACATCGTTGTCTTTGCGTTTGCTTTCTTATCTCTGTCTTTACATATTGTGGTCAGAAGGCTTGATTGAAGAATACCTCTTCACAATTGAAGTTGGACGACTGGATTAGTGAATTCAACTGGTAGTAAGAGTTCTACCGACTGGATTAGTCCTCAACAGAGGAAAACCAGTATACATCGTTGTCTTTGCGTTTGCTTTCTTATCTCTGTCTTTACATTATTTAGTTGTGATTATTATTCTGTGATCTTGCTGCTAACAAATTTTTAATTAGTATATTTTCGCTGCCAACTCTATTCACCCCCTCTAGAGTATTGTGCTTTACGATTTCGTTCCTACAATTGGTATCAGAGCGGGTGTTACAGGTAAAGCAAGGTAACATTGCAATTATTTATTCATTTAATTAATTGTTATATAGATCACAGCACAACACATGGCAACTGTAAAATTCACAAATGAAGGCCAGGCCACAAACAGACCTCCACCGTTTGATGGTACGAATTATACCTATTGGAAAACACGGATGAGTTTCTTCTTAAAATCACTTGACTTTGATTTATGGTCTATTGTCATTGATGGCTATCAAAAGCCACCTCGTATAAATGTTGATGAAGTTTTAGTTGAAAAATCCCATAACAGATATACAGAGAAAGAAAAGAAAAAGGCCAGTCTTGACGCACGTGCTATTAACGCTCTATTTTGTGCTTTAGACAGAACTGAATTTAACAGTGTGTCTATCTGCACAACGGCTAATGAAGTGTGGAAGCTTCTTGAAGTCACACATGAAGGCACGACGCAAGTCAAAGAATCAAAGGTCAGCAGACTTACTCAAGAGTATGAGGTATTCAAGATGAAGTCCAACGAAACAGTTACTCAGATGTTCGAAAGATTCTTGGATATTGTAAATCCTTTGTCCTTCCTAGGCAAAGTGTACAGTAACCATGAAAAGATTCACAAACTCCTGTGAGCACTTACCAAGAACTGGATTCCAAAGGCTATTGCAATCATTGAAGGAAACGACCTCACAACTATGTCCCTCGAAGTACTCATGGGTAAGCTACTCACTCATGAACTCGAGCTACAAGATTTTCAAGAGCCTGCACCAAAGGATAAGACGATCGCTTTCAAGGCTCTGCATAGAAAAGGTGCTGAAGGTGATTCAGACAACAGTGAATCTGATGCTGAAGATCAAGCACTCCTAGCAAGGAAATTTAAAAGATTCATGAGATATGAGAAGAGAGCCAAAGAAAACAATAGCAGTAACAACTGGTATCAAGATGATGCTCTCTGCTACGGCGGCAAGAAGAAGGGACACATGAAGAAGGATTGTCCTACAAATTTATTATCAAACAAGAAGAGCAACAGGTATAAAAAAGGGAACCTGAAGAGATCAACATCTCGGAGATATGCCAACACCAGCATATGGCATGAAAGTGAAGCCAGCAACTCAGAAGACGAATAATCAGAAGACGCTACAAACTTATGCTTTATGGCATCCGATCAGGTACCTACTGAACCGGTAGTCGATACATATGATGACTTCACCTTTGAGCAACTAGGAGATGCCTTCAGTGAACTGATAAGTGATTACAGGAAACTGCGTAGCAAATATCAGACCTCTAAGAAGGTACTCAAAGAGTACAAAGGAGAAATAGGAAGACTTACCGACCTACTAGCTGAGGTAAAAAATAATGTTAGTGAGTCTGGTGAGCTTTCCTCTATCAAGCTCCTATTATACGAGACTACCAAGTCATCTGAAGAGAAAGACAAAGTTATTGACCAACTCAAAGAAGAACTTTCTAAAGAGAAGAAAAGTCTTCAAAGTGCACAAATCAGAATGGAAACACTCACTTCTGATTATACTAAGTTGTATGACACTTCCAAAAGATTGGAAATTAGGTTAGAAAAACAGCATGAGACTGCTGCTTCCTTCCCTAACACGTGTCACTTACTGAAAAATCGAAACATTCGCAAGCCAAACACTGTCAGACCTAACCCTATCAAACCTTTACCCCCAAAGGTTAAGCCCAAACAGGATTATAGGTATGCTTTCTTCTATACTAGAAAACCCAAACCTACCAACCATGCACACCACTCAGCTTTCAACACTCAACATGCACAATGTCATTATTGTGGCCTCATTGGTCATATTTCACCTACATGTAGAATCAGAAAGCTTGTTGATTTAAGTATTTATGCTTGGATACCAAAGGCTAACAATTCAGGACCCTACAAGAAATGGGTACCAAAAGTTTCATCTACAAATTGTTTTATAGGTGGAACACCCTTCACATGCTAAAAGCAAATGGATCCTCGACAACGGTTGTTCACGGCATATGATCGGTGACGCTACATTATTTGCAACACTGTCGAAGAAGAAGAAGGAATATTATGTTTCCTTTGGTAATAACTTGAAAGGGTATATCATTGGTATCGGTGATTTTGGTAAGTCTCCCTATCCTGTAATTAAGGATGTTTGTCTGGTTACCGAGTTGAAACATAATCTACTCAGCATAAATCATTTAGCTGATCATGGTTATGGCATCAACTTTGGCAAAGACAAATGTACTATAGTTGATAGCTCAACTGGTAGTACTATCTTTGAAGGTATCAGGGAAGACAACATATATGTTTTCTATTTGTTGGAAGAAACTAACATTTCAGGTAGATGCTTTATGGCTAAAAGTGATGAGAGTCATCTGTGGCATATGAGACTCGGTCACGCAAATATGAACACAGTCTTAAGATTATCCACGAAGAAGCTAGTACGCGGTTTATCGGACATAACATTCAAGAAGGATTCGGTATGCAGCCAATGTGAAAAGAACAAAGCTACCAGATCCATATTCAAGTCAGTAAACGCAGTATGTACTACTAGACCTCTACAATTGCTTCATATGGACTTATTTGGTCCTAGCAGAGTTGCTAGCCTCAAAGGTAAGCTTTATGTTTTTGTAATTGTAGATGATTTCTCTAGATACACGTGGGTATACTTCTTGACACGCAAGAATGATGCATTATCCGAATTTGTCACCTTTTACAAGAAAGTACATAATAAAAAAGGTTATATGATCACTCGTATTAGAAGCGATCATGGTGGCGAATTGGAGAATGCAAAGTTTGAGCAATTTTGTGACACACATGATTTTGTACATGAGTTCTCCTGTCCTAGGACTCCACAACAAAATGGAGTTGTGGAACGTAAGAACAGAACTCTATCCGAAATGGCCAGAGTAATGTTAAACCAGTTTAGTCTACCCAAATATTTCTGGGCTGAAGCTGTCAATACAGCTTGTTTTGTTCTCAATAGAGTTCTAATTCGACCCAAATCGAAGAAGACTCTATTTGATTTATGGTTTGATAGAATTCCATCAGTTTCATATTTTAGAATATTTGGTTGTAAGTGCTTTATTCTTAATACAAAAGACAATTTGGGAAAGTTTGACGAAAAGGCCGATAAAGGTATATTCAAAGGATACAGAGTCTTCAACAAACGAACCATGGTCATCGAAGAGTCAATCAACGTCACTTTTGTTGAACTGAATCAAATGACTATCGATGACAATGACGAAGATCCAACTGTACCAAGCTCAACAACAGCTGATTCTCAACCAAGCTCGGCACTAGCTGATCCTCCTAGAGAAGATCCAGGAACTAGCTACCTTCAGAGTCTGCCAAAAAGATTAAAATTTACGGCTGATCATCCAAAGGATTTGGTAATTGGTGACATTACCAAAGGTGTAAGTACTCGTACATCCAGTAGAGATATTGTTTCTGGTGTTACATTCATTTCACAGCTAGAAACCAAAACTATTGATGAAGCATGTAGTGATAGTTTTTGGATAGATGCTATGCAAGAGAAATTAAACCAATTTGAACAGAATCAAGTTTCGGAACTTGTTCCCAAGCCTATTGATCATCCGGTCAGTGGCACCCGTTGGGTATTCCAAAATAAACTAAATGAGAATGGTTTAGTGACTCGTAATAAGGCTCGACTCGTAGCACAAGGATACAATCAGGAAGTGTAATGCCTATAGTTCGTATTACGTATCTTGGTATACGTGTACGCATTCTTGACTCGTATTGCGTATTTTCCTGCATGGTTATTTTGGTATGTCATTGGTTATGGCTTAGCTTGGTTCGGCTTAGCTTGGTTTGGTTTGCTTGTGGGTTCATCATGAACCAAAAGAAAACCGCCACCTACCACCACCACCCTCATTTATATTTCCATCTAACTCTCTCTCTCTTCATTTATTCTTCTCCTTCACTTCTTCTTCTCCACCATTTACTCTTCCACCTACCAGGAAATGGAGCTAGACAAGTGCAAACTTGCTTCATGATGGATCTCAAGTTTTATTGTTCCATTCTCTTCCTTACTTGATTCTAAGCCTCTTTAGAACTTGACATTTTTGGATTTGATGGATGGATTCTTGTTGATCTAAGTTTGTAAACTTTTCAGTTTTTCTTGATTTTGATCTCTAAAACTTGGTTATTTTCGAAAACTAGTGTTTCTATGTTGTAGAGAATTTAATTTCATGCAGTTTTGGCTTTTGTTTCGCTTGATTTCGACTTCAGATGAGGAAGTTATGGCCAAAACAATTTCTGGTCATTTCTATGTTCATCTGCAGCATGAACAGCATGTCGCAGTAGGTGCATGTTGCAATGAAGCGCATATCGCAGTAGCCGCATATCATGTCGCAGAAGGCGCATGTCGCAGTAGGTGCATGTTGCAATGAAGCGCATGTCGCAGTAGCCGCATATCATGTCGCAGAAGGTGCATGTCGCAGTAGGCACATGTTGCAATGAGGCGCATGTCGCAGTAGCCGCAAATCATGTCGCAGAAGGCGCATGTCGCAGTAGGCACATGTTGCAATGAAGCGCATGTCGCAGTAGCCGCATATCATGTCGCAGAAGGCGCATGTCGCAGTAGGCGCATATTGCAATGAGGCGCATGTCGCAGTAGCCGCATATCATGTCGCAGATGGCGCATGTCGCAGTAGGCGCATGTTGCAATGAGGCGCATGTCGCGGTAGGCGCATATCATGTCGCAGTTGAGCCACATGAGGCGCATGTCGCGATAGGCGCATATCATGTCGCGCATGAGCCACATTAAGGCGCATGTCGCAGTAGGCGCATATGGTGTCGCAGTTGCATGCATGTCGCAGAATAGGCCGCATAATGCATATTTTGACTATTACTAACTGTTATATGTCCTAATTGACTGAATTATTGCTCGAATTTCTCCCAACTCCCAACGTGGAAGTTGTAGATCTTTTCCTTAGCAGCAAGAATATGTCTCTAGTTATTTTATGCAAGTTTCTCTCATTCATAATATTGTAAAAATAGAACACGATCGTGGCCCGCTGTGGCGCACTCTTGACAAGTAAACTGATATGATATATCTCGGTATGCTGTTACGACAGCTAGCCTGACATGATAAGTATGAAAGACTTGGACACCGTGGGTGATTGTGTTTGTATAAATAAACTAGTACTGTCTTACATCATGTTTAAGATAGGGACCCCTGAGTACCATGGTCAGGGGTACCTACTGAAATTGACTAAGGCTAATTAACTAGAATAATTCAGTAGTCATGAAGAGATTCCCAGCTACAGGCAATCCCGTTATCTTGGCACATTCAGTGGACTTGTAGCCTACCGACGAGTATGGCACATTTCCAGCACACAGTCATGTGTTGCATTCTTCCTAAATAGACATTCAACCTGGGTAACCGGATGGTCTGCAGGGCTTGTGGCTGTTGGGATAATCTCATTGCATCTTGCTAGTAACTAGGCTTGTGATAACCCTAGTTAGTTAAAAGTATCAAGCCGTACTCTTGATTGGCCGTGGTTGATTGGATGTAGTTTATTCCATCTTAGTTTTATCCTGATCCTGTGCAAGATTGTGACATGACATAATTATTGATACTTGCCTTAACAATAACGATCGGAGGTCCAGTTCTGTTCAGGCAAAGGGTTACAACCCCGGTCCTTGTTTAGTTTAAGGGTTGTAACCTGGCTCCCGGAGCAGTTCTGTGTCCTCTCTTTGTTTATTATCTTAATGCAATCCCATGCCATGCTCGTCATATTTTACCTTACCATAATACCATGATTAATTATGCTGGCCTTAGCAATAAAGATCAGGGGTCCAGTTCTGTTCAGACGAAGGGTTACAACCCCGGTCCTTGTTTGGTTTAAGGGTTGTAACCTGGCTCCCGGAGCAGTTCTGTGTCCTCTCTTCGTTTATTGTCTTTACTGTACCAATAGTATTTGAGACGGGTTTCTATTCAGGTGAGGGCTGCAACCCCGGTCCTTGTTTGGTTTAAGGGTTGTGACCTGGCTACTTGAATAGTTTCCTCGTACTCAGTTTACTGTTGTTATCTCTATTATTATCAGTTCTTTATTTATTATCTCTAATATTCTATTGTGATATGTTGGTTTTAGTTTCTAAGTGAAGCCTTCTTTGTGGCACTTGCGCTTTCTGGGGTCTGACCCAGCTGGTTTTGTGTGGCCAGATATCGAAGCATCACCAGAGGATCCACCTATCTTCCAGCCCGATGGTGACCACCAGGCGTAACCAGGGCAACGAGTGGGTTTCTTTTGTCCTTCCACTCTATTTGTAAAATTATTCTTTTGAGGCGTTTAGCCGGCGAGCACGTGTTAGCTCGTATTGAACCTTTATTTACTGTCTGCCTACAGGCAGTAACATGATTGACAAATCCTTGGGTTGATTATGTATTGACTAAAACTCTTGCTAGTCCTGACATTTTATACGACTAGCTTCATGATCATCCAATATGTAATGTATGGGACGCCTTACTATTGTATATTGATGCTCTAATATCTTGTGACTGCTACTACTTGCTTGTGATTGAGACAATAGGTTTGATCTTGACCATAGGAGACTGATGGATTGTAGTTAAACCCTCATATATCTAGACAGCCGTGACCGTATAGTGACGTAGATTCCATTTCAATATACGTAGCTGGCTATGTCTGCCCCCGCTCTCCAGTATTCTGGTTCTGGGGCGTGACATGGTTTTAGTGGTGGCCCATGCAGGTCTTGTAATTCAAGATATGTGAGGGTTTATCGAATAGATGTCTCAATCAGTACTCGCCCTTGATCTCTACTCGTATCCTCTTGATCCCTGAAAATCTTGACCTGATCAAATGCTTGTATCGTTGATCTGTCCTGGTCCTTCCTTATTGTTCCCTATGTCGTCTTCTTCAGCGGCATTATTCCTGGACCTGCCGATCAGCAAGGCGGAGCACCTCCCGCGGACCAGCAGTAACCTGGAGATCAAGTCCAGCATTCAGGAGTAGCCTCCAGAGTCGTGCCCACCGAAGGAGAACCACCAGTTCAGCCCGTCCAGCCTGCAGAGCCTGATGATGGCACTTTGGCGGGTCTCATCAGGTCCCTATTAGCTTCCCAGGATCGTCGCGGAGATGCCTTACACCAGGCGGTGGCAGATGCTTTGACCAGAGGAGGTCATCAGGGTAATAGCACGGCCAACAGCTTCAAGCGCTTGAACCCTCCCTTCTTCGACGGCAGTGAAGATGCTATCGCTATAGATGCTTGGCTTCAGGACACAGAGGTAATTCTAGAAGCAGCCAGGACTCCAGAGAATGAGAAGGTGGCCGTAGTGCGCCTGCAGTTACTAGATCTTGCCCGCAGCTGGTGGACAGCGCAGGCCGATGGATTAGTGGCCCCTATTTCATGGACAGTATTCAGGGAGAGATTCCAGACCAAGTATTTTGATGCTGTAGCTCGGTATGATCTACAGACGAGGTTCACCAATCTGAAGCAGATGGACAGGACGGTCGATGGATATGCGACCGAGTTCTCCAGGCTTAGTCGGTTTGCTCCCACCCTAGTAGCAACCGAGTTCGATAGAGCCCAGCAATTCCAGCAGGGGCTCCATCTAGAGATTTTATTGGCGGTGGAGCAGTTTGAGCATCAGACTTTTGATGCAGTGTTGAGAGTAGCTAGGAGGCATGAGTACACCTCCCAGAGGATCGTGGATAGGACCGGAGGTCGGAAGCGATCTCACGGTCAGATGAATCAGTCTTCAGCACCAGCTCCGGTAGCCAGGGCTTTGACCATTGGAGCTCCGAGGCGGGCGGCCTCAGTGACGTCGGTTCAGCATTCCACCCTGACGTACCTTCAGCAGCAGAAGCAGAAGCAGTCTTCCGTAGTGGGATTTTCACACTGCGGGAAGCCAGGGCATGTGGTATCCGAGTGTCGTAGAGCACAGGGTTTGTGCTTGGTTTGTGGTGCCCCGGACCACAGGGTTGGAAACTGTCCGAACAGGGGGAGTTCATCATCAACTTTTTCTAGTCCTTCAGTTAGAGGACCAGCACCAGTCCAGCAGCAGCAGCAGCTGCAGTACCCATTCCTGAGGCCATTACCGACGCAGGCCCAGGCATTCCAGCAGCAGAGGCCGCAGTAGTATGCCCAAGCCCAAGCCCTGATCCAGAGCAGGCAGAGGAATTTTTAGCAGAGGGGACCCGCACCCCGAGGACATGGTCAAGTGCTGGCTTTGACCATGGGAGAAGAAGGAATAGCACCAGGTGAGGTGGTGGCAGGTATTATTCTCGTCAACACCTTTCCAGCTTCAGTATTATTTGATTCTGGTACCTCGCATTCATTTATGTCTGCATGATTTGGGACACGGGTAGGACTGGAGCCCGAGTCATTATCAGTAAGGCTCAATATACTTACCGGTAACGGACTTGTGGGAGTAGATAGAGTATTTTTCTCGTGTCGGATCGTAGTTAGCGGTAGAGAATTCCCTGCTAGATTGATAGAGTTCCCGATAGCCGATTATGATGTGGTCTTAGGGATGGATTGGTTGAGAGACCAGTATGCTTAGATAGACTGCCACATTGGCAGGGTTATTTTTAGCATTTCAGGCAAGCCAGAGTTTTCTTTCTTCCGAGGCGAAGTTGAACCTTCTCCTCCATTATTGCGGATGGCAGTAGCAGCAGTGCAGTTACCTCGGATAGTCGAAGAGTTTCCAGATGTTTTCCCAGAAGAGCTTCCAGGGATGCCGCCAGAGCGAGAGATCGAGTTTACTATCGACTTGATTCCCGGGACAGCCCCAGTGTCAGAGAGAGTCTACAGGATGGCACCGTCAGAGCTAGAGATATTGTACAAGATGATTGAAGAACTCAGAACCAAGGAATTCATTCGTGCTAGTGGATCGCCTTGGGGAGCCCCGATGCTTCTTGTGAAAAAGAAGGATGGTACGTCTAGATTGTGTGTTGATTATCGTACCTTGAACTCAGTGACAATCAAGAACAGATATCCTCTCTCGAGGATAGATGACTTGTTTGATCAACTCAGAGGAGCGTCAGTATTTTCGAAGATTGACTTGCGGTCAGGATATCATCAAATTAGAGTCAGAGAGTAGGACATCCCGAAGACAGCTTTTAGATCTAGATATGGGCATTGGGAGTTCCTTGTGATGCCATTTGGAGCAACCAATGCGCCGGCTGTATTCATGGACCTCATGAATCGCATCTTCATGCCTTATTTGGATAAGTTCGTAATTGTGTTCCTAGACGACATCCTGGTCTACAGCAAGAGTGAAGCGGAGCATGAGCAGCATCTCCGAGTTGTCCTCCAGATTCTCAGAGAGCACCAGTTGTATGCCAAGTTTAGTAAATGCGAGTTCTGGCTCGATCGCATTTCGTACTTGGGCCATATCATCACCCGAGGAGGAGTAGAAGTGGATCCCCAGAAGATTGTGGCTATTGAGACATGGCCAGTGCCCAGCACGGTTGTAGAAATTTGCAGCTTTCTTGGATTGGCCGGCTACTACCGGCGATTTGTTTCGGACTTTGCTCGGATCTCAGCGCCCTTGACCCAGTTGACCCGCAAGGATGTGCAGTTTGCTTGGACAGCGGAATGTCAGGATTCCTTTAAGAAGTTGAAGCGAGACTTGATGACGGCTCCTATTCTCACGCTTCCAGATGGGACCGGAGGATTTTTAGTGTATTATGATGCTTATGGCAGAGGTTTTGGATGTGTTCTGATGCAGCATGGGAAGGTAATAGCTTATGCGTCACGACAACTTCGTGATCATGAGAGGAATTACCCAACCTATGACTTGGAGCCGGCAGCAGTAGTGTTTGCACTTAAGTTGTGGAGGCACTACCTATACGGAGATAGGGTGGAAATTTTTACCGACCACAAGAGCCTGAAGTATATTTTCACCCAGAAGGATCTCAACATGCGTCAGAGGAGATGGCTGGAGCTGCTTGTGGATTATGATGTCAAACTGCAGTATCATCCAAGGAAGGCCAACGTTGTTGCAGATGCATTGAACAGGAGGGCAGGAGTTTATTTCCTGACAGCACAACCAAAACTGTTAGCCGATCTTCAGAAGATGGGTATTGAAGTTGTCTTCCCTTCCAGTGTGGCATTGATGGCCAGCATGCAAGTTCAGTCCACTATAGTCAAGAGGATCCGGATGGCGCAGTCAGCAGATTACAAGCTTCAGCGACTCAGAGCAGAGTGTGAGGCAGGACGAAGACCAGAGTTATGCATTCATGAAGACGGTACACTTCGACATGGTAAGCGTCTTTGTGTACCCAGTGGAGATATCAGACAGGAGATCATGGCAGAGTCCCACAGTTCGCAGTATTCCATTCATCCTGGTGGCACGAAGATGTACCGTGATATCCGCCAGCACTTTTGGTGGAATGGCATGAAGAGGGAGATAGCCCGGTTTGTCTCTCGTTGTTTAGTCTGCCAACAAGTTAAGGCTGAACATCAGAGACCAGCTGGACTACTTTAACCATTTTTGATTCCCGAGTAGAAATGGAAGCATGTAACCATGGATTTTGTGACTGGATTGCCTAGATCCCCGGCGGACAGAGACGCTATTTGGGTTGTCATAGACAGGCTCACGAAGGTGGCTCACTTTCTCCCGTTCAGAGTTGGTCAGTCGACGGCTCAGCTACGGAGATGTATCTTCGACAGATTGTCAGGTTGCACGGTGTACCAGTCAGTATCACTTCAGACAGAGATTCAAGATTTATGTCGCACTTTTGGCGTAGCTTGCAAGAAAGTTTAGGAACTCACCTCCAGTTCAGTTCAGCTTATCACCCGCAGACAGATGGCCAGTCGGAGCGTACGATCCAGACTCTTGAAGATATGTTGCGGTCATGTACACTCGACTTCGGTGGTTCGTAGGAAGATCACGTGCACCTGGTAGAGTTCTCGTACAACAACAGTTTCCAGGCCAGTATCCAGATGGCACCGTTCGAGGCACTGTATGGTAGGAAGTGTCGATCCCCGCTAGCCTGGGATGATGTTGGAGAGAGGCAGATGCTTGGTCCGGAAATAATTGCTCAGACCGTTGAAGTGGTCAGAAATGTCAGAGATCATCTTCGAGTTGCCCAAGATCACCAGCGTCATTGGGCCGATTCTTATCGGCGCCCTATTGAGTTTTCTGTCGGCGACCATGTATTCCTGAGGATTTTGCCTAACCGCGGCGTCATTCGTTTCGGCGTGCGGGGAATGCTTAGTCCTAGGTATATAGGGCCGTTCGACATTCTGGAGCGAGTAGGAGATGTATCCTATCGTCTCGCTCTTCTACCGTCGCTACGTAAGGTGCATGACGTATTCCATGTATCCCAACTGCGACGGTATATCCCGGACCCGAGCCACATCCTGGATCATTCGGAATTGGTTGTTGGTACCAACCTTTCGTATGAGGAGAGGCCCGTGTCTATATTGGACCGAAGAGAGAAGATACTCAAGAACAAGACTATCAAGTTAGTCCGAGTTGCTTGGGGTCATCACTCTTTGGGTGAGTCAACGTGGGAGCGTGAGGATGATATCCGATCGCGATATCCCGACCTGTTTGACTCGTAAGGTATAATGTCTTCCTTATGCCTTATGCTTTCAATTCCTTGCTTGAATAAATGACTGCATGATAGACTGCTTGTTATAGCTTACGATTAGTATAGCTTGTCCTTGCAATTCTAGCCTCTTGATTAAATTCCGAGGACGAAATTCTTTTAAGGTGGGTAGAGTTGTAATGCCTATAGTTCGTATTACGTATCTTGGTATACGTGTACGTATTCTTGACTCGTATTGCGTATTTTTCTGTATGGTTATTTTGGCATGTCATTGGTTGTGGCTTAGCTTGGTTCGGCTTAGCTTGGTTTGGTTTGCTTGTGGGTTCATCATGAACCAAAAGAAAACCCCCACCTACCACCACCACCCTCATTTATATTTCCATCTAACTCTCTCTCTTCATTTATTCTTCTCCTTCACTTCTTCTTCTCCACCATTTACTCTTCCACCTACCAGGAAAGGGAGCTAGGCAAGTGCAAACTTTCTTCATAATGGATCTCAAGTTTTATTGTTCCATTCTCTTCCTTACTTGATTCTAAGCCTATTTAGAACTTGACATTTTTGGATTTGATGGATGGATTCTTGTAGATCTAAGTTTGTAAACTTTTTGGTTTTTCTTGGTTTTGATCTCTAAAACTTGGTTATTTTCGAAAACTAGTATTTCTATTTTGTAGAGAATTCAATTTCATGCAGTTTTGGCTTTTGTTTCGCTTGATTTCGACTTCGGATGAGGAAGTTATGGCCAAAACAATTTCTGGTCATTTCTATGTTCATCTGCAGCATGAACAGCATGTCGCAGTAGGCGCATGTTGCAATGAAGCGCATGTCGCAGTAGCCGTATATCATGTCGCAGAAGGTGCATGTCACAGTAGGCGCATGTTGCAATGAAGCGCATGTCGCAGTAGCCGCATATCATGTCGCAGAAGGCGCATGTCGCACTAGGCGCATGTTGTAATGAGGCGCATGTCGCAGTAGCTGCATATCATGTCGCAGAAGGCGCATGTCGCAGTAGGCACATGTTGCAATGAAGCGCATGTCGCAGTAGCCGCAAATCATATCGCAGAAGGCGCATGTCGCAGTAGGCGCATGTTGCAATGAGGCGCATGTCGCAGTAGCCGTATATCATGTCGCAGAAGGCGCATGTCACAGTAGACGTATGTTGCAAAGAGGCGCATGTCGCGGTAGGCGTATATCATGTCGCAGTTGAGCCACATGAGGCGCATGTCACGATAGGCGCATATCATGTCGGGCATGAGCTGCATTAAGGCGCATGTCGCAGTAGGCGCATATGGTGTCGCAGTTGCATGCATGTCGCAGAATAGGCCGCATATTGCATATTTTGACTATTACTAACTGTTATATGTCCTAATTGACTGAATTATTGCTCGAATTTCTCCCA
This sequence comes from Iris pallida, assembly GCA_029216955.1. NCBI lineage: Eukaryota > Viridiplantae > Streptophyta > Magnoliopsida > Asparagales > Iridaceae > Iris > Iris pallida. Next base: position 11,906,229 of record JANAVB010009198.1, on the reverse strand, counting down.
ACTCCCAACGTGGAAGTTGTAGATCTTTTCCTTAGCAGCAAGAATATGTCTCTAGTTATTTTATGCAAGTTTCTCTCATTCATAATATTGTAAGAATAGAACACGATAGTGGCCCGCTGTGGCGCACTCTTGACAAGTAAACTGATATGATATATCTCGGCATGCTGTTACGACAGCTAGCCTGACATGACAAGTATGAAAGACTTGGACACCGTGGGTGATTGTGTTTGTACAAATAAACTAGTACTGTCTTGTATCATGTTTAAGATAGGGACCCCTGAGTACCACGGTCAGGGGTACCTACTGAAATTGACTAAGGCTAATTAACTAGAATGATTCAGTAGTCATGAAGAGATTCCCAGCTACAGGCAATCCCGTTATCTGGGCGCATTCAGTGGACTTGTAGCCTACCGACAAGTAGGGCACATTTTCAGCACACAGTCATGTGTTGCATTCTTCCTAAATAGACATTCGACCTGGGTAACCGGATGGTCTGTAGGGCTTGTGGCTGTTGAAATAATCTCATTGCATCTTGCTAGTAACTAGGCTTGTGATAACCCTAGTTAGTTAAAAGTATCAAGCCGTACTCTTGATTGGCCGTGGTTGATTGGATGTAGTTTATTCCATCATAGTCTTATCCTGATCCTGTGCAAGATTGTGACATGACATGATTATTGATACTTGCCTTAACAATAACGATCGGGGGTCCAGTTCTGTTCAGGCGAAGGGTTACAACCCCGGTCCTTGTTTGGTTTAAGGGTTGTAACTGGCTCCCGGAGCAGTTCTGTGTCCTCTCTTCGTTTATTGTCTTAATACAATCCTATGCCATGCTCGTCATGTTTTACCTTACCATAATACCATGATTAATTATGCTGGCCTTAGCAATAAAGATCAGGGGTCCAGTTCTGTTCAGGCGAAGGATTACAACCCCCGTCCTTGTTTGGTTTAAGGGTTGTAACCTGGCTCCCGGAGCAGTTCTGTGTCCTCTCTTCGTTTATTGTCTTTACTGTACCAATAGTATTTGAGACGGGTTTCTATTCAGGTGAAGGGCTGCAACCCCGGTCCTTGTTTGGTTTAAGGGTTGTGACCTGGCTACTTGAATAGTTTCCTCGTACTCAGTTTACTGTTGTTATCTCTATTATTATCAGTTCTTTATTTATTATCTCTAATATTCTATTGTGATATGCTGGTTTTAGTTCCTAAGTAAAGCCTCCTTTGTGGCACTTACTCTTTCTGGGGTCTGACCCAGCTGGTTTTGTGTGGCCAGATATCGGAGCAGCACCAGAGGATCCACCTATCTTCCAGCCCGATGGTGACCACCAGGCGTAACCAGGGCAACGAGTGAGTTTCTTTTGTCCTTCCACTCTATTTGTAAAATTATTCTTTTGAGGCGTTTAGCCGGCGAGCACGTGTTAGCTCGTATTGCACCTTTATTTACTGTCTGCCTACGGGCTGTAACATGATTGACAAATCCTAGGGTTGATCATGTATTGACTAAAACTCTTGCTAGTCCTGACATTTTGTACGACTAGCTTCATGATCATCCAATATGTAATGTATGGGACGTCTTACTATTGTATATTGATGCTCTAATATCTTGTGACTGCTACTACTTGCTTGTGATTGAGACAATAGGTTTGATCTTGACCATAGGAGACTGATGGATTGTAGTTAACCCTCATATATCTAGACAGCCGTGACCGTATAGTGACGTGGATTCCATTTCATTATACGTAGCTGGCTATGTCTGTCCCCGCTCTCCAGTATTCTGGTTCTGGGGCGTGACAGGAAGAAGGTATCGACTACGATGAGACTTATGTCCCAGTTGCGAGATTAGAATCCATTCGCATGTTATGTGCATTTGTATGTTTTTATAATTTCAAATTATTTCAAATGGATGTCAAGAGTGCATTTTTAAATGGTTTTATAAAAGAAGAAGTTTTTGTAGCACAACCTCCAGGTTTCACAGATTTTAAAAACCCTGATCATGTTTTCAAGTTGAAGAAAGCTTTATACGATTTGAAACAAGCCCCTCGTGCTTGGTATGATCGTCTAAGCTCCTTTCTACTTGACAACAGTTTTTCAAAAGGCAAGGTTGACACTACACTTTTTATTAAGTCCTTTAATGGTAAGCTTCTTTTAATACAAGTCTATATTGATGATATCATATTTGGATCTACTGATGAATCTCTGTGTCAAGAATTTTCTAAGTGTATGCAAAATGAGTTTGAGATGAGCATGATAGGAGAGCTGAAATTCTTTCTCGGACTGCAAATCAAACAAACTAATAATGGGACATTCATAAATCAAGCCAAGTACACAAAAGATTTGCTAAAAATGTTTGATCTGGACAATGTCAAACCTATTGGCACTCCAATGGCAACTTCAACAAAGCTTGATATTGATGAACAAGGCAAGCCGGTCGACACACGTAAATATCGAGGTATGATCGGTAGTTTACTTTATTTAACTGCTAGTTGTCCAGATATTATGTTTAGTGTTTGCCATTGTGCACGTTTTCAAGCTAATCCAAAGGAATCACATCTGTGCGCAGTTAAGCGTATCTTTCGATACCTTAAGGGCACTTCTTCTGTTGGCTTATGGTATCCCAAAACTAAGTCCTTTGACCTTATTGGTTATTCGGATGCAGATTTTGTCGGATGCAAAGTTGATAGAAAAAGTACCAGTGGCACATGTCATTTCTTAGGCAAGACTGTAGTCTCATAGTTTAGTAAAAAGCAAAATTCTGTAGCCCTATCAACAACAGAGGCTGAGTATATCGCCGCAGGACGTTGTTGTGCTCAGATTTTATGGATGAAACAAACCTTGAAAGACTATGATTTATTTTATACACATATTCCCATTTTTTGTGATAACACGAGCACTATTAATTTGACTAAGAATCCTGTATGTCATTCTCGAACAAAATATATCGAGATTCGACATCTTTTTCTTAGAGATCATCATCAAAATGGAGATATTGACCTTGTATACATAGATACTGAGAATCAATTAGCTGACATTTTCACAAAATCTCTAGCAGAAGATCGTTTCAATTATTTACGTCGAGAATTAGGAATTTTGGACGTCAATAATATTAATTGATTTAATTTTATGATTTTATTTCAATATACAAAAACTGTGTTAGAGACAAGCCAATAAAGAGTCTGTCTGTCACCACAACTATGGTTGAAGCGAAGCGGTACTTAAGAGTTCCCCGGTGAACCTCCGCCAACTGGGACAGTACTCCTACAGCTAATCTAAAACAGTCGCTGTATAACAAAATTTAATTTATAAAATAATATTAATTATATTATTTTAATGTCAAATTACTAATCTTTGAATTAAATATTTGAAATGAGCCAATAAAAAAGAAAGTATTTCAAACCAACCCCAGGCGAATTCGGCCAGACTTCGGACCGAATTCGGCCCGAGTTCGGTTGAAGGTATCAGGTTAGATAACCAGAACCCGAGAGCCTTTCTTCTTCATTGCTTCCAAACTTCATCTAACAGCAGCAACAGCCGCACGAGAGAGCCCCCTAACCCTAGTTCTTCACCACCCCTTCTCTTCTAATCTAAGTGCTAAAATCAATCCAAACTTTGGATTCGTGCGGAGTTCGTCGTTCTCTACAACTTATTCAATTTTCGGAAGGTATAACTTCGTATTTCTCTACTTTTCAATTTCGTGCTATTTACTTATTTTGCACAAATAGCACCTAAGGGATTTAACCCCTTTAAGAGGAAGAAGACAACCAATCCCAATGAGGAAGGTTCATCTTCGAATCCACCCACAGATTCCCTCTTTTTCCAGTCCAATCTAGCGATGGCGCATTCGACGGGTTTTATTTTCAAACCCTAGATCAAGCCCTACTGTGATGTGGAGATTTTTCCATGAGATCCATATGCACAGGCGCTCCCATCAAGTGGACTGTATTTTCAGAACACCGACCTTTCTTTGAGGCATTAGGGCTACAATATTTTGTTAAACTCTATTTTCCCGTAGCAACTAATGCCATTAGACTGTTCTACTGTAATATCATATTAAACACATTTGATGTAAGCACACGTGTTGGAGGATTAGATATCAATTTCAATGATGTTATCTTAGCAAAAATACTTGGTATTCCCAACGAAGGTGAACCGCTTGTTGATATCACTGAATTTGATTTCCCCGACGACACGACACTTACTAGTTTCAAAGCGAAACTCTGTGCACCTGATCGAATTCGCTCTGAAAAATTCAAGGCAAACAACTTGAACTTGTTTTATTGTGAATTGTACCGTATCATTTACTCCACTCTCCTTCCAAAGTCTACTCTGAAGGATGATGTCACGTCTCTTGAATTATCTGCTATGTATCACATTCTTAAGGGAATTCCATTTTCTGCCCCTAAGACCATTATTCAGATGATGGGACGTTGTCATGCAAGAGATAGAAATATCTCTTATGCGATGATTCTTCCACGCATCTTCCAGCGTTTCGACATTGATTTATCGACTGGTACTCAAGACCCTGAGCCCAAGTTTCTCAAGTTATCTCGTCGAAGTATGACTGCTGCTGTTCCTCCTACTGCCCCTGCTACTGCTCCACCTCCTCCATCTTCTCAGCAGTATGTTATGACATTTGAGGGCATACACTAGCACCTTTCAGATTTGTACGTCTCGATGACGGACATGGCTCGCGAACGTGAGTTCCGCGATGTCGCCCGTTATCAGGCAATTGCAAATTCTTTAGCTGATCTTCGATTCGCCCAGACTGGACATTCTGTCGGTTCCATTCCTAGAGATCTAGCCTTCTCTGGTTACTGCTGTGAGGATGAGGCTGTTCATGCCTACTTTCAGCCCGGTAACGCATATGATTGGCACGGTTCTGACCATACTCCTCCTCGAGACTATGTCGGTGAGTTTTACACTGGCGCTCTTCCTCACCCTTCTGGCGCGGGTACCTCTGCAGCTGGTCCTTCTGGACATGCTGGTCATGCTGATGATGATGACGATAATGATGATGAGGAGTTGTGATATGTTAGTTGATTTTTGAGACTTAGACATTATCTACTGCATACATGGAAATGCTCCGACATTCCAAGTTTTTTTCTATCTTTCTAGACTTTATTATCAGTATTTCTTTTGAGGACTTGTACTGGATATTTATTTTATTGATGTCTTCTGAACATCTTTTTTATCTTTATGAGATTCGTAGTTTATCTTTCACATCAATTTACTTATTTACTTCGCATCTTTATCTGCTTTAATAACTGCCTGTGAAATGGTTCTTTGTTTTATTATTTGCCTGAGACAAATACATGCCTGTGATGTCATTCAAATTTTCTTTACTATTTCTATCATTTATCATGATTATTTTTATGTGTTTCTTCACTGTTTATTATTTATGCATTGATTTCGGGGGAGTTTTTCTCTTTTGCAATTATTTTGCTAAATGACAACGGGGGAGAAAAATAAAGATCTAACATTCTTTTGAGAAAATACAGGACAAGAACAATTTTTTGATTTTACTTCAAGTTTAAATGTTATATCATTCATAGTTTGTTAATTATCAAAATGGGGAAGATTGTTGGCCCATTGGTCATATGGTCAAACTGATTTTAATAATTGATCAAACTCTGTCTCGATATATGAAGCTAGTTAGGATGTATCAGACTCTTGGATATGATCAAGAATAGCTATTTATACAGTTCAAGACCGAAGCGATGTTTGTCTGTTCGAGTATGTATTTCTTTGAGCAATATATTTTTCATTTTATTGAGTCTAGGAATACGTTGTACACCGAGTCATACTAGCAAATGGGCTATTCCAAAATATTTTCAAAATGTCCTTAGTTTTGAAAAATATTCTTATTAACAAAAGCTTCAAAAAGGTTTTCAAAAAGGTTGTCAAAAATCCCCAAAAACTATTTTTAAAAACCTAACCTAACCCTGACAGAACTCGGCCAGAGTTCGGTTAGTGGCTGTTTTGATTTTTTGAATTCTCTGGAACTTGGTCCTCCTGCAGTTGCGGATTTGACCCAGATTTCCTCATCGAGTTCTGTCCGAATTCTGCCCGAATTCTGCCAGAATTCTGTCTTTGAAATTCCTATAAATAGAGAAGGATTTCATCATTTCAACTCACTCATTCACTTTCAATCTTCTCTCCATCTAAAGCTTTCAGTCTTCCAAAGAGTTTTCTTGAGCTTTAAATTTTAGATCCCAAGCCAATTACAATCCTCTAGTCGATTTGCCAGTACGGTGCGGTCTAGAAGTTTCTGAGAGATTATAATCAGAAGGCTTGATTGAAGAATTCCTCTTCACAATTGAAGTTGGACGACTGGATTAGTGGATTATACTGGTAGCAAGAGTTCTACCGACTGGATTAGTCCTCAACAGAGGAAAACCAGTATACATCGCTGTCTTTGCGTTTGCTTTCTTATCTCTGCCTTTACATTATTTAGTTGTGATTATTATTCTGTGATCTTGCTGCTAACAAATTTTTAATTAGCATATTTTCGCTGCCAACTCTATTCACCCCCCTCTAAAGTATTGTGCTTTACGATTTCGTTCCTACAGGATCAATGGCATAAGAACATGAGCGTTGGTTGACATGGGCGCTACTCATAATTTTATCTCGGACGCGAAGGTCCGTTGCTTGGATCTAGCCTTGGAGAAAGATACGAGCAAGATAGAGGTGGTCAATACGGAGGTACATCATGTGCGGGGGTAGCCAAGGGAGTCCGCATAGCTGTAGAAAATTTGTCGGGTGTTGCCAATTTCACCGTTATGTCATTGGATGATTCAAGATGATATTGGGCATGGATTTTCTTATTACGGCAAAGGTGGTCACGATGCCACATTTGGGAGTCGTCAACTTCATGGAAGAAGGCTTGTCGTACATGGTAAAAGGTGCACGAGGCAAGCCATTGTAGGGGAAAGCTAGTTCGCTATTCAGCTCAAGAAGAATGGCCAAAGGGAGATAGCATAACTGGCAGTGCTTGAGAGGAAGGAGGGCTTAGAGGAGGAAGGCCTTCTATGCGAGACAAAGGGTGTTGCAAAGGAGCATCCCGATGAGTTACTTCTGCGAAGAGAAGTGAATCATACTACTAAGTTGGGCACAAATACGATGAAGCATGTCGTGGGCTGTGCATAGGCAGAGGTTCACACAATGAATAACTTAATGCTCGTGGGAAACATTTCGATCAATAGAATTATAATAGGACTCGCATACACGGAGGTGTAGGGAACTATGTACAGCCATGAGATGAGGACGATCGACGATTAGATAGCACGTACGAGATTCATCTTGTACCGAGGAGGGCACAGGCCGAGGCTAGAGGTGGTGCGGCAAACCAGTTTGATTTTGATCTTGAGGAGAAGATGGAAAAATTTGGGAAGCATCATACGAGACGCACAAAGAAGGGATGACGTGCAACGACCATGCCTACGAGAGTGGACCTCGTTCCAAGATTTGGTATACCCGTCGACGAGGCCATCGACAAAACAAATAGGGAAGAGTGTCACTCCCAAAAGTTTGCGCCCTATCGAGATGGACTTGCATAACTCTACACAGAGCTGGGTTATGCTAAAAGCTTCCGAAACTTTCTAGAAGATGGTGGAATCCTCTGGAAGACTCGGGATGTTTCGTGAAGACTCATGAACTTCTTAGATGTTCTAGAAGTCCCCTTATAAATATCTTGGTTCTAGAGCTTTTTAGAATAATCCCTGAAATATTATATTTCCAAAAGTTTCTTGTGAGCCCTATGGGCACTATAAATAAGTGGCATGCCTCATTTGTTCACCACCACCTGAAGTTGTAATCTCTTCTAGTATAGTAAAATTTTTATACTTCCAATCTCTCTCTATTTTGCTCCACTTTATTCTCAATATCACCTTAGTGATCTAGCTAAGCGGGTTCGGAAATGCTGGCACGGTCTTCGAGTATGCAGTTTATACGTTATACGGGTTGAAGTGTAGCCTAAAATACTAAGTCTGTGACACATCGCTGTGGCTCCCCTCCCATCTAGCCATCGTATGGGGTCGCCCTCTGGCCACCACTCCTGCTCCCTTCTCCACCAAGCTCCCTCTACATCGGGCTTCCTCTCCGCTGGGTTCCTCATTCCGTTCGGGCCCCCTCCTCGGTCAACCCCCTCCTCTCCGGCCACCCCTCCTCGGTCAACTCCAATCCTCTCCGAACACCTCTAGTCCTTGGTCAGGTAAATCTTAACCCTAACCCGGACACAAGTACATACACAGACGGATACAGACACGAACACAACCAGCACACACGCACACACAGAGAGGACACAACCAGGACACACACATAACACACACATAGGACACAACTAGGACACAACCGGGACACATGGACACACACATAGGACACAACCCTAACAATGGCACATGGACCGGACATATGGACACACACACAGGACTTTTATTATGAATTTAGATATATATATTCTCTATTTGGTTGTCAAACTATATTCTCTATTTGATGGCCACAATGCTATATAGTAGTTTAATAGATTTTTATTATGAATTTAGTATCATATGCTGTTGAGTATCATATAATTAGCTTGGTAGTATAAAATTAAGTATTTGTATCATTGAGAGTTAGTTCATATGTATTAAATTAGATATGCATTGACTGAATAGTATTAATTTGATATATTCATATGTATAAGTAATTAAGTATACAATTTGATGGTGAGCTAGTGTTAATTAGTAGTGTATATGAGTGTCGAGTGGAAGAGTGTCCTTGGGATGACTAGTGTATCGCGTGTATGTAAGTATGTGTTCAAGAAAGTGGCGCGGGGTGTGTGTGTATAGTGCATTGTGTGTATTCATGTGCGTATGTGTGTGCGTGAGTGAGCTAGTTAGGGTTAATAACTATATATATATATATATATATATATATATATATATATATATATATATATATATATATATATTTTTTTTTTTTCTATATATATATATATATATATATATATATATATATATATATATATATATATATATATATATATTTTTTTTTTTTCTATATATATATATATATATATATATATATATATATATATATATATATAGAAAAAATATATATAGAAAATATATATATATATATATATATATATATATATATATATATATATATATATATATATATATATATATATATAAGGGTATAGAAATATACAGTTATAGAAGTCGGTATAAATATTTGTTGAGTGTCAAGAGTGAGTGGCCTAGAGTGTATGTTGGTACCAAGATACCAAGTGTCAAGTATAGTTAGTGTCATGGGTATTTGAAACTACATCCTAGTATCAAGATACAAAAGAGTATCAATGTGATGTTGTGTATCATGGTATGTGATATCCACATGATACACAAATACCTATAGTGTTATCAACACCTATGCGTATATTGGACACTTCGAGGTTAAGTATTCCTTATGGGCTCACAAGGAACACATGACGACAGAGATATCATTATCTCCTATGTTAGGTCTCCACGTCATCCCTTCTCTGAAAAATAAATTTGCATCTGTAATCCTATTTGTGGCTTTTAGAGTTCTATCAATTTCCAAAAAATCATAGAAAAGACAAAGAATGAAAGGAGTAAAAAAATCATAAAAACAACGAACAAAAAAATCCTAGAATTTTTTTATAATACTTAGCCTTTCTAGTATTTTTAAAATTTTTGATAAAACTCTTAAAAGAATTGCAGAAGTAAAAAAAATTCAGAGAAGGGCTGACAATGAACACGTGACGACATCTATTTCCGATTTATCTTTGATGAACATCTGTATCAATCTTTGCATCTATTTGGACAATATACTCGAATAATGTATATCCATCTTTGCAGAATTATCTTTAAATGGATATGAATTACTATGTGCGACATCATTCATGGACGTACAATCATTACCCTGATGACATGTGCAGTGTGTGCGAGAAATTTATACAGGGGGTAGAGTGATTCCTACAGTTCGCCAAGGCGTTACTTGAGTACATGGACGACACCAAAATTAAGTGTCCGTGCATAAGATGTTGTAACTTAAAATATTATCTAGAAGTGGATGTGATATATCATTTGTACTCTAGGGGTTTCACACCAAATTACTATTAGTGGACCTCACACGGTGAACTTGTACCATTGGCATCGGAGCCGGAGCCTTATGTGGAACCGTATATGGATGTCCACGACCACGCTGATTATGATGACGGATAGGTGAACATAGTTTTTGACATTGTGGGGCCCAGTTTTGACCTGGACAATCATGATGCAGCTGAGGAGGAACCTAATGCCATGCTATGAAGTTCATGGAGTTACTGGAGAATACAAGGAGTTCATTATATCTTGGTTGTGAGGATCATTCACCTTTGGAGTTAGTTACAAATTTGCTGAGCATCAAATCTGATTTTAACAGTCACAAGAATGCTACAATCGACTAAAGGATTTGATTATAGAGATCTTGCCTGCGGATGCCAAGTTACCTACAGACTTCTATCGATCTAAGTGAATGGTGAGATCACTCTGGATGGGATATGAGAAAATTGATGCATGTCACAACGGGTGCATGTTGTACTTCAAAGACGATAATGATGAAGACGTGTGTAAATTTTGTGGTGTTGATCGCTACAAGGCAACTGGTAAAAGAAGTTTTATCGGTGCAAGAAAGCTGACCGATTTAATGCACTACTTGTCTTTGACGCCGATGTTGCAGAGGTTGTTTATGGTGAAGGCGACTGCCAAAAACATAAGCTGGCACAAGGGAAAATAGATCAAAGGAGTGTTAGATCATCTATCTGATAGAGAAGCATGAAAGCATTTCGATCGAGAGTATCTCGATTTTGCTTTGGATACGTGCAATATATGATTGGTGCTATGCTCCTACGATTTTACCCCATTCAGACTTTTATGCTCCCAGTATTCATGTTGGCCTATGATCGTCACTCCATACAATCTACTACCTTGGATGTGCATGAAGTCTCTGTATATGTTCTTAACCGTCATCATCCCGGGTCTAAATAATACGAAGAGGAACGTCGATGTGTACTTATGGTCGTTGATATATGAGTTGAATCAACTATGGAAAGTAGGCGCCAACACGTACGATGTTTCCATAAAGTAGAAATTTCAGATAAGGACAACACTTATGTGGACCATCAGCGACATTTTGACTTATGGCATATTATCTGGATGTGCACTCATGGTCATCTTTCATGTCCATATTGCATAGACCGCACTAAGGCTTTCCATTTGAAACACGGAGGAAAATCGTGATTCTTCGAATGTCATCGACAATTTCTCCCATCGGATCATCCATTCCGGAGGAACAAGAATGCTTTTCGTGTAGGCATTGAAGAGAAGGCAATTCCACCTCCAAGGAGGCTCGGAGACACGATATGGAAAGTGGTTAAAGATTTACCAAGTACTATCGAAGAGCCTACTAAGGGATACAAGTGTGGTGTATTTGGTCGCACTCATAACTGGATGAAGAGGAGCATATTCTGGGATCTTCCATATATATATATTTTAAATAAAAAAGGATACTATTTTATGGGTCATATTTTCACAAAAACAAAACACACTAATTTTTGAAGTATATTTTGACAAATCAAATATCATTATATGTTCTCTCTCTCTCTCTCGCGATTCCTTCTCTCGACATTCCTTCTCTCTTGAGAAGGAACTATATTTTTATTTTTTATTTTTTTTACCATTATTCACCACTCCTCACCAATAGCCCTTTTCTTGTTTAAGAACAAATAATCATCTTGGGCTTTCCTTCAATTCATTACTTCCTTCTCCTTCCAAAACCACTCACCATTGTAGTCTACTTCTTCGACCACGTAAAGACTGGGATCTCCCTCTGCTAGATAGCATAACGGCCAGCCCCTGTCGAAGCCTAAGACACCGATCACGTTGAACTGGACTTGTCCTTGCTACCATCATTTTGAAAGAAGCGCCTTCCTACATCAAGACCAGAGTTCATGTCATACAGTTTGCGAGCTTCTATGATATTGTGAAGAGGCAAAATGTCCTATCTGCGTGGCAAAATTAAAGGCGATGAATGAGGTAAGAGAGATCGACAATCAAGTAAATTATCGATCGATGAAGGCACATACCTAAAGAATTAATTGCGAAGGGAGACCTCTACTCAAAACTCTTTAGAATGAAATTCATAATCACCTGGTTGAAGGCCCTATGCACCATTTCTAGCAAACTAGCCCTTATTAAGATTTTAGAGATGGAACTAGTGAATTAGCTTATTAGAAACAACTTTTAAATGCTTTCCAGGAATGACAACAATGATAGAACATGGAATATTGTGCTGGCTTATTTGCTAATTATGAAGGCTAACAATTGATGCAGAGACACGTTTATGGCACAGTTATATATTATTATGAATGTTAACAAGTGATGCAGGGAAGGATGATAGCCATGGGTAAGATTCACTATGTCGAGCGACATATTTATGTTTCATATATATACATATTTATAAATTGTTAACTAATCCTCAGGCAAGAATAAAAAGAACATTTAATAATTTTACTTGCCCTCACATGATTATCGTGTTGTTTTAAGTAAGTAGGATTAAGACCGCTCACCAGTATATTCTCCAATATGTTGACGCCCTCCTCCTCAAGTGCGAATTAAGTGCTTGGATGTTCTAAAGCATTTAGAGCTTGGTTGACAACTTGAAGTTGTTCGATTGGAAGATGATATCTTTTTTGTTTATAAATGACATAATATATTAAACCTTATTGATTATATCAGTATCACGGGTTTTAAGAATTGTTGCATCATTCATTGTAATCAAATCTAGTATCTGAAGTCGAGATATTTTTTGGTCTTATAATTCTGCTGCAAACTATAAATAAAGATAATCGTTTTTATATATCTTGTGTTTCTCAACTTTTTTGCTTTTTTTTTACTACAACGACTTTGATTTTGAGATTATTTTATCACTCGTGTTTGTCCATGCCTTATACAAGGACAATTTAGACATATATGGTACCACGTCAGTGTCGACTTCCGGTCCTACGGGATCGGAGTGTGACATAAGTTACTGTATAGGTATGTTGTTATCACATCCATGAGTCTCATATCAAAATTTTCAAAAACGACGAGACTTATCAAATTTCTAAATGTGATTATATCAATGTCCATAGACTATGTTTATCGATATAAATCTATTTTGTTCTTTGTGAGAACCCATGAACGAACAACCGTACTTTATACCTTTGGATCTCATTCTTTTCATTTTTTCTAGGAAATAAAAACTATAGGGTTTATTCTTTTTAGGGTTTGTAAAATTGAGTTCTTATCCTACTTTGCATTGTACTTTAAGGAGATTTCTATCCTAGTTGGAAGAGTTTCTACATAGAAATTGTAGATATATAAAAATGCTCTCCAATGGTTCTCCATTTCTATCCTATGTGTCACATAGTAAAATGATCAATTTAATGGTGTGGGGCCCCAATAATAATTGTCATGAGAGAGAGGAGAATAATTGAGTTCTTATCCTACTTGGCATTGTACTTTAAGGAGATTTCTATCCTAGTTGGAAGAGTTTCTACATAGAAATTGTAGATATATAAAAATGCTCTCCAACGGTTCTCCATTTCTATCCTATGTGTCACATAGTAAAATGATCAATTTAATGGTGTGGGGCCCAATAATAATTGTCATGAGAGAGAGGAGAATTTCTATGAGAGTTTCTATATGTAGAAACCCTCCTAGAAAGTTTCCATCCTACATCATTGCAACCTAGGATAGAAATGGTGATAGAAACTATCATTGGGAGAAGTTTTTTCTAAAATGGATTTCTTCCATAGAAACAGAAAAGATAGAAACCCCCATTGGAGATGGTCTAAGAGCATCTCCAACCCTATTGTGGCTTTGGAAAAAAGTTAATGCTACATAGGAATGACAAAATTTTATTTAAAAGTTCTTCTCCAATGCAATTGTCAAGTCAATTGTGAAGTTTATGTAACAAAAATTAAAGAAGACATTGTGAAGTTGATTGTCTTGTTCTAGACAATGCACTTGACAATGTCTTCTATTCCATGTCATCAATTATGAATAAAAAATATTAGAAAAAAGAAAGAAAATGAGTAGTTGTTTTAAAAGTTGTCTTGAAAGTTGGAAAAAATACCTTTTATTATCTTCTCAATACTTTTTGTTAGTGCCGGGGCACAATTTTTTCGATGGAAAAACTGAAATATCGTAACAATTGTACAAACAATCGTTATTACGTAACACTTCACAGAAGGTACGTAATAGAAACTTCAACTAGTACTATACTTCACAGAAGGTGCACAGAACGTAACACTTCACAGAAGGTACATAATAAAATCCCACAAGTGCTACCCTTCACAGAAGGTGCACAAACAGAATTCTTATAATATCAACGCATACACTTCACCGAAGGTGCGTTAATAGAATCCTGATAGAACCAACAAAGAAAGTGACAGGCGAAAGGTGGATAATCTCCTGCTGGGGTGAATGATCACCGTTGCTCAAAGCTTTATTCGCCCCACACGAGCACGAACAGCTTCCAGGAACCAGCAAGTTCATGAAGAACTTCTGGAACGCTCGTAAGTCAATATTTGAGACTTGAACGGGCTTCCTCGACTTAACAGACTCCCTCAACTGTCTTCTTGGTACATCTTTCAAAGGAGGCCAAGGGGCTCTATTTATAGAGTGGAGTTGAGACTTCACCTCTTCTCCTATCCGATGTGGGACTAAAATACCAATACTCAAAAAGAGAGTTTGATATTTTAGATCATCCCACAATCAGCATAGAAGTGTGCCAGTCCACGCCTACCCCCCGAACCCTCCCGTGCATGCACAGACATCTTGAAGTCCATGTCCGAGTCCGAGTCTGCACAACAAAAATCAACTTGCATCCTTGTTAGATTTAGTCCTTTTTCCTTCTAGAAAAATACTCTCACATGGCACAAACTTGTGCTCTACTACACCTCATGTGCACACCTCAACACAAGCAATGCATTATATTGAGATACTCACCATTTGGTGTAGCCGATGTGGGACTATCTTTTCTAGTCCAAAGGCAAAAACACCAACAATCCCCCATATATCTCAATATATGGGTTGAGCGTTCCCCACAGTGACTGCCCATCATGCATTAGGAGAGATGTCGCTACGACTTGAATCTTCCCGCATAGGTTAAATAACAGCATGATACAAGAATGAACTAAGCCTTGAATTCTGTACCATAACTGCAATTTTTCCTACTCACATAATGACATCAACTGTGCTTCTGGCTGCACATTGAAGGCCTTGTGCCAGCCTGGTTTCAGTGTATAATTTTTGGGCGTCTACAAGTTTACCCTCAAGAGACGGCCTGATATCTCTGTCCATACACTATAGGTGAGTTCTTTATTAAAGAGATATGGCATGAAGCCTTGCGCTTCCTTGCGGTGCTACGCCGCTATGACATGGCCTGAAGCCGAGGCATTACCCTTACCTGGGAACCTCATCGTAGTGTCATACTACTGTAGCATGAGGTCTCAGCCTCTTTGTAGTGCCAATCTACTCAGTATGAAGCCTAAGGCTTCCTTGCGGTGTTACGCCGCAACGACATGGCTTGCAATGCCGATGCTTTACCCCTACCTGGGTACCTCATCGTGGTGTCATACCACTGTAACATGGGGCCATCCTCCCCTTTGTAGTGCTGTCTACAACTCTTTAATTATGTCATACAGCATTAGGCTACCTGCCTATTTGCGGTGCTACGCCGCTATGACTTGGCTTGCAAAGCCGAGGCATTACCCCTACCTGGGAACCTCATGGTAGAGTCACCCCACTGTAGCATGGAGTTTTACTCCTTGTAGTGCTGCTCTACCG
Organism: Iris pallida; assembly: GCA_029216955.1. NCBI lineage: Eukaryota > Viridiplantae > Streptophyta > Magnoliopsida > Asparagales > Iridaceae > Iris > Iris pallida. The sequence goes on along the minus strand of JANAVB010009198.1, from coordinate 11,890,366 downwards.
TGCTTCCTGTAAAGCACACCAGGCATTCACTCTGCCTGAGAACTCATTAAGGCGTTTAAGCCAACCTTCCACAGGATCTGTTTTTTTCGCCGAAAATACATAGTAGACAACAGTGGTTATGGGTCCGTATCCCTTCCATGTTCCAGAGAGCAAGTACCCACTGTTACCTGATAGTTTCCCAGTCAGTGATCCTCCTTTGAACCAAAAGTTAGATGCCTAGTAGATTTCTCTTTGAACTAATAGCATAAAACTTTATGGTAGGATTACAAAAACACACTATCAGAATGCCTTCAAGCCCATTTTACAAGCTGTGTCATCGACCAACTGGCGCTTGAGGCCCTTTGTGAACGGATCTGCCAGGTTCTCCTGACTCCGAACATCAATCACTGCAATAACACCTCTCTTGATAAGATCGTGTACTCCTCTGTGCTTCAACCGCACCGTTCTCTTCTTCCCGTTGAAGAGTTCATTTGATGCCACTGCTGCTGCCGCCTGGTTTTCACAGTATATCAGTATTGCCGGTATCTGAGCCCCAACCACCGGAAGATCATACATGAGCTTCCGAAGCAACTCTGCTTCATCTGCAGCAGCATCCAATGCAAAGAATTCAGATTCCATGGAGGAGCGAGATAACATAGTCTGCTTCTTCGACTTCCACGATATAGCAGCTCCGCCCATGGCGAATACGAATCCACCTGTAGAATACTCGCTCTCCATATCTAAACACCAGCTAGCATCACTGAAGCCTTCCACTACTGACGGATCTCCGCTGTAGAAAAGTGCATATGTCTGAGTTTTCTTGAGATATCTCATAACACGCTTCACAGCTTTCCAGTGCTCAACGTCTAGATTGCTAGTGAACCGACTCAGCATTCCCACTGCAAAAGCTATGTCAGGCCTTGTGGCAGTAGTAGTGTACATCAAGCTTCTGATGACGCTAGCGTACTCCAACTACCTGACGCTTTCCCTCGAATTTGGCTCCAGCTTCTGATCGTTCCGGTACGATGTATCAATAAAAGGAATATCTTGATACCCGTAGCGAGTGAGCATCTTCTCAATATAATGAGATTGTGACAGCGCTATTCCAGTGCCTGTCCAGATGATCTTGAGCCCCAAGATTACGTTGGCATCCCCCAAGTCCTTCATACTGAACTTGGTCGAGAGGAATTTTTTTGTCTCTGTGACGCAGCTTAAATCCGTACCTAGGATTAGCATGTCGTCCATGTAAAGACATACGATTACTCCTCTTCCGTCAACAAACTTCGTACAGACACACTTGTCTATTTTACTGACCCTGTAGCCATTTGACCTTATCACCTTGTCAAACTTCTTATGCCATATTTTGGGAGCTTGTTTCAAACCATACAGAGACTTCATCAACTTGCAGACTTTGTCTTCCAGACCTCTGACGACAAAATCTTTTGGTTGTTGCATGTAGATCTCTTCGGTCAGCTCGCCATTAAGGAATGCCATTTTCACATCCATCTGATGTATCACCAGCTTGTATATTACTGCTAGAGCAATTAACAATCTGATGGTTGTCATCCGAGCTACTGGAGCATAAGTGTCAAAGTAGTCGATCCCCTGCTTCTGAGCAAAACCTTTGGCCACTAGCCTGGCCTTGAACATGTCAATGGTTCCATCTGCTTTCATCTTCTTTTTGAAGATCCATTTGCATCCGATGGGTCTTGCTCCTTCTGGCAGGTCAACCAATACCCATGTATTGTTGGAGGTGATTGAGTCAATCTCATTGTCTATCGCCTCCTTCTAGAATACGGCATCTCTGGTCTTCATCGCCTCATCATAGGTAAGCGGATCTGCTTCCACATAATAGGTGACGAAGTCATCTCCGAAGACTTTCGGCCTCCTCGTTCGCTTAGTTGACGGCTCAGCGAGTTCTGGTTCAGCTGGTGTCTCCTTGACGACAGCTTCATCTTGGACTACTGGTTCATTAAAGACTTCTGTCTGCTTTGTACCCTCATCATTCTTCGGAAGATCTGCGAGAATAATATTCTTGTGTTTTGCAAACTTGTCTTCAAAGTATTCAGCATCGCGAGATTCGATGATATGGTTTGACTTGATATCAAGGAATCTCCGAGCATCACTCTTCTCGGCATACCCCAAGAAGATCGCCTTCATAGTCCTTGTCCCCAGCTTCTGAATCTTCAGATCCGGAAGCTTCACATAAGCCAGACACCCCCACACTCGAATGACTTTCAAGTTAGGTCTGACTTTGAACCAGAGTTCATGAGGAGTTATGTCGGAAGTTGCATATGGCACTCTGTTCAGAATGAACGTTGCCGTTAGTGCAGCTTCTCCCCAGTAACACTTTGGAAGACCCACAGTCAATAGCATGGAGTTCATCATCTCTGTCAACGTTCTGTTCTTCATTTCTGCTACTCCGTTGGATTGAGGAGAGTATGGAGCCGTTGTCTCATTGATGATTCCATGTTCTTTGCAGAATGATAAGAATTTATGAGACCGATACTCCCCGTCTCGATCACTCCTTAACCTCTTGAGTTGTTGTCCAGTTTGCCGCTCAGCCTCGGCCCTGAACTCCTTGAACTTCTCGAATGCTTCGTCTTTAAACTTGAGCAAGTAGACGAAAGCATACTTTAAGAAGTCATCGATAAAAGTAATAAAATACTTCATCCCGGCCTTTGTAGAGAATTGTTTGAAGTCACAGATATCTGAGTGAACCAACTCCAGAAGATCTGTGCTTCGATGGACCCTGTGAAAGGGTTTTCTAGTGATCTTCGTCTGAGCACATACTTCGCATTTCTCTACCTTACCCCCAAACTTGGAGATAAGTCCTAGACTAGACATTCTGTTAATCCTTCTACAATGAACATGTCCTAGCCTATTATGCCATAACTCAAGAGAATAATCAGAAAAAGTGATTGCATTTATATTATCATGCTGGGTTATAACAAGCTGAATCTTGTACATTCCTTCAGTTTGGAAAGCTTTTCCGAAGAATGTACCCTTCTTGGACATCACCAACTGGCCAGCATTGATGTCCATCCTCAAGCCTGCGTTGCAGAGCAGACTTCCAGAGATCAGGTTCTTAGCAATTACTGGAACATGCTTCACACCTTGAAGCGTCAGAGTGCTCCCCGATGTGAGTTTCAGCTCCACCGTCCCGATCCCCAGTACTTCAGCTTGTGCCTGGTTTGCCATTATGACCTTCTCTGAAGTTGGCTCATAAGAGACGAACCAGTCTTTGTCTGAACAGACATGGCAGGTCGCACCAGTGTCTATCCACCAGTCCAAGTCAGCCTCCACAGTTGCAACATGTGCTATCATGGCAACTAAATTAGTAATCATAGAAACCTTACTAGGCTCACCTTGTTCTTTGGGCTTGGACTTGTATTCGGATTTGTAGTGGCCCTTCTTGCCACAATTGAAGCAAGTCACATGGGACTTGGACTTCTGCTGCTTGAAAGCAGGATCCTTCACTTTCAGAATCGTGAAGTCCTTCTTTTTGCGATGAGAAGCAGCCTGCTTCCCCTGGTACTCTCTGGTTTGGACACTACCAAAATAAGTCATATTAGCGACGAAATTGGCGACGCCAACTTAAAACGTCGCTAATATTTTTGGATTTAGCGACTCCTAAAGAATGCGTCACAATACGTCGCAGATAGCGACAAACAGCGACATATTGCGACTACCTTTAGTGTAATAAAAATCAACGTCGTTGATTTGTCGGAAAATGTCGCTAGTTTTATTAGTTCAGCGACGTTTAGCGTCGCAACGATTAATAAGTCACCGAATATTAAACGCTTACCGACGCTTTGCAACGTATTTTTGGATGTCGCTAATATCTGATAAAAAGGGTTTCTCCGGTTCGACTTTTTATTTCTCCCTCTCCCCAAATTTTATTTTTCCGCCCCTCTTCCCCGACCTTGACGACAGCCACCCCCTTCCCTCCAGCACCGCTCATCCTCCTCCTCTACCGCGAGCCCCTTCTCCTCCCTCCGGCGAGCCCATTCTCCTCCTCCTCCTCCACCGCGAGCCCCTTCTCCTTCTCCACCGCGAGATCCTCCTCCTCCTCTACCACCGTGAGGAGACTGAAGGTAAACCCTAACCCTAATTGAGGTGTTTTTCGTGTCCAAAATGGACACGGAGACACATTACGACCATGTGTTCACTGATACAGTGTGTTCGTGAGGTTTTGGACACTTTGTGTCCATTTGTTGGACACGTGGACACCCCCAAGCTTGCATATATATGTATTTTACCTCTGTACACTTAATCCCCTCCTCCTCCACAACCGAACTTGTCCTCCTCCTCCTCCTCCACCACCGCGAGGAGACTGAAGGTAAACCCTTACCTAATTGAGGTGTTTTTCGTGTCCAAAATGGACACGGAGACACATTACGGCCATGTGTTCACTGATACAGTGTGTTCGTGAGGTTTTGGACACTTTATGTCCATTTGTTGGACACGTGGACACCCCCAAGCTTGCATATATATGTATTTTACCTCTGTACATTTAATCCCCTACATACACTTGTGTATTTTCGTATTAATTTGGATTTGCATATTGGGTTTGGATTTCGATATAGTATTTGATACATTGTTTCACCTTGCAACATTCCTACACTTATTTTAGACAACAAGTATATGAACCAATTAGTCAACATCTATTTGTTGAAGTATGGTACTCCATTCTTCGTAAGTTCTAGCTATATATGTCTCTCAAGATCCAATACTCAAAAATCCCAAGAAGAAGAAGAAGAAAAGAATAAAATGACATCGCTCAATACCCTATGACAACTCTTTGTAGAATTGTGTTAAAGTGTGAGTTCTACAGTATGAGTTCTACAGTATAGTTTTCTTTGTAGAATAAAATGACATCGCTCAACCCTATCGATCCTCCAAACAAGTCTTCCTTCATCTATTTTCTTAAAGTGTGAGTGCTACAGTATGGTTCTGTTTGGTGAATTGTGTCTTATTTATAGTCCCTGCAGCCATTCGACTGGCGAGACAGAAACTATGTAGTCGTAGATAAAGTTGATTGTCATCCGACCCTCATCCCTCGGCAATGATGATACGACAACCAACCGGAGAGGCAAGGACATAGTCCCTGTATCCATTTGGATTAGTAAATATGAATATGGGATTTGGATTCATGGTGTATATGTTCACTGTCTCAAGGACATAGTCCCTGCAGCCATTCGACTGGCGAGGCAGAAACTATGTAACCGTAGATAAAGTTGACTGTCCTCCGACCCGCATCCCTCGGCAATGATGATACGACAACCTATCACTATATCTTATATAGTAGTAGATGATGTCTTAGTATTACATTATGTGAGTTCATCTTGATTCTGTTACATTCTTCAGATACTAGATACGATAAGAACATATACTACACCATATGTACAGAACATAGATAATTCACACTAATGTATGCTAGAATGAATTTTGGGTTGTGTTCCGAGCCATTCGTTCCCATACTTGGCAATTAAGCATGTGAAATAGAACTGATTATGTTTAGTTTGTCTTACGAACCAGATTTGGACATTGCTAGAATGATTGTTGTAGACTTGGACATTGTGTGAATTTTGGGTTGTGTTCTGAGCCATTCTGACAACCATATTTTGTGTGATTGTTGTAGACTTGGTTATAAGGACTGAAATCTGTGTACAGTGAGAAATGGACATTCTGTGATTGTTTGGATCCTATTCTACAGTGAGAAATGGTTAGCTTTTTAAAATGCAGGAAGAAATGGACATTTTGTATTTTATTTTTTTTTTATTTTTTTTTGCAGAATTAGCGACGTTTACCGACGTTTACCGACGTCCTCCGACGTAATAGTGCGTCGGTAGACGTCGGTAGATAATTAATATTATCCAGTCTACCGACGTTTAGCGATGCCATTATTTATCGCAGGACGTCGGTAAACGTCGGTGTACGTCGGTAATTAACCCAAGAAATTCCCAGGATTTACCGATGTCTAGCGACTTTGTATATGTCACTAAATCACCGACGACTCGACGATAATTCGTCGGTACATTTACCGACTTGTAGCGACACTAAATATTACGTCGCAAAGAGCGACGACACGACGGTGGACGTCGGCAATATACCGACGTATAAATACGTCGGCGAACGTCGGCAATTGCGACGTTTATATGATCAGCGACTTACATTTCCGCGACCAGCCCGAAACGTCGGTAATTTCGTCGTGAATTATTTTTAGCGACGAAAATGGTTGTTTTAGCGACGTCTTTAGGCGTCGCTAAAACGACTTATTCTGGTAGTGGGACCAGATTTGCCTTCGCCAGTTGTTTGGACAGAGTATCCAACTTCTGTTGAGAGCGCATCTCGTCCTCAACATGGATCTCTTGCAAGAAATCTTCCAAGCTAATTTCCATCTTCTTTCGATGCATCCTTGCATAGAAGTTGCTCCATTCTGTAGGAAGTTTCGCGACGATCCCTCCAACGACAAACTTGTCGACGAGGGACATGTTCTCGTCTTCTAGTTTCTGACGCAACTTCAGAAACTCCTTCACTTGGGACAACATCGCCTTCTCGTCTTCGAAGGTCCACTTGTGGTATATTTCTACCATGAAGATCTTGGACCGGTTCTCGTCATCTTCATAGAGCTTTCCCAAGGAGTCCCATATCTCTTTGGCAGATGTCTTCTTGGAGTAGGACTCTGCCAGAGAGTCTTCCATGGAATTGAGTATCAGTAGTTTGCATATACTATTTTCTCTCTTCCACTTCGCTTGCTTGGTCGTAGCAGCGGCCACAGCCGCAGCAGATCCAGTGGTTGGAACGATCGGTTCTTCTTCTGTCAGCACGTGATCAACATTCACGAGTTGAAGATTTAAAGTGACCTTTCGACTCCATATCTAGAAGTGTTTGCCATCGAATTTCTCCAACTTGTTAAAGCCGGTATCGATGAGCGAAGCACGAGAATTATCCATCTTCTCAATAAAGCTTTGAGATTGTTAGTGCCGGGACACAATTTTTTTCGATGGAAAAACTGAAATATCGTAACAATTGTACAAACAGTCGTTATGACGTAACACTTCACAGAAGGTATGTAATAGAAACTTCAACTAGTGCTACACTTCACAGAAGGTGCACAGAACGTAACACTTCACAGAAGGTACGTAATAAAATCCCACAAATGCTACCCTTCACAGAAGGTGCACAAACAGAATTCTGATAATATCAACGCATACACTTCACCGAAGGTGCGTTAATAGAATCCTGATAGAACCAACAAAGAAAGTGACAGGCGAAAGGTGGATAATCTCCTGCTGGGGTGAATGATCACCGTTGCTCAAAGCTTTATTCGTCCCACACGAGCACGAACAGCTTCCAGGAACCAGCAAGTTCATGAAGAACTTCTGGAACACTCGTAAGTCAATATTTGAGACTTGAACGGGCTTTCTGGACTTAACAGACTCCCTCAACTCTCTTTTTGGTACATCTTTCAAAGGAGGCCAAGGGGCTCTATTTATAGAGTGGAGTTGAGACTTCACCTCTTCTCCTATCCGATGTGGTACTAAAATTCCAATACTCAAAAATAGAGTTTGATATTTTAGATCATCCCACAATCAGCATAGAAGTGTGCCAGTCCACGCCTACCCCCCGAACCCTCCCGTGCATGCACGAGACATCTTGAAGTCCGCGTCCGAGTCCGAGTCCGCACAACAAAAATCAACTTGCATCCTTGTTGGATTTAGTCCTTTTTCCTTCTAGGAAAATACTCCCACATGGCACAAACTTGTGCTCTACTACACCTCATGTGCACACCTCAACACAAGCAATACATTATATTGAGATACTCACCATTTGGTGTAGCCGATGTGGGACTATCTTTTCTAGTCCAAAGGCAAAAACACCAACACTTTTGCATAGGAGAGAGTTTTTCTATCTCATTGTCTTTTGAGATATAATTTTGTCACATAAACAAGACATTGTCTTGTGGCTCATGCCACATAGGAGCCACCTAAGACTCACAATACTTAACAAGACAATAGGGTTGGAGATGCTCTAAGTCCCCTACAGTAATCGTCGCAGAATTCTGCCCAACAGAAATGCACAATTTTTTAGAATTCTGCTCAAGTGAGCAATCTAGCAAAATTTTGCGCAACCATACAATCTCGTAAAATTCTGCTTAAACTTGGAATCTCACAAAAATGGAAGCCCGCTTAAATTTGAACTTCTTGTCCTGATGCCTCACAAAATTAATTGACTACAAAGTCGCGACCCTCAAATAATGGAGTCTTGAATAATTATGCGACCCTCACATAATGGAGTCTTGCATAACATATTCAAACGCAAGTTTTTAGCAGAAGTTCATGTCGTTTAACCATTAATGGATCGTGTTAAGTCTTTTCTCCCATAACTCGGTCTTAATTTCTCATAACTAAACATTGCAACTGCCGGAAATATTTCCTTTTTTCTTGTCGAAAAATGTAAACAAAATAAATATAAATTAATATTATTGGCCTTCGGAGAAGAAGTGCACGACGCACTTTCCTTAGAGTTGATGCGGATCTACGTGCAGACTTTTTCCGAGTGCTCCTAGTGGCAAAATTTCCGTTCTACCAGTATCTCATCATTTCACACAAGTCGAAGAGATCGACCCTGACTTAGCTCTATCCAGAACAAGAAAAAAAAGAAGAAAGAAAGTTGCTAGATGTGAACAGAAGAAAGGGAGAGAGTTTTCTCGTATATTGAGATGTTTTTGTGTAGAAGAAAAGATGAGAGGACCTCAATTTATAGGCTTTCAAAAATCATAACTGATGACTGAAAAATGGCACATAAAAAACGTGTTGTTAGGGCTGGATTTATGCTGTGCAGAAGCTATAGGGTGTTTGAAATGTGGAAAATTAGTGGGCACTTAATTGTCCAATGTTCAAATAATTTATGGGTCACAAAAAGTTCAAAAATTAAAGAGAGGTAAAAAGTTTTAGGGCTCGTTTGGATCAAGTTTTTTGTATTCCTAGGAATAGGTTTTCAATTTCTTTCCCATGGGAAAAGGAATTCAACATTCCCATACCCATGTTTGGTTAGGTTGGGAATAGGTAGTTCAAAAATTTTAAAAAAAATTCATCTCCGTGTTTGGTTTACAAAGGGATAGAAATATTGATTTATTTAGTTTTCCTTTAATACCCTTTCATTAATTTCATGATGATTTACATGTTTGGGATATAAGTTAAAATTTTAAAAATAAAAAGAGGGTATAATCGTCCAAACAAAATAGCCAAACATCATTCCTATGAAAGCAAATCTATTCCCAAGGGGGGCTTGGGAATAGCTTTCCCACGTCAATGGGAATAGCTTTCCCCCTAAGCGCCTCCTATTCCCTACTCATTCCCAATCCTAAATATACCAAACATAGGTAAGAAATTCAAAACTTATTCCCAAGCCACAAAAACTTGAACCAAACGCCCCCTTAGGGTCTCAACCGGAACCCAAAGAATGAATCAAATTGGCATTTGGCGTCTGCAGATGTGGGCATGTATCGGCGTCCTGTACGCGTGCCGAACCAAGCCAGATCGGATGGCGATGGCGGAGCGTGTGTGTGGCCCAAGGGGTTCCCAACAAAACTCCACAAGAGAGCAAATGAGAGAAGTTAATATATACACCATTCCTTCTTAGTGCCCAACGGATGTGGGACTAAAGTAGTGAAAAATTTGAGCTTTTGCTCATTATGTGTGGACACACACACACACCCAACAACAACTATAATCTATAACTTTGGAGAACACTAAGCAATCACGTATAATGAGAGAAGTTAATATATGCACCATTCCTACTTACTATCCAACCGATGTGGGACTAAAAGTAGTGAGTAATTTGAGCTCTTGCTCATTATGTGTGGACACACACACACACCCCCAACAGCAACTATATTCGTTAACTTTAGAGAACTCTACGCAATCACGTACAAATGTACAAGCCTAATTACATCTGGTAAATTATGCCTGCATAATCAAATGTAATTCTCTTTTTTATTTTGTGATGTCCGACGTTCAAGAATTTGTGCATATTATATTGCACATTTTTTGGGCCCACAGTTTCTAACTCCCACCATTTATAAATGGAAGGAATAACACGTCCTCGTGGCTTGTTTCACTGATCTTCCACCATTCAGGTAGGACCCTTATGCCTCTCCCGTTAACCACACGGGTCATTGGAGTTCGGCAAATGTGGCTTATGTTGTGCGTCGTATATATGCACAAAACATGCGATGCCATGTAATCATCGTTGGAGCTTTTCCTTGACATGTAGAGAAAAGCTTGCTTTCAATACATGCTTAGTGATATTTAGTCCCACATTGGAAAAGCACCATGAGTTGTATCTCAATATATACTTGGTATGTTATTGAGATGTGCATATGGGATGGTGACCCTAAGGAGGAAACCATGTGGGTGATTTTACTAGGAGGTAAGGATAAGACTTCATGGTAAAGCATTAATACTTTTTGCTCTTGGAAATTAATTCCCATTGGAGCTAAGCCCCGTGGAAGCAGTTCGTGTGGGGCAAATCAATTAAGCTTTGAGCGTCGGTGATAATCACTACAAAAATACTATTAATTAGCGATTGAATTTACCGACGGAAGTTAAAATGTCGCTAATCAGCGATGGAATACCGACTGACTAGCAACTTATATATTATGTAAAATATAGTATTAAAACACGTCGCTAGATTCGTTACTAGTTCGTCGCTAAGTAAATAGCAACAGTTTAGCGACGGACAATTCCGTCGCTGGACACGAGTAAAAGTAAATCAGTAACTCTTTCTTTCTCATTCTTAAATTTTTACCCAAATTTTCGTTTCCCCCAAAGCTCCGACCCCTTTCGACGATCGACTCCCGACCCCTCCTCCTCCCTCGGCGACATCCTCCTCCTTCGTGCGACGACCCCCGACCCCCTCTTCCTCTGCTATCCTCGGCGACCCCCTCCTCCTCCGATGTCCTTCGAAGACCGACCCCCTACCCCCTCCTCCTCCTCACGCGGTGACCCCGACCCCCTCCTCCTCACGTGGCGACCCTCGACCCCCTCCTCACGCGGCGACCCCCGACCCCCTCCTCTCCGTCTCGAACGGCGGCGGCGGCAAAAGAACCCCTCTCCTCCTCGTTGATCTCTGACATAGCCTCTTCCTCCTTCCGGTGTAAATTTTTTTAGATGTTTAATTAACATATACTTTGACACGAAAATTATGACATTGTAATTTAATTGTGTAAATATTATAGGTAGGGTTTTGGACACGGACACGAACACGAACACAATATAGTAGCTAGGATTTTGGACACGGACACAGATACATACACAATATAGTAGCTATAGTTTTTGGTTTTCGTAAACTATTCGAGATTCATAAAATTGGAATTGGATATCCGAATATTTTCGGACATTAAGATATTGAACCCTTTAATATTAGATTATGATATAAGGATATCCGATTCTAATTTCGATAGGCCGATACTAATCCGATACGGCCGATACGAACCCGATACGGACATTAAGATATTGAATCCGTTAATATTGGATTATGATATAATGATATCTGATTCCAATTTCGATAGGCCGATACTAGTACTAATCCGATAGGCCGATATTTACTCGATAAGGATATCTGATTCCAATTCCGATAGGCCGATACTAATCCGATACTAATCCGATAGGCCGATACTAATCCGATAAGGATATCCGATTCCAATTTCTATAGGCTGATACTAACCTGATACTAATCCGATAGGCCGATACTAACCCGATACTAACCACATACTGACCCGATACGGCCGATACTAATCCAGTACTAATCCGATAGGCCGAAACTAACCGATACTAACCCGATTTTGATATTACCGATTTTGATATCGATACTCATAAGAATGGTCTGATACCGATTTTGATATCGATACTCATAGGAATGGTCGATATTACCGACTTCGATATCGATACTCATAGGAATGGTGTGATACCGATTTCGATAATGATACTGTTAACTTTGGTTGTTACAATTAGGTACAATATTAATTTTTACTTGTATTTACAACATATTTGGTACTTGGTGCAGAATTGGTTTGAACAATGAATCGATACTTAGTTAACCATTCATGGATGTACAATCGGCGACATGAGTGCAAGATTAGTTTGACGGATGATTTCAAGGCGGTAGATATGCCAGTATCCAAGCTTATTTCATGGACGGAAGGCTCATAAAGTGCCCTTGTGTCAATTGTCGTAATATACCATTCAACGAGGTAGATCTCGTGAGAGAGCACCTCTACAAGAAGGGTTTCGTACCGAACTACAACGAGTGGACGGCTCAAGAAGAACCTTTGGTTCCGCAATATCAGTCCTCCTTCAATACGGAGGTGAGAGACCCCACTCTTGGAGACCACTTCCAATATCGGCATCGAAACATGGCACGTGAGTTGGTATTTGATGCGGCTTGTGCTGGTCCAAGTTTTGATTCGGAAGATCTCAATCCTGTCGCAAAGGAGTTCTATGATATGTTTGTCATGCCCCGCTCCCGTAGGAGCGTTCGTCCTCGCTAAGGCATGATGCCGCACGAGCCTAGATTGTGCTCGTGCAAGGCGGATTCCATAACGGCCGATTACAACGGCTGCGACGGGGTCGTCGCACAGAAGTCCCAAGCAGAGACATTGAATAATAGCAGCAAAAATTTAAAAAAAACACAAGTCATTCAGAAGATACATTTTATTGATATTGAAACAGAGATTACAATGGGGCGCAAGGCCATGATTATAATCACTCAAGCTCACTCTTCCCACATTACAAGACACTCAGCTCTCTCTCATCTCTCAATACATGTCTTGAGCCAGCGGATGCTTCGGAAGACGACGTCTATACATTATGTCCCGTATAAGTCCAAACTCCACGCAGTCGTACGCCTCAAATCACCAAGGAACTCCGTGCCTCGACGTATCCAAGCGAGCTCCGTGCCACGAGCTTCTACCTGTGCCTGCATATGAAAATTGTATGGGTGTCAGTACTCAACTATACTGGTAGAATAAGCTCCTCGTCCATCCATACAAAACCGACACGTTCATTTACTTTGTGCAACATAACCCTTTTCGATTATCTTTCTACACTTGTCTTAGAATCGATTTTAGGATCGACGCCTTGGCCTATTTTGTATCTCTAGACCATTCTGTGCTTGCAACAACAACGTTAACTCATATTTTGCCTCTAGACCCTTCTTCGTGCCAACAACGTTAACCTATCAAATCGTATTTGCCTTTCGGCCCCCAATCAGAGATGCGACTATGCGATAGTACCCAATTTCCATATGACTGTGCTACAAGTCTATTGTGCCATGCCTCGCAACTCAGTGTGACTTAACCATATCGCCACCTCATGGCCCTTGCTACTTTAATCACCAACTGACCCAATCAAGACTTGTGGGCTAATTGCTACTCGATCGACTTTGCCTTGCGGCGTTTTCTGACTTAAACTCAAGATGACTCAATTCCAACTTATGTAACTTATATGCCAAATACTTAAGACTCGACGCCACAATCTCGTGCCGAAGAACGTCGCCTATGTTGAATCCAAATCATAGGCCCAATATTGTTTTCTAACTGTACACACACATTCAACTCGACTTAATTCAAAGGCACACATGCGGGTTGCCATCATGCCGACTCATCTATATGAACTGGTCACTAACGCCCAGCGCTATCCTGGACTCTTTAGCTTTTGTTAGATGGACACTCCTTCAGCACGAAGTAGCAAGCCCCTCACTGATAGTCCCTACCTAATCTGTGCGGTCATCCAGCAACAAGCTATACATGTTTCTCAAGAACCGGTCCCTTTGGCCGCCTGGGTCGCCTTTCGAGAAAACTCTACCTTGTCGACAAGTTGTCCCTGACCATGCAAGACTCGACTCAAACTGATGTCTCACACAGTCATTCTACCTCTAGTGTTACCATCTCTTTCAAGGCCTAGTTCAATACTTCCCACATCTGAGACTGCCTCGACGACCCGTGGTCGCGAGCATTATTCTTTCTTGTCCTATCTTTTCCTTCAACTCAGGAACAACTATTTGAAGACCTTTTTCCAAACTCAATGAATCAACCGTAGCACATGCCTTAGAAACACTAAGTCCGTGACATCCTGCCTTACGCCAATTGGTGTTCTGGGTGATACAACCGTCCAAGACATACCTATACCACTACTAAAATAACCTATTTTAGCGACGTCAGGAGACGTCGCTAAAAAAGAAAAATACGTCACAAAAATCTATTTACGACGTATTTAGCGACGAAAAACGGACGTCGCTTATAGGCAAGTCGCAGATGGCAGTTTCGTCGCCGAACGTCGCTATTTGCGACGCGGAGTCCATTGTCGCTAGACGTCGCAAAAATGAGCGACAGATAGCGACGTATCACGACGTCGCCAACTTTGCGACGTAAAGCGACCACTGGCAACAGTGTAAACTTTATATATGATGACATGGCATGGCAGGCACGTGGGCAACTTAGCGACGGCTACCGACAGATGTAGCGACGTATGTTAGCGACGTCTAGTGACGTGACGTCACTATTTAGCGACGTATAGCGACGTCTACGTTCCGTCGCAGGACGTCGCAGAACGTCGCTATACGTCACAGATATTATAAAAAAAATTTAAAAAAATATAATTAATATTTTTGTTATGCTGTGTGTCTGTGTTTACAGTGTGTGTGAAGTGCAGTGTTCGAACCATCGACAGTTTCGCTTACTGTTCTATGTTTTATCTTGGATAGAAATAGCAACAGTTCATGGTGCACTTCTCAGAGCTTCCTCTTCAGGTCCTTCACCTTCTCGGGAACCTTTACGATGTCCCGAGAAAGTGAAGGACTTGAAAATGAACCTCTCAGAAGTGCACCCTGAACTGTTGCTATTTCTATCTAAGATAACACATACAACAGTAATCGAAACTGTCGATGGTTCCGAACACTGCATTTCACATTCACTGTAAATACAGACACACATCATAACAAAAATACACAATATATTTTTTTAAAATTTCGGCAGCACCTCCTTTGTATATCAGATCATCGCTTATAATCCAGCGTAGGTATATTTGAAATCCCCGTCGCAGATATCACAAAGTAAATATCAGAATAAAAACAGGAGGCAGTGCAAAATAAATATCACAGACACACATCCTCACAAACATCCAGTAGAGTCAAATAAAAATGGAAGATGATAAAAAGTCTTCCACCAAGTGTATAAACAACAGTGTATGAATAAACAATTTGCCCATAGGGCCAATACATACAAATCATAAAAAAACCAATAAAATCACGGCGGACCCCTACAGCGCAACTGGGATAGAATGTAGTCATACTGCTCCTGGGTGAGCTGTACCGTAGGGACAGTAGGAGGCAGTACAATGTCTGGAGTCGGCGCCGGAGGCAGTACAGTGTCTGGAGTCGGCACTGTCGATGTACCGGGAGGACGTATCTGCTCCAGCTCTCGCAGTCGCTCACCATGCGCAGCAAGGGATCTCACCACCCTCTCAGTACTCGCCTCAAGTGAAGCCGAAACCTGAGTGAGTGAGGCAGACATGCTCCTCTGCGATCCCTCCAGCTCCACCTATCTACGCTCTCTGCGCTGCGTAGACTCGGTGAGCGTCTGCAAGCTGGCAGCTGTAGCCTGATGCAGACTCATCAGCTCCTGTATACTGCGCTCGACCGCATCAAATCGTCCGGTGACGATCGGAGGGTCGGATCGTCGCTCGACCACATCAGAAATCTGCTGCTGCAACTCGCGACGCAGCTCCTCGATCTGACGAAGAATATCCCCAACTCGTGACGACGCCTACGAAGTCGGAGACTGCGTACTGACAGAGGGGGCCCGGGATGACTTCGAAGCCAAATACGCGCCGTAGGATCCCGTACCGTAGTACGTACCCTTCTGAAGACCGCCAACGGCGGTCATCCAGAGCTCGTCCTGTGATGGAGCTGTAGGCGGCTGGGAGGGACTACCAGCCCCTCCCTCTGCTGGCGCACTAGCAGCAGCAGCCGCCTCCTGCTGTAGCCGAACAAACTCGGCCTAGAACATGTTTGCTAACGTGTAAGTGTTTGCTAAAGTCTATATTGATATCTATTTTCATGTTTTCTAAGTTATAGTAAATTAATATAAAGAATAGAACGTATATATGCCTGCGTCGCCCTCTCGTCAATGAACTCCCCAGCCCTCCGATGTGTGACCAGGAAGACGGTCACCATGTTCGGGTCCTCACCCTTTTTTACCTATTAAAATATATTATCTATTATTAGTATTAAACATTCTATATCGAACTATATATAAATTAATGTCCGTCATAGGAAACGTACCAGACGACGAAAATGCTCCGTCATCGGAATTGAGCCACCACACCACTTACCGGTGCTCGACCGCGCCACCTTGGCCTTCTCAGACCGCTCCTGGTACTTGGGCTCGCTGAATCTAGCCTTCATTGCAGTCCACTGATCCGGCGTGATCCAACCATGGATCGGACGTCCGGCACGATCACAACGCTTCTGGTCGTCGATCGCATCACGGATGAGCTTGGGTGCGACGGCAGGAAATTGGCCCTCGATCCTCGCCGCCCGGTATGGTGGATAGAAATAGGTCCTCTACAAGAAGTAAAATATAAAAGTTGTATAATATACACAAATGATTATTAAAATTTAAAAATAAACAATTTTTTACCTTGAAGTGGGCGAACCAAAAGGCCTTCCTATCTGCGGGAGCATCTGAGTAGTTGAGCCAAGGCCCACCATAGTTCTGCCTCAGAAATAGCCCCAGCTGTCTCTGTACTACAAACGGCCGATATCTATACAATAAAAAAATTTCATGAATATATATGTACATATAATCATTTGAGAAATATATATTAATTAATTAACTTACTTCATAGGCCCGTCCGTCCAAATCTCCATACGCGTCTCGCCCGGGGGAGCGCATGGAGGGTCGCTCTCACCTCCTGCCTGGGCAGGTTCAGTTTGATCGTCGGCCTCCATATGCTCGGTGTCAGCTTCCCCCATAGAGCCGTCGATAGGAGGAATGCTGGACGGGATATCAGGGATGCTGGACACGGGATCAGAAAGGCTGGACGACGAGGGAGGACTCTACAACCTGCTGGAACTGCCCTGTCCCGGTAATGGACCGGGAACAGAATGGTACACTGGCGTACTCGGAGATGAGGATGAGGGTACAGAACTGCCCCCTCCATCCCTTGGTCGAGGCTGACTGGACTGCCTAATATAATATCCTTCGCGTCGTCCTCCTGGTCTAGTCATACCTGATAATAACATATGACAATAAAACAAAAATACATATTTATATGATAAACATCACAGATTTTTGAAAAATATCATGGTCACAGATAAAAGTGTCACTAAAGTGTCACAGATTTATTATTACAAAAATACATATTTATATGATAGACATCACAGATTTTAATCCTCTTCTAAAAATTCATCTAGTTCGTTTAGCTCATCTTCTTCTTCTTCTTCTTCTTCTTCTTCTTCTTCCTCCTCTACATCTTCACTTTCATCTGCATCTTCCCCTTCAGATAATTCTACTTCTTCTACACAATTAGATGTGAAATGAGGAACTTCCGTCGTGTCCACTTCTATAATATTTGTTACAAGAGGTAGTTCATCCTGTTGATAAGCTATATCGTCAACCTCAAAGGTATTTCTAGCTTTGGTCTTGAATACTGCCCACCAGTCCGACCTTGTTGTTTTCCGTTTAGGATAACTTGTGAAGTACACTAGCTGAGCCTGACTTGATAGGACAAATGGTTCATAGGTGTTTTCCATAAAGAAATTCTCTTTATTTGTTGTATTTCTGGGAAAATTACAACTGTGGGAATCCGATCTAGAAGACGATCGCTTTATCCCTTGGACTATACGAAGAAGAAAAGCTCTCAAAATTTTGACAGTAGATATCAGTGTATCTATACAATGAATGAGAAAAAGAACTCTATTTATAGAGTCGAAAATAAAACTGAAAAGATAACTGTCTTCGCAGCCTGTGCTTAGTTGAAAATCACGCAGTATTTAACATACGCAAGGTTATGAGCAGTTACTGGACGTGGTCTGTAACTGTTGGACACATGGCGATCATGCATGAGTCGTGTGCAAGTTACAGGACACGCAGGTGAGAGATCAGTGGCATGGCTGCCACGTACTCCAATTTGATGAAATCTACGCAGACTTGTTGAAGACGAAATCCACGCAAACTCGGTGTAGAAAGCTTCAAAATCCACGCAAACTTGGGGCAAGAAACTTCAGGATCCATGCAGACTCGAGGCAAAAAGCTTCAAAATCTACGCAGACTTGAGGAAGAAAACTTCCGAATCCACGCAAACTTGAGGTGAAGAACTCAAAGATACACGCAGACTTGAGATAGGACTGCCAGCTGTCTTGATTTGGCGTGTCTTGACTGACACAAAATCTCTGACAGTGATTGCTTTGTCAGTCGCATTAAATGACAAGAAACCCTTTTTGGTATGCCAACTCGATGAAGGCTGAGTCTTGCTGAAGAAGATTTCGAAAGTCACGCAATAGACGGCGGTGATCTCTCGAGTTCTGTGCATACGTGGCATACGAAGAGACATTCTTCGACTGTCGTGCTGTCAGTCATAATGACTCTCTGACAAATGATGAGCTGTCTCCCAGCGTGATTTGTAAAATATTGTCTGGATCAACTGAGCGTGACTTTTGACTCTGTCTTGATCAACTCAGCGTGACTGTCATTTTTAAAGGTCTACAAAACCCCCTTCAAAGTTCTCGAAAAATGATAAATTATTTCGAAATACTTTGAAATAGAGATGATAAAATGGTATCAGTCACCCTGATATGACTTCAAAAAAAATTTTGGAAGTCGGAAAGACTTCGAAGTTCTTTAAATGTCATGATGACTCTTCATTTTTCGAGACTGATTGCATCCAATTTATGGTGGAATATGAACCGCCGGCGAACTCTGTTATATAAGCAGGGAGAAGATTCATTTTTAATCTTTATCTTACGTCAACATGACACCAAAGGAGAAAGCTGAGGAAGAAGCACGCAAGTTGGGCTTTTGTTCCCATGGTGATCCCACTTTTGAGGGTAAAGAACCGGAGCCTCTGGTTTTCGAGTTCAAAGACGATCCCATGCATTTAGCCAAGAATTTCCTGAGCTATTTTGGTCTGGATGGCTCGTCTTCTTCTGATGGATGCAGCCTTGTAGAGCAGCGTGAAATGTTGAAGGCTCTGTTACACCGCAAGGGGGTTAAGAGCGTAGAAGAATTGGGCACTAAGCTCAGCCGTTCTGGGAAATAGAGCGTGTCTTTCATGCTCTTATTGCACTCTTTTTGTTTTGTCTTTTGTAAGGCCATCAGTGCCTGTCTTGAAGAATGTAGTACAACTTTTGCATTGAACAGCGTGCATTTAATGAAGAATATTAAGTGGCACTCTTTGACTGTTCCCAATGTTGCGTTATCTTCCAAAGCACACATGTCATCCATTCCATGGTTTACGAACGCTATTTACGCGGATCTTTTCCAAGAATAGACTCGTACTTTATCCTTTAAATAAGCAGCTGAGTTTCAAAGATACTTATCTCTCATTCTTCTTCTTTTTCTCTGAGAACGAAATTTTTGAGGGATTTCATTCTCAAACAGGAAAGCAATGCCTTCTAATGTTCGATTTCTGCATACTGTATCAAACATGAGTTTGCCAATCCTTAGCACCAAACTTGAAGGTAAGTCCAGTATAGTACGCGTACTTTTTTTGCTGTTGAAGATAGGCTTTCTGTTTCTGATTGAACAATGCACGCTTGACCAGCCAGTGCGTGTCAAATGACATTTCTGTTGATTAATTCTTTTTTTTCCTTGCTGTTTTCTGCAGAAGCTCGGCTAAAGATTTTCTTCAGAACTGGCATTGGTGATGTGGATGCTGTGGAGAATATCCTGCTGACACCTACATCAGGGAGCTCATACGCCTTTGACGCGTACATCAGACAACTCAGAACTCTTCGTGGGATAGAAGGGACTTCCTCAGATGGTAGGAAAAGCCTTTATACACGAGAGTTGGATGGTGGAGTCAACTCTACCCCGAGAAATCGGGTAGTAGAGTTCCTTTCACGACAGAACTAGGAATTGTATCCCAAGGTTTGGATACATTCCTGTCTCCTCTGAAAGGCCGCTTCCAATCCATCAATTGTATTGGCAGCACCACGACTTCGGGCTGCTATACTCTGTGGTTCTTCTCTCGTCTGAGAGAGAAGACCAGAGTTTGATTCCTACTGATCTGGTCGTGACTGGGACCCAGACAGTCAGGAACTGCCACCAACAATGAACCTGACGGAGAAGGTCCGACGGAGAAGATCCAAAGAAGAAGATAGATCTCTATTAGGTTATTGTTGTGGTGTAGAATAAAAATCCAAGATTTATAATAGATTTCCATTATGATTTGTAAGAAAGTCTAAGAAAATGTAATAGACTTTTTTGTGGTGAAATGAGAATGGAAATGATAATTCTTCTATGCTCAAAAATTTGTATTTGTGGATGAATTGTGGACATGATAGATAATAAAATCTTCTTTTCTGTTTTAGAGTATATGATATTATCAAAGGTATTATGGACGTGATAATATGTAGGAACTCAAAAGAAAATAGATTGATTTCTATGCAGAGGTCAAAAAGAATGACAAATGAGTAAGTAGATTCGGAATTGATTCAGAGGTTATGAAAACGTGATCAATAACGAATCCCCACTTAATAAATTTGATAGAAGATTATGAACGGACGAACCGTTAGATGAAATAAACGGATGAACCGTCGGATGAACATAATAAATGAACGGATGAACCGTCAAGCATTAATGAATGTGTGAACCGACTGATGAATGTGTGAAATGAACGAATGAAGCGTCAAGCATTAATGAATGTGTGAATCGTCGAATGGATATGACGCTTCATTGTTTGAGGAACTTCTGCCTATAAATATAGCAGAAATCTGACAAGAACGAACGCTTCTTCTTTCAAACATAAAAATATCGTCTGAAGAAGCATCCAAGAAGGTTGAAATCGCCAAAAAGGTTCAGAAAGGCACTGAAGAACACCCTGCTGATCCAATTCAATCGAAGAAGGTGGAAGCAGGCGAAGGTTCGTATGCACCCAAGCCACCAAGGGACATTCTGGACTTCCTGCTCGAACCAGGAAGGACTGAAGGAGAAGAAGCCATGAGGATGGCAGCTTGCAAATTTCTTGTGGGTTCCAGCAAGGAGATCCTCAGCTCTTTTGCTGATCACGTCTTCGAGAAGGATGGCAGTGGCCCACGTCCAAATGTAGAAAAGGATGATAGTGATCTTCCTTAATATCATGTATCATCATTCATGATTAAAAATAAAATAAAATTTTTATTTCTAAACATGAAACTGTCTAATGATTACAAGCATTTATACATAGTATTTTTTAAGGAATTTGCCATTAATAGGCATCAAGACTTTTCGACCATCCAATTCTGAGAGTTGATAAGCTCCATTTGAGAAAACTTTGCTCACAATATAGGGACCTTCCCACTTTGCGTCAAATTTGCCCTTGCTCATATGAGTCATAGTCATAGGACGTCTGACTGTTAGAACAAGTTCTCCTTTTTGATATGCTCGAACTCTGACTTTCTTATTAAAAGCTCTTGAGATCCTAGCTTGATAGAATTCAATATTCTGCTGAGTAGATAATCGCTTTTCATCCAGAGCTTCTAAT
This sequence comes from Iris pallida, assembly GCA_029216955.1. NCBI lineage: Eukaryota > Viridiplantae > Streptophyta > Magnoliopsida > Asparagales > Iridaceae > Iris > Iris pallida. The sequence goes on along the minus strand of JANAVB010009198.1, from coordinate 11,868,635 downwards.
TCCTGAAGTCGAAGACGATCATTATTTTCAGCAGTGAGTTCATTAGTGATTGCTATCCTTAAAGAAGGAATTTGAATCTCTAATGGAAGAACAGCTTCGGAACCATACACCAGAGAAAAGGGTGTACATTTAGTAGCATTACGAACTGTAGTGCGATAAGCCCACAAACATTCACCGAGCTTATCACTCCAATTAAGTTTGTTAGTAGAGACAAACTTCTTTAGGAGTTTGATGATGGTCTTATTGAAAGATTCTGCTAATCCGTTAGCTGCTGGATTATATGCGGTAGAAGTCACATTGTTGATCTGATGGTCGTCGCAGAATCGAGTAAATTTTTGACTGACGAACTGTGGACCATTATCATGAATAATATGTCAAGGAACACCAAATCTGTAGATGACATGATGCTTAATAAAGCTGATGACATTGGATGTCTTAACTTCAGATAAAGGAATGTCTTCGGCCCATTTGGAAAAGTAATCGGTTATTGCGAGAATAAACCGATGACCTTTTGATGATGGCGGATTGATTGGACCAATGATGTCCATGCCCCAAGCTTCGAAGGGCCATGATGCTGCCGTTGGATGTAGAAATTCCGAAGGTTGATGAATAAAATCCGTATGGATTTGACAGGCTTTACACTTCTTTGCGTATTCGATGGCATCAAATACCATAGTGGGCCAATAATAATCCATACGTCGAATACGGTCTTGAAGTTTTGGTCCAGGCTGATGTGCACCACAAATTCCATCATGTGCTTCGCGAATGATTTGTTGAGCCTCGTCACCGGCAACACATCGAAGAAGTAAACCATCATAAGCTCGACGATATAAGGTCTTTGTTGTATGATTGTAATAGAATCTGAGTGATCGTCGTCTGATAGATGCTGCTTCATTCGGATCATCTGGAAGAATATCGTACAATACGAAATCTAAGAAAGGAAGTCTCCAATCTTTATCCGTATTCTGATCCTCGGCCGAGTTACTGAAGATGAATTCCATACTGAAATCAGAAGAAGATGACATCGATTTATGACTGAATCTAAATCCTCTTGTTGTATTGACATCATAAGATGTTGATTCTTCAATGTCAACTGGAAGTCCTAGGGTCAGATTGTTTTCGAGATGAAATAATTCTCGATTGCGAACAACAATCGTTTGTTGACGTCTGATTGGAATAGCCAACACCGCCGCAAGATTGGCAAGAGCATCAGCTTCTGTGTTACATGCTCGTCTAACATGTTCAATGAAGAATTCTTTGAACGAAGAAGCCATAGATGTAGCCGATCTATGATAAGGAACCAAATCTTGATGGCGAACTTCATAAGTACCCCTTATCTGATTGACAATGAGTTTAGAGTCTCCGTACGCCTCCAAATGTTGAATATTCAGATGTTTAGCGAGTTGAAGACCAATAAGCAATGCATTGTATTTAGCTACGTTGTTTGAACATGGCTGATCAAGAGAATAGGCTCTTTGGATAGCAAGACCTTCTGGCGATACAAGAACGATTCCAACTCCAGCGACAATATCACCATTAGGACCAATTCTTGAAGCTCCATCAAAGAATAGACGCCAAGTAGAATCTTCTTCAGCAATTTGATTCGAATCTAGGACTTCATCTGGGATTTCATCATAGAGTTTTGAATTTTCTGGAATTGAGTGAGCAGCCAGAAAATCAGCTAAAGCTTGTCCTTTGACTGATTTCTGAGGAATATAATGCATGTCATACTGAGCAAGTAGAATTCCCCAATTAGCCAGTCGAGAATTCAAAACACTGGGTTTCTTCATCATGATCCGTATAGGATTGATCCTGGAGATGACATAAATAGTCTGGCCCATGATATAATGTCGTGTCTTTTGAACAGCGAACATCAAGGCTAGACATTCTTTTTCGACTGGTGAATATCGAGGTTTAGCTCCGGTCATAGTGCGACTGAGATAATAGATGGCTTGTTCATGACCATTTTGATTCTTTTGAGCAAGTAATGCACCCAATGAATGACTCATTGCTCGGGTATACAGAAGGAACGGTATTCCTAAGATGAGAGGTACCAATACGGGTGGGCTCATCAGATATTATTTTATATCATCGAATGCTTTCTGACATTCATCATTCCAGACAAAAGAGACACCTTTCTTCATAAGTTTGTTGAATGGTCTGCAGCGTCCTGATAAATTAGAGATGAATCTCCTGATATAAGCGATTCTTCCTTGAAATCCTCATAGCTCTTTTAAGGAGCGTGGAGGACGCATTTCTTGGATGGCTTTGATCTTCTCGGGATCCACGTGTATACCTTTAGCGGTAATGACAAAGCCGAGAAATTTACCACTAGAAACGTCTAAGAAGGACTTAGTAGGGTTCATCTTTAATTGATGCTTACGCATTAGATCAAAAATAGTCTTCAAATCTTGGATGTGATCCTCCTTTTGTCGACTTTTAACTGCAATATCATCAACGTAGCATTCGACTGTTTTCCGCAGATGTTCACGGAATATAGTGCTCATAGCTCGTTGATAAGTTGCTCCTGCATTCTTGAGACCAAATGGCATAACTGTATAACAGTATATACCAATCGGCGTTCTGAAAGAAGTGTGCTTCTCGTCGTCTGGAAACATTTTAATCTGATTGTATCCAGAATACCCGTCCATGAATGACATCCGTTCAAATTCACAGGTATTATCGATCATAACATCAGTGATTGGTAGAGGGAATTCGTCTTTAGGGCATGCCGCATTAAGATCGCGAAAGTCTATACAAACTCTGATCTTACCAGTCTTTTTAAGAACATGAACTATGTTAGCCATCCAATCGGGATGTTGTTCCTCTCTAATAAACCCGGAGGTAATGAGTTTATTGACTTCAGCTTCAATTGCATCCATAATATCTGGACGAAATTGTCGCTGTTGTTGTTTGACCGGTTTAGCATTCGGCAAGATATTGAGCTTGTGAGTTGCAATTTGTAGATCAAGCCCTGGCATATCTTCATAACTCCAAGCGAAGACGTCGATGTAATCACGAATGAGTTTGATCATGTCTTGCTTATCAGCTTCTGAAAGACTTTTACTGATGAATATTGGTTTGGGAGATCCCTCTTCACCAACATCTATTTGAACAAGTTTATCTTCAGTCGGAGGTTCTTTTTGCTCGAATCGGAACTCCCATTGATTATCTAACCTTTGGGCCCATTGTTCTGATTCAGGTGAAATTTCAAATTCTTCTTCGTCTTCATCACTTTCTTCAGAATGATCAATAGAAACCATGTTGGAAGACAGAATGTTGCAGTAGAAGTCCCCGATACTTGTATCGGAATCCCAAGAAGTGGTACTAGAAGAATCAGATCTTTTATCTTCGTCAGACTCAGGATCTTTATGGATAATATTGATAAAAGGAGTAGGAGCAATATAGCCCAATCCGCATTTTGTCCTTCCATATTTCAGAGGAGGAATACGAACATGCATTTTTCTTCCTTTTCCGCTATTGAGGCCAGTCCTGAAGTCATAGCCCATATGTTTGATGATGTCTTTAGATTGCTGACTATAACGACATAGTTGTAATCTTCCAGTATCAACATTTCTGTCATCATCTTCTAAATCAGAAGGACTTTGGGGCCCTTTGTAGAAGAATATTGGAATGTCTCCTGGCTTTCTGCTGGGAACTAGAAAGTATGAAGATTATACAGGTTTTAGGGATACATCTGTATGAACAGTCTGTACAACTCCAATGGTTATTTTGCTCAAGTCATCTAATAGATGTAAATAACTATGAACATAATTGCATACATCAGCATACTGCAAAGGTGGAGACTTTTCATTAAATGTAAAAGCAGCAGTATTTACATTGGAAGAAGGCTGGGCCTTAGAGATTTTAGCCAAGTCAATGACTAAAGGGGGAGAAGAAGAAGAAGAAGAAGAAGAAGCTTTGTTTCGATTAAGATCGATAACAAATGGCTCAGAAGAGGTGAGCTCCCTTGAAACTTGAGATGGAAGAGTAGTCCGCCCTCCAACAGGAATGATCAGAGTATCTTGAGTAGATGACTGAGATAGTGGAGAGATCCGTCCACTCACTGGAATGATTAAAGAACCTTCTCCAGAGAGTTTGGAAGATTGTTGTTGAGTAGTTCGACCTTTAACAGGGATTATTAAGGTCTCACTTTGTGAATCCTCTTTCTCCATGGCTTGTATGATCCTTGTATACTCTTCTTTGTACATCCGAGAATCATTGAAATAAGCTTCAACCCCATGGAAGGGATTTATATCAGCAACTTCTTTTTATACTCTTCCATTGCTGTCAATGTACTTAAAACACTGATGAAGAGTAGAAGACACCACATTATTTTCATGAAGAAAGGGCCTCCCCAGAAGAAGATTATAGGATCCCACGATCTCAATCACATAGAAAGTGACTTTAGATCTGAAATCACCTATCTGAAGCTTCAGATGAATCTTTCCCAAAGGCTCGCTTCGGCTTTGATTGAATCCCAGTATAGTAGTAACCGTCTTGGAGAGCTTGTGAAGAGGGATTTTTAGCTCATCCAATAGACTCTTTGGCATTATGCTTATAGCAGACCCCGGGTCGATGAGGATACGATCTATCTTTATTGTATCGATATAACCGGTATAATAGAGAGGCCGATCATGTCGATTGTCTTCCAGTAGCATGTCGTCTTGTGTAAAGGTGATATTTGGGATAATCTCCAGTACACTATTGCAATGTAAGCAAGTGGCAGGTTCTGCATCTGGCTTCTTTAATTGAGCAAGACAAGAGTTAGCTTGAAGAAGTGCTTCACTTAACGTTTCTCGAGTCTCTTTGGAAAGACGTAGAAGTTCAAAGAGGGACATTCTAGCTGGAGTATTAGCAAGCTGAGCTAAAATGTCGAAATTATAAGGCTTCTGAAGTCCAAGAGGAGGAGACTTCTTGATTGGTTTATCAAACTGAGCCTGTTGTTTGCCTTTCTCCAGAACTGTAGGCTTGGGAGGAACAGGTTTAACCGGTGTAGTTGAAGGAACAGGTGCAGTAGATGATTCTTCTTCAGGAGGAACATTAGGAGCATCTTTATCAGCTGGAGGGATATCAGGAGCATCTTCAGGATTCTTGAAATAATCCTTTAGATAAGGTTTCCCCGTTCGAGTAGCACTAACAAGTGCTTCTTCATTATCTTTTGGCTCTGTGTCAGAGGTAGATCCGAGAGAAGTCATATGACATGATTTAATCTTTCCAGACTTCTTAGACTTTTGAGGAGAAGGAGATTCAAAGTCTGCCACTAGATCAGGATGAATCCACATGATTTCTCCAGTCTTCAAAGTGATTGGCACCAATCCTTCAGACTGTGGAGGAGGAATATTCACTATTTCAAGAGTTACCTTGGGAATAGGAACGATCCCACTTTTAAGGAGTTGAGGAGGGAAATATCCAAATTGCATAGAGACGACGTTGGAAGTGACGGTCTTCTCTTTTGGAGTAAGAGAGATAGCTCCAGACTTAATCATTTCTTGGATCTTTCCTTTCAGTACATAACATGTACGAATTGTATGACCCAGCATTCTGTGGTATGGACAGTATTTGGGAAGATCTGTCTTACCAGCTTCATCAGTTTTCTTGATTTCAGGAAATTGTATTTTATTACCTTTCAGCAGACATTCAAAGATACCAAGGACATCGTCGTCATCAAAAGAATATTCTTCTTTGGGGCGAGGTGTTCTTGATTATTGAGTTGTAGAGGCAGGAGTTTGAACAGTTTATGCATCTTTGCTCTGAAGATTAACTTCAAGAGTTTCTTTTCCCTTGCGAGCATTATTTTTATTGTTAGCACCTTGACCTGTTTCTTTAGGAGTCATCTGCACTCCTAAGCCTTTGAAGGTTTCAGCACTAATTTCTGCAGCTTTGGCACTAACTATGAAAGAAGGCCAGTCTTGAAATTGGGTGGATCCTGTCCACATGCTGATGATTGGTAACAAGTTTGATTTGCATGTGTCAATGGTGACAGCATCAGGAGTTCCAAGAGGCATCTTCAGAGCTTCTCTTCGAAACCGTTCAATGTAATCATCTATAGTTTCATTATTTTTCTGCTTGATTCTAATAAGAGCAGACATAGTCATGTCATTGAGCCCTTCATAGAACCGTTCAAGAAACATCTGTTTGAAACCAGCAAATGAAGTAATGCACCCATCTGGGAGACTTCTATACCATTCATAAGTAGTTCCCTTGAGACATCCAATAAATACCCGAGTAAGGAGGGCATCACTTGGTTGCAATTGGTCAGTCATCACTTCAAAGTGATTAATAAACTGACTTGGAGAAGTGGTTCCATCATAGAATGAGATAGTATGAGGCTTGTATTTAGGAGGATACGATACTTGCTTCCATTCTATCGGATAAGGTTGCTTGATGCCTAACCTTTGTAAACCATCTTTCTGTTTGAATGCCTCAAATTGAGTTTTGAGATTCCTCAATTCTTCATTAACAACTCCGGAGGATTGTGGAGTTGTAGCTTGTAGAGAATAGTTGGGAGGGGGAACAGCATTGTAAGCACTACCCCCAGCTCCAGAGAGACTAGGAACTGGTTGAACTTGCCCAGGAGTATTAGACTGGACTGCTGGAGGAACATGTACTGGACTTACACCAGTGTCAATTGGTATAGCTTTTGGTACAGTCTGTTGATTTTGCAGTTGGGCTGTCATGAGTTCGTACATTGACTTCATATTATCAGCCATAGACCTCATTTGCTGTTCCAAAGAAGCAATTCTTTGTTCTTGAGGAGTCATGGAAGAAGAAGGTTCATCAGTATTCCTATCAACCATATATGTTGTGACTGTACGAGGGATTATTGATGAACTTGTGGATATTGTATGCTCTGAATCACTGCTTCGTGCATCAAAGTCAGTTAGAGGAGAACTACCCCCAGTAGGAAGAGGTGGGAAATTAGATTCTCCCAGAAATTCAGAATCATCTACAGAGATCAAATTTCTTTGACTAGAAGCCAGGACTCTTGATCTGCTACCTCTATATACTCCATCTGGACTATTATTTCTACCCCCAGCATCCCGAGAGGTCATGTTGACAGAAACAAACAAAGGCTCATCTTCATCAGGCATAGGTTCACACTGAATCCGATTAAAGACAGATTGTCGTTTAGTTTGACATCTGCATTGCATTATGATTCTCGGCTGGAAGTCACATTCATGATCACCATGGTTTTGAACCATTGATTGACATATGTACTGAATTATGACTCTTGGATAGAAGTCACATTCAGCATGATCTTTTGTCATAGAATTACTCCTTCTCTTCTGTTGAAGATGTTCTCGTAAATCTGTTTGTGAAGATTGAGGAGTATATTTCCTGTTCTTGGGTCTTGATGGCTCTTGATTATATAGAGAGTGATTAATACGAGCCACATATTTTCTTGCATGCTCTGCATCTGGATCTCTTATCCTTGTTTCCAACTGGTATAGTTTCTTAACGCCAGAAGTGTTCAGTTTTGTTCTTAGATCAGTTGTAGGTAACACATGGAGTTTTCCTTCCATTGATCTGGATATTTGCAGAGAAGGAAGAGTTGAACCATCCCTTTGATTAGGAGTTGGTAATAGACCCTCTTTTATGGACAAATTCTGTGCCCAATTTGAAGAAGTCATAGAAGAAGACATTAAAGAATGTTTCTTCTTAGACTCATTCAAGTTTTGAGACATAGAATGTCCAGAAGGAAGAGTAGTCAAAAGACCATCTCCTTTCCTTTGACTAACAAACGTGTCAGTCAAAGCTGTTCCTGAAGTAAAAACTACAGGAGCAGAAGAAACAACTAAAGAGTTATTCCTTTTCGAAGGAACTTTGTGTGGAAGACCACCCCCAGTTCTAGGAGAACTTGGTAAAGAAGAAGAGATAGCTAAAGAGCCATTCTTCTTGGATGAAATACACGCTGAAACAGACTTGGTTAAAGAACCAGAGCTGTTAGCGTGACTTTTGAATTTAGAATTACATGCTGAAACAGATTTGGCTAAGGAGCCAGTACTGTCAGCGTGACTGTTGAATGTGGGATTACATACTGGAATAGATTTGGCTAAGGAGCCAGTTCTATCAGCGTGATTTTTAGAGTTGAATTTGCACGCTGGAACAGATTTGGCTAAGGAGCCAGTACTGTCAGCGTGATTTTTGGGATTGAATTTGCATACTGGAACATATTTGGCTAAAGAGCCAGTACTGTCAGTGTGACTTTTGATTTTAGAATTACACGCTGGAACAGATTTGGCTAAGGAGCCAGTACTGTCAACGTGATTTTTGGTTTTAGAGAGACACGCTGGAACCGATTTAGCTAAGGAGCCAGTGCTGTCAGCGTGACTTTTGGGTGTGAGATTGCACACTGGAACAGACTTGGTGAAAGAACCAGTGCTGTCAGCATGACTTTTGAATGCTGTCATCTTCGAGCGCACAAGAGTGTGCGTGCTTGCAGTAGAGTTCTTGCTAGTGTTAGGAGTAAACACTGTGGCAGAGACTTCACTATTGACTACCAACTGATCCTTAGGGACATAGACAGAGTGTCCCTTCGATTTGGCAGCGGTAATGGAGGCTGGAGTGGGCTTGCCACCCTTAGTCCGCTGTATTTCTTCATAGGCGAGTTGATCGAGTTTGATCGTCATCACTTTCTTCGTCGAGCCGATTGACGAAGTGTCGCATTGAGTTGTTGCCATCTCAGAAGAGGAGATGGTTTTCTCCAGCAGAGTCGCCAATTTGTTTTCCATAAAGAAATTCTCTTTATTTGTTGTGTTTCTGGGAAAATTACAACTGTGGGAATCCGATCTAGAAGACGATCGCTTTATCCCTTGGACTATGCGAAGAAGAAAAGCTCTCAAAATTTTGACAGTAGATATCAGTGTATCTATACAATGAATGAAAAAAAGAACTCTATTTATAGAGTCGAAAATAAAACTGAAAAGATAACTATCTTCACAGCCTGTGCTTAGTTGAAAATTACGCAGGATTTAACATACGCAAGGTTGTGAGCAGTTACTGGACGTGGCCTGTAACTGTTGGACACATGGCGATCATGCATGAGTCGTGTGCAAGTTACAGGACACGCAGGCGAGAGATCAGTGGCATGGCTGCCACGTACTCCAATTTGATGAAATCTACGCAGACTTGTTGAAGACGAAATCCACGTAAACTCGGTGTAGAAAGCTTCAAAATCCATGCAAACTTGGGGCAAGAAACTTCAGGATCCACGCAGACTCGAGGCAAAAAGCTTCAAAATCTACGCAGACTTGAGGAAGAAAACTTCCGAATCCACGCAAACTTGAGGTGAATAACTCAAAGATACACGCAGACTTGAGATAGGACTGCCAGCTGTCTTGATTTGGCGTGTCTTGACTGACACAAAATCTCTGACAGTGATTGCTTTGTCAGTCGCATTAAATGACAAGAAACCCTTTTTGGTACGCCAACTCGATGAAGGCTGCGTCTTGCTGAAGAAGATTTCGAAAGTCACGCAATAGACGGCGGTGATCTCTCGAGTTCTGTGCATACGTGGCATACGAAGAGACATTCTTCGACTGTCGTGCTGTCAATCATAATGACTCTCTGACAAATGATGAGCTGTCTCCCAGCGTGATTTGTAAAATATTGTCTGGATCAACTGAGCGTGACTTTTGACTCTGTCTTGATCAACTCAGCGTGACTGTCATTTTTAAAGGTCTACAATAGGCTTGATATCGACGCCGATAGTTTATATCAACAAGACCGTGCTTGTCTACTTTCCAACCCTGACCTTCAATCGGATCGAACCAATCACACCTGAATAACACAATCTTAGCAGGCTCTATTCCATAACTATATGTCAGCTCCACGATCTCCCGTAGCACGCCATAGAAATCGTTGCCCACATTAACATCTTTATAGTTCGAAGATCTCATACACAAACAGCTGTTTTTGGTGGAGTCGAGATCCACAAAGTTGTCTCTGATCGGGCAAGTTGTTGACTTGAACCTAAACCCATTAACACAGTAGCTTGGCCATATTTTTGCAGCATAAATTGGTCCCTTGGCTAGCGTTCTAATAGACTCATTCTCAAGTCTTGCGTATGGACGATCGACCTAAATACCACGAAAGAAGCAATTAATCTCATTCTAAATCAAGTGCATATACAGAAAGTAATTACAGAGTTCTCAAGTCTTACATATGCACTCAACCATGATGGAAAATAACACCTCATTTCTTGTTCTAGTTCTTCTTCTGTTATGTGTGGCCTACCTGACCTCACATTATCATTAAATATGCTGAAAACAACATCGTGCAATTAATGTAATAGTATTATTCTCAACACTATTAAAATAATATAGACGTATTATTTACTTACCCCTCCAGTTTCTCTACTTCCTCCTCGTCGCAGTTGAGTAATACATACACCTGAGCAGCCCTTAGCTCATCATCATTCAGATATCTCTCCTTCATTTTACCCGATGGCTTTCTTGGAGCATTCAATACCTTCAGTATTGTATCATTACTTTCATGATCTCCGTCTTCATTTCTGGAAGCTCTCGTTCTATTAGTTACAACATGAGGCTTGAAATACATCGAACAAAATTTGTAATCTCCTCGAGAACATAGGCTTCACAAATAGAACCCTCGACCCGTGCCTTATTTTTCACCTTTCTTTTTAAGTGATTCAAATGTTGCTCGAACGGGTACATCCATCGATATTCGACGGGTCCACCAACATGTGCCTCATAGGATAGATGAATTGGCAAATGCTCCATAGAGTCGAAGAATCCAAGAGGAAACACCCTCTCTAGCTTGTATAGTGTTACCGCAATGTCCTTCTCTTGCTTTTCTAGACGATCAACGAGCAATTTCTTAGAACAAAGATCCCTGAAGAATATGCTAAGCTCCGTCAATGGATCCCAAACTGCCTACGGTAAGAATTCCCGAAATGCAATCAGAATTAACCTCTCCATGAATACGTGACAGTCGTGGCTCTTCATACCCGTCAATTTGTTTTCCTTCGGATCGACACATCTTCTCAGATTTGACACATATCCGTCTGGAAATTTTAGGCCCTGGATCCACCGACAAAGTCTCACTTTATCCTCCTTGTCCAGCGAGAAAATTGACTTCGACAGGAACTGTTTTTCATTCTGCTGTATCAAATGCAACGCAGGGAGTTTGCATATTTCTTCTAAGTCCAACCTGGCCTTGGGATTGTCTTTCGTTTTTCCCTTTACGTCCATCACAGTATTAATTATGTTATCAAACACATTCTTCTCAATATGTATGACATCAAGATTATGTCTGATCAGATTGGTAGTCCAGTATGGCAGATCCCAGATATGCTCCTCTTTGTCCAGTTATGATCTCTACCAAATCCATCGCACTTGTACCCAGTTGTAGGATCTTCGATAGCACTTGGAAAATCTTTAACCTCCGTCCATATCGTGGCTCCGCACCACCTTGGCGGTGGATCACCCTTCTCTACAACGCCGGCACGGAATGCATTTATGTTCCTTCTGAACGGATGATCTTTTGGCAGAAATTGCCGATGACAATCAAAGAAGCACGGTTTTCCTCCGTGTTTCAAGCGGAAAGCCTTACTACGGTCCATGCAATACGGACATGAGAGACGGCCATGAGTGCTTCATCCAGATAACATTCCATAGGCCGGAAAGTCGTTGATGGTCCACATAAGGGTTGCCTTCATCTGAAAATTTTGCTTCCTGGAAACATCGTACGTGTTAGCGCCTACTTCCCATAACTGATTCAACTCATCTATCAAAGGCTGTAAGTACACGTCAATGTTCCTCTTGGGATTGTTCGGACCAGAAATTATAACGGTTAGAAACATGTTCTGAGTCTTCATGCACATCCAAGGCGGTAGGTTATACGGAGTGACAATCACAGGCCAGCACGAATACTAGGATCTCGAAAGACCAAAAGGATTAAAACCGTCAGAAGATAGTCCCAACCTGACATTACGCAGATCTGAAGCAAAATCAGGATACACTCGATCAAAGTGCTTCCACGCTTCTCCATCGGATGGGTGATCCAACACTCCTTCAATCTGTTCTCGCATGTGCCAACTCATATTTTCGGCCGTCTCTTTCACCATAAATAATCTTTGCAACCGTGGCGTTAAAGGCAAGTAGTGCATTGAATCGGTCGGTCTTCTTGCACCGGTAGACCTTCCTGTACTAGTTGTCTTATAGCGATCAGTACCATAAAATCTGCACCATCTGCGTCCTTGTCGTCTTTGTAGTACAGCATGCACCCATTGCGAAAGGAATCAATTTTCTCGTATCCCATCCAGAGCGATCTCACCATCCTCTTAGACCGGTAGAAGTCTTTAGGCAACTTAGCACCCGCCGGCAAGATCTCTATAATCAACTCCGACACTCGGTTGTAGCATTCTTGCGACATGTTAAAATCTGACTTAATGCTCAACAGTCTTGTAACCACCTCCAACGGTGAATGATCCTCACAACCAGGATACAATGGAGTCCTTGCATTCTCCAGCAACTCTATGAACTGTGCAGCATCGGCGTTCGGTGCCTCCTCAGGTGCATCATGAACGAAACTAGGCCCCGCAGCGTCGAAAACCATGTTCACGCACCCGTCGTCGTATGCATGATTATCTGAAACAAAATTAGGTCCCGCATGCATATACGACTCAACGTAAGGCTCCGGCTCTGATGCTAAAGACACAAGTTCTCCGTGTGCGGTCCACTGATAGTAATTAGGCGTGAAACCCCTCGAGTACAAATGATATGTCACTTCCACTTCTGGATAATATTTCACGTTATGACATTTCACACACGGACACTTAATTTTGGTGCCGTCCATGTACTGAGGGAACGCCTTAGCAAACTGCAGGAACTGCTCTACTCCCGCTATGTATTCATCCCGTACACCACACATATCATCAGGACGACGATTGTACATCCATGACTGATTTCGCAAGTAGTAATTCATATCCATTTGGAAATAATTCTGCAAAGATGGACACACATTATCCAACAGGCACAAATTCGTATATTATGTCTTATTATGGGACATAATTAGTAGCGGACAGTTACTAATAACAATGATATACAATCTAGGTCAAACTAAGTTGTACTAAGTCAAACAAAGTCAAGCAAGGTCAAGCTAAGTCAAACAAAGTCAAACAAGGTCAAACTAGGTCAAGGGTTGACCTACAGTTGACTTTGTCAACTCTTAGTCCAATCTAGGTCAGATGTTGACTCTACTTTGACTTTCAGTCAAAATAGTCAACCTTAGTCAACCTACGGCCGATACCGATACGGTTTGGCATGTTTCGATCCGATACAGACCGATACCAAATATTGACCGATAACCAAAATTGGGGGGCTTTGTTCCGGTCAATTCGACAAAACCAATCGGTAAGGGTGACTACTATTCCATATAATTTCAAAACTACTAAAAAATAACGCTAAAATACTTAAAATTATGCCTAAATATATAAAATATATGTTTTTAAATGTAAATAATTTATTATTAATTATTTGTTTTTCGATACCAAAGTCCGATACTCCGATACGATACCGCCGATACTACCGATATCGCCGATACCAATACTCATAGGAATAGTCCGATACCGATTCCGATACCGATATTGTGAACCTTAGGTATATATCGTCAACATTTCAGATTCTTAAAATGAATTTCAAATGGTTTTTTGATTGTATATATATGTGTTTGTGTGTATATCATGGTTTAAAGTATCGGCCGATACCGATCCGATACGGCCGATACCGATACGGTTTGGCAAGTTCCGATCCGATACCGACCGATACCAAATATTGATCGATACCGACATTGGGGGTCTTTGTTCCGGTCAATTCGGCAAAACCAATCGGTAAGGGTGACTACTATTTCATATAATTTCAAAACTACTAAGAAATAACGCTGAAATACTTAAAATTATGCCTAAATGTATAAAATATATGTTTATAAATATAAATAATTTATTAATAATTATTTGTTTTTCGATACCAAAGTCTGATACTCCGATTCGATACCGCCGATACTACCGATATCGCTGATACCAATACTCATAGGAAAAGTCCGATACCGATTCCGATACCGATATTATGAACCTTGGTGTATATACATTGTATATACATATATATTTATATATGTATTTGTGTGTGTATGTAAGTGTGTGAGTATATATATACATGTATACATATGTATTTGTGTGTGAGTATATATGTATTTGTGTGTGTATGTAAGTGTGTGAGTATATATACATGTATATACATTGTATACATATAGTCCGATACCGATTCCTGCACCCTCCCCTGCTCCCCTCCCCCTACCCCTGTACCCACCCCAACCCTCCCCTGCCCCCCTACCCTACCCCTGCACCCACCCCAACCCTCCCCTGCCCTCCCTCCCCCCTCCCCTGCCCCCCTCCCCATACCCCTGCACCCACCCCTGCACCCTCCCCTGCCCCCCTCCCCCTACCCCTGCACCAACCCCAACCCTCCCCTGCCCCCCTCCCCCTACCCCTGCACCCACCCCAACCCTCCCCTGCCCCCTCCACCCTCCCGTGCCCCCTCTCCCCCTTTCCTGCCCCCCCTTCCCATACCCCTGCACCCACCCCTGCACCCTCCCCTGCCCCCCTCCCCCTACCCCTGCACCCACCCCAACCCTTCCCTGCCCCCCTCCCCCTACCCCTATACCCACCCCAACCCTCCCCTGCCCCCCTCCCCTGCCCCCCTCCCCCTACTCCTGTACCCACCCCAACCCTCCCCTGCCCCCGGGTACCCCCACCCCTTCCTCCACCCCTCGACAGAAATACCCCTCCACCCCCTGCACCCACCCCCACCCCTCTCTCCCCCCTCGACAGAAAGACCACCCGAGCTAGGGTTAGGGTTCTCGTGTCCGTGTCTGTGTCTAGATAGCTAGGGCTAGGGTTAGGGTTTACCTGAGGAGGGTGGCTTAGTCGGAGGATGGAGGCGGTGAGGAGGGTGGCTTCGTCGGAGGAGGAAGGCGGCGAGGAAGGCTCCTTCGTCGGAGGAGGGAGGTTGGTCGTCGGAGGGAGGGGTCAACGGGCGAGCGGGGTCGCCGGGGGGAGAAGGGGGAGGGTGTCGCCGGAGGGAGGGGTCGCCGGAGGGGAGGGTTCGCCAGGAGGAGAGGGGAGAGCGGGAAGAAAAATTTTGGGTGAAAATTTTGTGATTTCGATCGGGCCAGGAATCCTATATGAAATAAAACAGCGACGCAGAAATTATATGTCGCTAAACGTCGCAATACAGCGACGTAACCTATACTACGTCGCTGAACGTCGCTACACAGCGACGGACAGCGACGTGTAGCACAAGAAGTCGCTATAGGCAATTATCAGTGACGGGTATTTCTGCCGTCGCTAATATACGTCGCTATTTTAGCATATTTTAGTAGTGTACAACGGGCCTTACGATTGTAAAACTAAGTAATTTCGACAATAGTAAAAAACATGGGACAGTGCTTAGAAAAGACTTCGATAGCCTAACATAACTCAGCCTAACTTATTCGCGCAACAACTTGATGAGCAAGGACTGCGTCAAGCCTTGGACGATGGGACCGTGCATGCTTTATGAAGCGTTTATGCGGGCGACGCCTATGACTTAAGCTAACTCTTAGCTTGTAGCGAAGACCAACTTTTTCTTCTTCCAAGTCACGGGACGAAGGACCGAGCGTCATTTTCAAAGCACACCGTGCACCAACTCTAAGCTGACCATTGGACCTTTCCATATTCTAACTCAATTCGACCCGTCGGGATTTATTATGTGACGGTTTGACCTTTCCATTTTCTTATCTATGTGGATTTGTCTCTTTCATTATCAAGCCTACTTGTGCAAGTTGAAAACATACAATTTATTATGTGAAGGCTAAGATGATACAAGTTGACTGAAACTACTCCACCTGAGCGAGGAGTCACCTCGACCGAGCGGTGTCTCCGAGCAAGCCATTGCATGGCTAAGTCCGAACTCCGTCGGTATTTTGATTCCTCCGATTGGCTGAGCGGGACGGGGCACTATATCATACACCACTCAGAAAAAGTTTTATCCTCGAAACTAACTGAGTACTTACTCATCGACTTATCACTCGAATGTTCAATGACTCTAGCACACATTTCTCCTATGCATTTCTCAAATCTGAGCCACTCTCGTGCTACCCACAATCTTTTCTTTAACACTTACGATCTCAAAATCCTCGACACTTTCCCATTCCTTAAATCTCACTTGAATTCAACGTATCACTTAGTTGGATCGTACACATATTTTAGGTGTTCCCAAAATACATGCATTTCAGCCAAGCTTCGTGATAGAGAATCCGCCATCACCACTCGAGTCGGATCATGCATGTGTTCGGGAGTCCCTGATATACGTGCATGTCAACCGAGCCTCATGAGTGGTGCCTCCACAAATCCTATCTCTTCGTACCGGAACGTCTGCCTAACTGCTAGGCTATGTCTCTAGGCTAAAGTCAATCCGTCAGTATTGGAATCATAGTTCCCAAACAACAATATCAACATTGAGCCCATCCTAAGGTCAAACCAAGTTGATAGTATGGGATTTTCTACCCAAGCTCGCATTACTCCAACTTCTAAACATCGAGTATCGATTCCCTACACACATCCCAACATTCGTCGCACGGGGTCCGAGTCATTCAGCAAAGCCATCCTACGATGAGTTCACTCAACCAAATCTTCGACATATCCGTATCGCTCGTCCAACTAGCAACTCCCACAGTCTATCTCTTTGAACATACTCGATATAATCCATCTATCAATACTTTTCAAGTCAAGCACGCTACGACATGATTCATTGCTAAACCATAATTCACATTTCATACTCCCTAAGTCATTTATCCCAATTCACGCAATCGATCACAAGGTCTTCTGACTTAACAATATGCCACGTCCCGATCACACGCGAGTTCGATTATCCATGGTGCGTATAAAATCACCATGCAACGCTTCCACGAAATAATCATCCTCATCGGAACATAACTCTTATTTTATGTCTATACTAAATCATTCTCGATACGTAGATTGGATCTACAAAATCCTCAAGTTTACGTTGATCATCAATCACCAATCCGCCTAATTCTCGAATTCGTCTTCACATCGAACCGTAAGTCGAAGCAATCCAAATTTTTACATCCTGATTTTCTGAGTTTTGATCATTCCCGCGACATGAATCACCATGTCAACGCTCACACGGAACAATCACCCCAAATCTAACGTAACGCATATCCGAGGCTGGAGTTGCGCTTGTGCAAGACATGAATATCGACGCTGTGGTTATCCACGTAACTATCCAGATACTTCTGTTTCATCCATATTTATTTCAATCAAAATACTAAGTATACCATCCGTCAGAACAATAACACTTGCACGATCGTCATTCCTCGAATTAGAGTGCCCCCGAGTTAACACATATCGATCTTTGATACGCCTCAATACCATAGATGATATGCGTAACCTGACGATCTTCCTTTGCAACGAATTTCGAGTCGTGTGAATGATGCTATCATCTGACTGAATAATCTCCTCGACATTCAAATTCAAGTTTGATCATTATCCCTCGAATCATTCATAACATCAATTTCCTTAAACCTAAATTCACATATTGTTCATCCGTCTATCTTAAGTCATCGAGCAATATTTTTTTTAAATCACATTGTTCCTTGCTAACTTAAATCATTGAGCAACATCCATTCCAATCCTCAGAGTCATTTTCAAACATTCGAATCAAACTTTTCATGAATGCTATCTTTTCGTCGTGCTAACTTTTCGTATAGGATCCGTATCAATTTTCTCGATCAAGTCATTCGTTCGCTATACCTTAACTTTTCCACAATTTGATTTGCCTACTCTATTATTTCCATATTTCATACTTGCGCAATCTTGATCCCGTGCTCATCATTTCTAACCTTTGTTCGAATCAACTTATCAAATCTCAAGACCACAACAGCTTAATCAACAATACTCGATCTACGACTTTGCATACACGCGACGCTTGCTGATAGACTCATCGACATCCCGTATCTTCAATCGATCGATCGACATCCCTGATGCTATCTTATACACCACTCAGGGATGATGTCATTCAAAAAATTCTCAACTTATCATTCGATTCACAATCTATTTCCTCGAATTTTCGACTGAACGATTCCTTAAATTTTAAGCACGCTCGTCTATATCGCATCGACGATAACATCGTCGTTCGATAGCACCCCTATCGATAGTTATCCCACTTTACTCAGCCGATTACAACATCATCCTCGTCCAACACAATTCGAATCCCACACTCGACTTTTGCTAAGGTCAACATAATTTTGGTGTATATGCCCAGTCCGACCTAGCCAACCGTGCTTACGTGAATCATCTTTTTGTTTTGTTAAAAAATATTCTTCTATATTTTGCAAATTATTTAGACTTATTGTATGGACATCCCGTGGGACATTTAAGAGAGAGCGCATCAATGATATCAACTTTACGGAAGCAACACTTCAGAGTTTGCAAAAATAAGGGAGTTAAAGAATTCAATCGATAGTCCAAGGACGTAAAGTCGTGCTCTGATACCACTATGTCACACCCCACTCCCGTAGAAGCGATCATCCTTGCTATGGCGTGATGCCGCACGAGCCTAGATTGCGCACGTACAAGGCGGGTTCCATAACGGCCGATTACAACGGTTGCGATAGGGTCGTCGCACAGGAGACCCAAGCAGAGACATTGAATAATTGCAACAAAAATTTAGAACAAAACATAAGTCATTCAGAAGATACATTTTATTGATATTGAAACAAGAATTATAATGGGGCACAAGGCGAAGATTACAATCACTCAAGCTCACTCTTCTCATATTACAAGTCACTCAGCTCTCTCTCATCTCCCAATACATATCTTGAGCCTGCGGATGCTTCGGAAGGCAACGTCTATACATTATGTCCCGTATAAGTCCAGACTCCACGCGGCCGTATGCCTCAAATTGCAAAGGAACTCCGTGCATCGACGCATCCAAGCGAGCTTCGCGCCACGAGCTTCTACTTGTGCCTGCACATGAAAACTTTATGGGTGTCAGTACTCAACTGTACTGGTAGAATGAGCTCATCGCCCACCCATACAAAATCGATACGTTTATTTACTTTGTGCAATATAACCCTTTTTTATTGTCTTTCTATTCTAGTCTTAGGATCGGTTTTAGGACCGACGCTTTGGCCTATTTCGTGTCTCTAGAAAATTATGTGCTTGCAACAACAACGTCAACTCATATTTTGCCTCTAGACCCTTCTTCGTGCCAACAACATTAACCTATCAAGTCATGCTTGCCTTTCGGTCCATAATCAGAGACGCGACTACGCGATAGTACCCAATTTCCACGTGACCATGCTACAAGTCCATTGTGCCGTATCTCGCAACTCAGTGTGACTTAACCATATTGCCGCCTCGTGGACCTTGCTACATTAATCACCAACTGACCCAATCAAGACTTGTGGGCTAAGTGCTACTCGACCGACTTTGCCTTGTAGCATTTCCTGACTTAAACTCAAGATGACTCAATTCCAACTTATGTAACTTATATGCCAACAACTTAAGACTCGACGCCACAATCTCGTGTCGAAGCACATCGCATACGATGAAGCCAAATCTTAGGCCCAACATTGTGTTCTAACTATACACACACATTCAACTCGACTCAATCCAAAGGCACACATGCGGGTTGCCGCCATGCCGACTCATCTATATAAATTGCTCACTAACGCCCAGCGTTATCCTGGACTCTTTAGCTTTTGTTAGACGGACGCTCCTTCAGCACAAGGTAGCGAGCCCCTCGCTGACAGTCCCCGTCTAAACCGTGCGGTCATCCAGCAACAAGCTATACATGTTTCTCAAGAAACGGTCCCTTTGGCCGCCTGGGTTACCGTTCGAGGAAACTCTACCTTATCGACAAGTTGTCCATGACTATGCAAGACTCGACTCAAACTGATATCTCACACAGTCATTCTACCTCTAGTGTTACCATCTCTTTCAGGGCCTAGTTCAATACTTCTCACATCTGAGACCGCCTCGACGACCCGTGGTCGCGAGCATTCTTCTTTCTTGTCCTATCTTTTCCTTCAACTCAGGAACATCTATTTGAAGCCCTTTTTTCAAACTTAATGAATCAATCGTAGCCCGTGCCTTAAAAACACTAAGTCCGTGACATCTTGCCTTACGCTAATTGGAGTTCTGGGTGATACAACCGTCCAAGACATACCTATACAACGGTACTTACAATCGTGAAACTAAGTAATTTCGACAACAGTGGAAAATATGGGATAGTGCTTAGAAAAGACTTCGATAGCCTAACATAACTCAGCCTAACTTAATCGTGCAACAACTTGACAAGAAAGGACTGCGTCAAGCCTTGGACGATGGGACCGTACATGTTTTATGAAGCGTTTATGCGGGCGAAGCCTATGACTTAGGCTAACTCTTAGATTGTGGCAAAGACCAACTTTTTCTTCTTCCAAGCCACGGGACGAAGGACCGAGTGTCATTTTCAAAGCACACCGTGCACCAACTCTAAGCTGACCGTTGGACCTTTCCATATTCTAACTCAATTAGACCCGTCGAGATTATTCCCTTATCTATGTGGATTCGTCTCTTTTATTATCAAGCCTACTTGTGCAAGTTAAAAACATACAATTTATTATGTGAAGGCTAAGTGAGACAAGTTCACCAAAACTACCCCATCTGAACGAGGAGTCGCCTCGACTGAGCGATGTCTCCGAGCAAGCCGTTGCATGGCTAAGTCTGAACGCCATCGTCGTTTTGATTCCTCTGATTGACTGAGCGGGACGGGACACTACAATGTTCAACCATGCCGATACTCCATTAGATCCGGGTTGTGATTCTTATTCAGTCCTGTCGGTGGTGATGCGGTTGTTGAATCTCAAGTCTGATTTTAATTAGCCGCAAGAATGCTACGATCGGATAATTTAGTTTGTTAGAGATTTGCTACCAAAAGGAGCGAAGGACTTGCCAGAAAACTTTTACAAGTCGAAGATGTTGATACAAAAACTCGGATTAGGCTATAAAAAGATAGATTGTTCCCAAAATGGCTGCATGTTGTACTACAAGGAGAACAATGATAAAGATAAATGTATTTTCTGTCACGAGGACCGGTACAAGCCCATTCGGGGAAAAGGAAAATCAACTGCACGAGTAAGGTTACGCCCCTATAAATACATACATTTTTTGCCAATCACAAAGAGGCTACAGAGAAAGTATATGTCCTCGAATACTGCAGAACACATGACATGGCATAGTAATAAATGGAAGATGGATGAAGGAGAATTACCTTACCCATCTGATGGAGAGGCATGGAAGCATTTTGATCGATGTCATCCTGGATTTGCTGCAGAGCCTAGGAATATTCGGTTGGCTTTATGTTCTGATGGATCCACTCCTTTCGGACAGTTAGAGGCTCAGTACTCTTGTTGGCCGGTGATTTTGACCCCTTACAATCTACCATCGTGGATGTACATGAAGGCTTATATGTTCTTGACACTTATCAAACCCGGTCCAAAAAATCCAAAGAAGAATATCGATATCTACGTGCAGCCATTGGTGGATGAGTTGAAACCATTGTGGCAGCTCGGCATTCAGATGTATGATATATCGATGGAGCAGAACTTTCAGATGAGAGCGATGTTGATGTGGACCATCGTCAATTCCTTCCTATGTCTCATCCATGGAGAAGGAATAGGGATGCCTTTAGAGCTGGTAAACAGGAACTAACTCATCCTCCGTTGAGATTGACTGTAGATATTATTTGGGCAGAGGTAGAGGATTTGCCGACTGTAAAGGAAGATCTGAGTTCGGGCCATCACTTAGAAGGATTCGGACATAGCCATAATTGGACGAAATGGAGTATCTTTTGGGACTTACCTTATTGGAAGGACAATCTTATAAGACACAATCTTGATGTCATGCATATTGAGGAAAATGTATTCGACAACATCTTCAATACGGTGATGGATATCAAGGGGAAAACGAAAGACAATCCCAAAGCAAGAAAGGACTTGGAAATTTTTTGCAGCCGTCCAGAGTTGCATCTAACACGGAGATCCAATGAAATCTAGGTCAAGCCCTCAGCACCATTTACACTGAGTAGGGATGATAAATTGATAATATGTAATTGGATTACAAAGTTGAGATTCCCTGACGGTTATATGTCGAATCTGGCAAAATGAGTCGATCTCAACGAATGCAAGCTGATAGGGATGAAGAGTCATGATTGCCACGTATTCATGGAGCATTTACTTCCTATTGCTCTGAGAGAGATGCTGCCTTCTAAAGTATGGGGTCCGCTGGCCGAGTTATCTATATTCTTTAGAGATTTGTGTTCAATTAAGTTGACGGTGCAACATATATTTGAACTTGAGAAGAAGATTGTACTGACATTGTACAAGTTAGAAAAGGTGTTTCCTCCTGAATTTTTTGATAGTATGGAACATTTGTCGATTCATCTTGCATATGAAGCACGTATCGGTGCTCCCGTTCATTATCGATGGATGTATCCATTTGAGAGGTATAAAATATTTAATTATCGGATACTAATAATTATTTTATTCAAACAGATCTAATATTGAATATATTATTTATAGATATCTACATCACCTGAAGAAGAAGGTGGGCAATAAGGCCCATGTAGAAGCTTCGATATGCTAAGCATATATTATTGAGGAGGTCTCGAACTTCTGCTCAATCTACTTCGATACTTATGTCAGAACAAACTGGAATAGAGCTTCAAGAAATGATGAAGGTGAGGCCAATGAACCGAATTGTGGAATCCGTACTATCTTCAATGTTAGTGGCAAGCATACAAGTGCTTCTAAGTTATGGTGGTTGGAAGACGATGAGTTTGAAGCTGCTCATCGGTATATCTGCCTAAATAGTGGTATAGAGGAGATGGAAGATATAGAGAAGTAAGAGATATAATTTTTCTATGTTATAATCCAATTTTACGACATACTTGTAAAAAAAATTCTAACTTCTCTCTTTTTTATCATAGTATTTTTAGAGCTAAGATAAAAATGGAGAGACCTAGCATTGACGATGATGATCTTGCTTGAGAGATTGACAAAAAATTTCCGTTATGGTTCCATAACTATGTAAGGATTAGTATCATTTAACTATTCCAAATTCAATTGACCAACGAAAGGGCTTTTGTTCTATTGACGTTATGATACGTGATATTTTAGGTTTTTCGTCCTGGCACACAAATGTCCGATAAAAGGCTTCGAGCACTAGCTATCCGACAAGTAAGAGGGCAAAATATTGAGATAGATATACCATCAATGGCTTCAAACTTAGAACCACTGATAAGCCTATCAATCACTCATTTATCGATGAGGAGTCTAATTACACAAAGAATTTCGGAGTTTGTGTAAGGGGTGCAGTCTACGACGCCTATCCAGAATTTGACTATTACGGTATTCTAAGAGATATTATAGAGCTGGATTACTCTTCTGATACCCAAATTGTGCTCTTCAAATGTGATTGGTTCGACACAACACCCAAGAAAGGATAGAAAATTAACAAACAATTTGGATTTATTGATATAAAACATGGAAAAAGATATGTAGGTTTCGAACCGTTTGTATTGGCTAGTCAAATGGTCCAAGTGTACTACACGAATTATCCTAGTCGATAATGCACTACTCGTGATTAGTGTGCTGTATGCAAAACTAAAGCAAGAAATATATCTAATATTAGAGATCAAGCATACCAGGAGGATGAGGTAGCCATTCCTTAACCAACATATATGAGTTTAGCCGGCGTTGATGACATAGAGGTTGACTTTGCTGTAGAGGATGATATAGTTGACGAAGAGCTTGACATAGAGGACTTGTTAGCCCAATGATTGTATCATGTTTTTGAATATGGTTAATATATTAAGTTTAGCATTTCATTATCACTAATCTTTATACTATCACTATACCATTTCTACTTATTCTTATACCTTTGGTGATATATGCCTATTAGTTTACTTTTTAGTGATATGAGCTTATCTATCTTAAATTTAATCGGGTTGCCAAAATCGAAACTATGTTTTTGATTGTGGCCATTCAATTAAGTTTTATTATTATGATATCACTAACATTTATGCTATCGCCTTAGCACTTATACTTAAACTCAGCATTGTCCTAATGTGCATTAAACCTATCATAGTTGCTACTATGTAAATTGCTTTGTTCGTCTAACATGTACATATAGAAAAGCTATAAGCAAGATCAATGTGGACATATGCAATGAAGAAATCATGGTGGGCCAAAGACGATGGATCCCACAAGTTTTTTCTGAACCACCCGACGACATCTCTGGAGCCACGTCCAATGATTGTATCATGTTTTCGAAAGCTAGGGCAGAAATAAGCCCAGGATCATTTTTGGTGGAAAACGGCATACCGACGGTATACCGGCGTATACCGACGGTATACCGGTTTTCGTTCACAGAAAGTTTCTGTTTTCAAAACTGGCATACCGACGGCATACCGGTCCATACCGACGGTATACCGCTTTCGAAACGTTGAAATTCCAACGGTCGGATTTTTAGCCATTAATGATCCCAACGGCTATATTTCTAGCCGTTGTATTCCCAGACCGATATACCGGCGGTATGCCGGATCATACCGGCGGTATGCCGGTTCGTGACTGAAAACTTGCCTTTGGCTTCTTTTCAAGCTTTGGTTATAAATAGCCTTGAACCCCTTCATTCAAGGTTGATGCTTTGAGCCTAAAAATTTCTAAACCACCAAAGCCTATCCACAAACAACTCTACAAAGTTTTCATTTGCCATTCACAAATTGTGTTAGAGTTATTGAGTTGAAAAGTGAGATCTTCATCCTATTGTATAAGGAGATCAAAACCTATTGTGAAAGGTTGAAGTTGGAGAGTCTTCGTATCCAAACTCTCGGTTGAAGTTGGAGAGTCTTCGTATCCAAACTCTCGGTTGAAGTCGGAGAGCCCTTCGGATTAAAGCTCTTGTGTAAGAAGTTGGCGAGTTCTTCGGATCCAAACTCGTGTGTAACTATTTGCTCAAATAGTGGATTAAAGCCGGAGAGAGTTCCGGGACTGGACTGCCTCTTAGGAGGATACCAGGATACATCGTGTGTCGGTATTGTGTTTGCTTCTTCTCTTGTACTTATATTTTTAAATTGCCAATTAGCTTGTGCTAAGTGCTTGATTAGTTAGCTTGACCCTATTCACCCCCCTCTAGGGTTCCTTCAATTGGTATCAGAGCAAGGACTCTATTGTTAGGCTTAACATCCTTAGAGTAGATCCTTGTTATTTTTCTATGGCATCGTATTCCTCTTACTCCTCCTCCGATAAAGAGGGTGTTACATCTAGTAGCATAGACAATCATGTTTCTTCTAAATGCAAGAAATGCTCTAAGTGGAAAGCCATGGCTAAACAATCCTTAGAGATTCTTGACAACCTTCATTCTACAAATGAAGAACTTTCTGAAAAGGTTATTCATTTAGAAGAAGCAAATAAGTTTTTGAGAAATGAAAATAATATTTTATTATCTAGACTTGATTCTCAAAACTCATCTTGTGTTTCTTTGAAGAGTTTGAATGAGGCTTTAATTTTGAAAATTAAATCTCTTTCCTCATCAATAGAAGATCTCAAGAGGCAAACTCATGAGCTAAATCATTTGCATGATTCTTCTATTGACATTTTAAAGAAACAAAATGATGCTTTTATCTCTAAAATTGCTTTATTTGAAAAAGAGAATTATGCCTTAAATGCTAAATTTGATTCTCTTACTTGTTTGCATGATGATTTGCTATTAGAACATAAAATTCTTAAAAGCAAATCTTCATATGCTCACTCTAGAGACATTCATCATTCTAGTATGTCACATGTTCATAACCATGCTCATTCTGATATATGTGCACACACTAGCATTAGATGCTTCTATTGCTCTCGTATTGGACACATGAGCTTTACATGCCCTATTCGTAGGACCTTTACTACCAATGCTAGAGTAAGTGCTATATGGGTCCCTAAAGCTAATAAATGTGGATCCAAGTTTATTTGGATACCAAAGTCTTCATCTAATATTGTAGGTGAAGCTTCTTGTACCGGGACATAGCACCAAGGAGCGTGTTGGTGGTTGCAAAGCTCAAAGGTCATCTTTCAAGCAATTGCACCAACACAAGTGTGGCCACTAGAGCCACTTTGGTAACATGCTAAACGATTTTCTTTAAATAGTTTATATTGGTAGAATCTAGCATGTTTCTCTTGATGTTTTGCTACTAGCTCACATTGATATTCTTAGTTGCTTATTGTATAAATCAATGTGAGATATGATACTAGCATGCTTAGTTTAAATTTTTCTTATTATTTTTTTATCTAGCATGACTAGTTACTTGGCTTATATGTTTAGTTCACACTATGTAGTTTATCACTCATTCTCTATTAGTGTGACACTTTTATTATGCATGCTCGTTATTCTTAATCCTTATTTATAAAGCATGTGTATCACTCTAGTCCATAGGAGCTTGATTTTGATTTGAGTTAATATGATTTTAACTCTCCGTCTTTAAAGTTTTTGAGAATAGTTACTTCTTACCGATTTCTCCTTAATATGTAATATTTTCTTTAAATCGGTATTTGCGAATATATGTGTTTAGCACAAGCTTCTTATTACGTGACAAGTATATACTTATACTTCTTTTTAATCTTGTGCTTGCATAATATATTCATCTTTGATCCTCACACTTTATCTTGATTATCTTCTTGAGAATCAATTATGTCTTTGCCTAATAAAGTTTATTTATACATGCTTTTGAATTTGTGATGGTTTCTCAAATATTCATTAAGGATACATGACTATATTTATTAAAATTTTCTTTTACATATAGTTCATGTATCTCTTATATTGGTATCTATTTTTGTATAAATACCTTTATGTAGGCATATGAGTTAAGCTAAAGTTTTATATTAACTTGAAGAGCATTTATTTTTACTTGTTACTTCTAGACTTGTGCTTAACTCATACTCTAGCTATTGATTCTTTTGATCAAATTTGTGTATCTCTTTTTGAATCAATATGCTTCTTCCTTAAAGTTTTCTTTTAATGATGTTTTTTAGCTTTTTGGTTGACTTTATGGATACATGTTCTTAATTGATTTTTGATCTTTTCATGTATGCCTATTCGTGATATATATATAGTTTCATATATATATAAATGATTCCTAGCTTTTGATATTCATTTGTTTTATATCTTTAAGTTGGGATGGTGAGAGAAAATATTTGTTTATGTATCGCACTTGACTATTTATAGAAGTTCTTTTAAGAATCACAAGGTTTTGTGCTTTGTCTTGTTTTTATATTAACCTCCGTTTTTAGTGCACATTTTCAAATCTATATCATCTATATATTTACTATGGTGTACTATGAAAAGCTTTTGAAAATGATTCTTTCTATCTTTAGCACATTTAGCTTTCTTGATCTTAATGATCTTTCTTTGCTCATTCCTTGGATTTATGTTTCTTTTGAATTATTGTTGTCCAATAGTTTTTGTAGCTCATGAGAATACATGTAATTGTTACATCATATTTCTTATGACTTTAGCTACTATGGTTTGAGATTTGTGTTGAGATTTTTTCATTTCTAGAGAATACACTTATTGCATAATGGCTATAATATTTTGCATTCTCTAGATCGATCTATTAATTCATTATCTTGGATTAATCTCATTACTTGGCAAAGAGATTTGTTTTATTGTGTTTTCTTGAATATCTCTTTGGCCATATTTTGATAAGAGTCTAGTTAATTTTTGTTTGACTATCTTCTTGCTCTTGTCCTTGCTTAAGTAAGTATCTTTAGTGTTTGTGACTTAAGATTTAATGAGCACTTTTATCTTGTTAATGACTTACCTCATTAATCTTAATTAGTTATGTAGCCTACTTATTTGTGATATATTGTTGAGCTACATAATCTATGTTCACTTTCACTCTTCTAGCTATTATTTTTTTTTTGTTTCAATCTATGTATGATATGCTAGTTTGTGATTCCTTACCTTAGCTTCCTTCCATATTAGTCATTAGCATGTATCTCTTAAATTTCTCTCACTTTTGAGTCATAAGTTTATCATATTATCTTTTACATCTCTTCTTGATTTTATTTGCAACCTTTTAAATGAGAATGACTCTTTTCCATATTTTTCATTATTTTATGAGATTCTTTATAAATATGAATTTTGATTTTTCTCTTGATAAGATTTATCATTGGATCATGTTTATTCATTTGTTTACTTTATGAATGATCCTAATGATTAAGTAGTCTTAAATTATCTAGTTATGAGATTATCAAGTTAATTTATTACTCTACTTTGACTACTCATGGTTTATCATATATGACCTTTGCTATTTGAACTTTATGGGTTATTAATTTACCATTAGCAAGGTTTGGATTTATCCGTTGTTGGATAAATATGTGGTACAACATACCTAGTCCATGCAAAGTAATAAATTGGTTGATTCTTTCTTGATTAGATAATCATGGACATGATATTTGAGTTTTATTTTTATTTTTATTTTTGAGCTATTTTTTTGACTCTCATCATGATTGATTTAACTGTCCTTATTCTTTTTCATGATGACATCTTTTGATTACATGTGCTATATTGGATTTTTCTTTTGAATTCTCATCTTTAGTAAGTTTTAATTGGATATCTCTTATTGACTAAAGATGATATTATTCGTCTTTTGACGATATTGTAGCCTTATATGCATCGAGCAAGGGGGAGAAATCCATAGTTGATTTACCCCTAGATCTTGTAGTTATCTATGTTATGCTATAAGTGCTTTGGAACTAGTTACGCATATTTTGAGGGGGAGCAAATTAATTGATTCAATTAATTTATACCCTTAAATATGTCGTATACCTAGTTCATCATGGACCCATACCTTCTTCTTTTTCATATCTTAGTGAATGAGGTCATGATACTTTTATTTGTGAAGGGTTTGTGAAAGTATATGCTATTGTCTTTATCATTTATCTCTCTTTTATATGGATTAAATAAGTCAACTTCTTAAATATTAACTTTCATATATTATCTTGATGACTATTGTGCTTTCGTTGGTTTGGCTTTTCTTTCATGCTTAATTGAGTTGGCTTTCCTTGTTGAGGACTTATCCAAAATTCATGATTTTTATCACCTTTGGTAGTACTTTGAGGGGGAGCATTCAAGTCGACTGAATTTCTCTTTCTCAAGTATTTTTTTCTTTTACCTTCATGTTTATCTAAAGGGTATTCATATAGCATGATAAGGTAATTGAGTTCAAATGCATGAACTTGGATAAGCATATAGATTTTGCAAATAATGAGATTACTTTATTTCAATTGCAATATTTTACATTGATCATTCTTTTATTTTGTTCTACTATTTATTTGTGGACAATTATGATTATTAATGGTTTCTTTGATCAATGTTTTCAAGTTTACATCTTTTCAATTGGTATCATGTTTATTTAATGTCATATCTCAATTGGTATCTATTAGTTGCAATTATCTATTCCTTATGGCTCTTGTTTGAAATCCTTTATTTCATAGTTCTCATCCAAAACTAGAGCAATATTTCATATCCTATTGTGTTTTGGATTTATTCCTTGGATTTCAAGTTGGTAAACTACTTATTTCTTGTTTTTCAAATTCCTTTGGTTTTACCAACCATATTGTGTTATGACAAGCAATTTTTTTTACTCTACATTTGGTATGTAGTTTTATACACTTGTCTTTACACACTTCTCCCATTGTTTTTTATTAGTATATCTTGATCATGATTGTCTATAAGTTCCCCATGCTCTGATTTCTATGCTTGAGATTGAGTTCATTTTATCTCTTAGTACGGGGGAGCCTACTTTTGATCATGTCAAAGGGGGAGAAGTAAGTTTAAGTATGCTTTTATAAGTAATCTAAGTAGTATGCTTTTAGTGATATTGCTTATGTCTTTTGTATATTAGTGATACATGCATCTATTGTGTCTATACTAAACTTAACCGATTTGCCATAATCAAAAAGGGGGAGATTGTTAGCCCAATGATTGTATCATGTTTTTGAATATGGTTAATATGTTAAGTTTAGCATTTCATTATCACTAATCTTTATACTATCACTATACCATTTCTACTTATTCTTATACCTTTGGTGATATATGCCTATTGGTTTACTTTTTAGTGATATGAGCTTATCTATCTTAAATTTAATCGGGTTGCCAAAATCAAAACTATGTTTTTGATTGTGGCCATTCAATTAAGTTTAATCATTATGATATCACTAACATTTATGCTATCGCCTTAGCACTTATACTTAAACTCAGCATTGTCCTAATGTGCATTAAACTTATCATACTTGCTACTATGTATATTGCTTTGTTCGTCTAACATGTACATGCAGAAAAGCAATAAGCAAGATCTATGTGGATATATGCAATGAAGAAATCATGGTGGGCCAAAGACGACGGATCCCACAAGATTTCTCTGAACCACCCGACGATATCTCCGGAGCCACGTACCCGAAAGGTATTCAGTTTTTACAAACTGGATATCTTTGGACAGCTGCCGCCAAGGAAAAAAGCCAGCACCTATCAAAGGAAGAAGCCAAGCCATGCCATCATCATTTCAAGACTCTGAAGAAGCCTGCTCCTGCCTAAGTTTATCTGGAGTCTGTAATGAGTCTTAGGAATTATTGTAAACATAAGAAATGGATGGTAAAATCGAAAGCTAGGGCAGAAATAAGCCCAGGATCATTTTTGGTGGAAAACGGCATACCGACGGTATACCGGCGTATACCGACGGTATACCGGTTTTCGTTCACAGAAAGTTTCTGTTTACAAAACTGGCATACCGACGGCATACCGGTCCATACCGACGGTATACCGCTTCCGAAACGTTGAAATTCCAACGGTCGGATTTTCAGCCATTAATGATCCCAACGGCTATATTTCTAGCCGTTGTATTCCCAGACCGGTATACCGCCGGTATGCCGGATCTTACCGGCGGTATGCCGGTTCGTGACTGAAAAGTTGCCTTTGGCTTCTTTTCAAGCTTTGGTTATAAATAGCCTTGAACCCCTGCATTCAAGGTTGATGCTTTGAGCCTAAAAATTTCTAAACCACCAAAGCCTATCCACAAACAACTCTACAAAGTTTTCATTTGCCATTCACAAATTGTGTTAGAGTTATTGAGTTGAAAAGTGAGATCTTCATCCTATTGTATAAGGAGATCAAAACCTATTATGAAAGGTTGAAGTTGGAGAGTCTTCGTATCCAAACTCTCGGTTGAAGTTGGAGAGTCTTCGTATCCAAACTCTCGGTTGAAGTCGGAGAGCCCTTCGGATTAAAGCTCTTGTGTAAGAAGTTGGCGAGTTCTTCGGATCCAAACTCGTGTGTAACTATTTGCTCAAATAGTGGATTAAAGCCGGAGAGAGTTCCGGGACTGGACTGCCTCTTAGGAGGATACCAGGATACATCGGGTGTCGGTATTGTGTTTGCTTCTTCTCTTGCACTTATATTTTTAAATTGCCAATTAGCTTGTGCTAAGTGCTTGATGTTAGCTTGACCCTATTCACCCCCTTCTAGGGTTCCTACAGGACTTACTTCATGTAGAGGAGGAGTCTAAAAAGGACGTATCAGATGAGGAGGAAGAATTTGAAGATGAAGGTGAAAGTGGAAGTGATAGTGAAAATGATGAAGATAAAGATGAAGAAGATTCGGATTACGAAAAAGATGAAGAAGATTAGTACGTATTACCTATTAGATTTGTATTGTTTATTTATATCAACACAACTTTCATTAATTTTTATTAGATATGTATTGATTATTTGTATCATCACATCATTTTTTATTTCTTTTATATTTACATATGGCGGGATGAGGTCGTACACGTCAACTTCAAAGATCTGCGTCGACCCGTCCTCCAACTCCTGCTCCTCCTAGTATTCCAGCTGCAGATCGCAAAGGAGTTAGCGAGGACAATTTGGTTGATGAGGAGGATGGCCTATCTCCGTCGTTCACTCGTTCTTCGATCGATGGAGCTAGCCCTGATATTCCTTCAGCATCTACTCCTACCGGTGCTGGTTCTCCCCATCTTCTACGCTGGAGACTACACATGTCGCTCCTACTGCTATGAACCCATATCCTGTCCTTTTGGTCGACCGTGGAGTGTACATACGTCGACCAGAATTTGTAGACCCTCCTACTCTGCCAGAGCGGCCAGCCAACATCACTCGTACCGAGCTATCGGCCGATGGAATAATGTAAGTATATTAGTGTTAGTAGACATATTTATTCATACTCTATTTGTGAGGGCCCTGATTTTTGGGAATTATTTTTTTAGTATTTCTAATTATTAGGTTATATGGTATATTTAATTATGATTATATATATACTCTTTCGTGTTTTTGATTTTTGGAGCACAAGACATGCCCATCTCTTGAAACGTCCTTTATGAGTTTTGTAGTAGACATGATGGCCTTCAACTTGATATATTATGTCCCATCCAAACTTGTCTCCTAGCATTCTTTTGACTTTGCGCAACTTCGGGTCAAATTTAGGCAATTAGATTATTTAACATAATTCCAGACCTAACTTCCTACGTAAGTTTGGGACTCGACATAAATCAAAACTATTCGACCAAATTATGGTTTTGACTCATTTTGAGCCTACGACGCACATGCTAAGAGTGTGCCACTCAATCTAGTCTCCATGTTCTATTTAATTGCGAATGGCATAAGAGACTTATTGGTTGACTCTTAGAGTTCGATTAAATTAGAAAATATATATTTGGACCCTAACCTAGCCAACTCCACCTGGTAGGGAGCCATGATAGGTTGTCATGACAGTATAATTATTATGGATTCATTTTAGAATGTTATACAGTCAATTAGATTTAGATACAATTTTGTGTATATGATTATATTTATAACAGTCTAATATTATATATATGGCCTTAGTTATGGTTAAGTTTGAGATACATATTGACTAGGAATTTTAGTACGAATAGTGTAGTTGTGTACTTTGACTAGTCTATTACCCATGGTAGGGAAGGCCGAGCCATAGGTGTGTTCTAACTAGGAAAAACATGCTAAGTTGCGACTTAACTCCACCGATGATTTATTTATTTAATTATTAGATTATTGACTTTCTAGGAGACCCGGTTGTACCAATTTAGCCCCGACTTGACACAAACCAAATCTCAATCTAAATAGACAAGTAGTACTCTCAATACCTTCATGTTGATATATATTTTGTATATATATTTTATTAATATTAATATGTTTTCAATTTTGGAAAGTTTCTATTTATAGAAAGAGTCTACGTGTAATCCTAGTGTAATCCTATTTGGCATTAATTTATATTTGACCCAAAGTCCAACCCAAACCTGTGTAGGCATGTTGGGTATTAATATATATTAATAAATATATATTTTATATTTAATTCTGATTTAGATTGCATTTATATTTAAAAATCTAAGTAGTTCCATATTAGAAAACCTTTTATTTAAATCCTCAATCAATCAATTAGCCAACTCATCAAATAACCAAACCAATCCATGTGGACCCCACATATGACCAACCAAAGATTATTTTCATGTAATTTTCGTCCAAAAATAAACCCCTATATTGGCGGGCCATGCCATGCATGGAAACACCCTCATACATATATAAACTCAACCCATAGGCCCATATATATATCAACCCTTATCAAAACCCTAACCCTAACACCAAAAACTCTTTTATCACCCAAGAGCAGCTCCTTTACCATTAATTTCGGAAATATCATCCCCTCCCCTCTACTACATCATCTCCTCCATCACATAACTCGTCCTCCTCCATAAAAGCTCCTTATTTCATCCTTCTTCCATCCAAACTCCACCAAACCAACCCTAAAAACTCTATCTTCTCCATCCAACCATCTAAAACAATTGCCAACTCCTCCAAACTCATCAAGAGAGGATTATCAAGCAAGGATAGTAATAAAGGTGGGAGCTTTAGCAAGGAGAAGCCTCCACAACCCAACTAGCAAGGACTTTTGGTAAGAAACCCTAATTTTTCCATCTCAAACCTATGCTATAAATCTGTAGAAATTATGGTATTAATTCTGTAGAAACTGTGTTTTGATGTCTCTTGGGTAGTATTTTTACCCATAAAAGTTTCATTAATTATGATATCTATTTTCATGTTTCGGTAGAGCCAAAACTTACCACGTTGTGAAGGAACTATAAGTTTCTGTAGGAATTTTTTAAAACTAAATTTATGTAGGTTAATATATTTAAATTAGGATTTTTAAATATTTTTTCACGAATTTATCAATTAAATTCTGTTCGGAAAAATTATAGGTCAAAATTAGTCATTTTCGGATGACTTGTTGACCTAGAAGATTCCAAACCATTAGTACCATGAAATCTTTGCATAAAAATTTCATATTATAATATTTAGGGCATTTTAATTCTGTTCAAATTGTATTTTTGAGGATTTTTATAATATAGATAATTAAGAAAGTTCTAGACAAATTTTGGGTAGACTAGTCGACCTGGTAGACAACTAGTAGTATAATTCTTTAGAAATATAAATTCTGAGATAAATCTATAGAAAATTAGTTTAAATAATATTTTTATTATTTTTATATGATTTTTAAGTATATGATTGAAGTAGCAACATAACTGACTAATTGGGAGTTGAAAACCCAAAAACTGTGTTCGGTGTCTCGTAAAACCTGTGTGTGATTGTATGGGTATAAAGAGTTCCACTAGAAATTGAATATAACCTTAAAATATTATCTTAACTAATTAAGTCATATTATAAGTTCATGAGTAGTGGGTTAATTTAGTTAATTAATTATCTAGGAGCGTCGGGTTCTGGTGGCGTTGACGCGGGAGCGACATTTCAGATTCACAGCACGACACCAGGTAAGTACACCTTGCCAACTCTACAGTATTTACATGCTTTCCTATATTTTTAGTATTTCTTGCTTTGTTGCATATCTCTCTTGTTTTCTCTCATGATTCTTTCTAGTTACACGTGTACGTAGATTTTGAATTTTCTTCCTATACTACTTGTTCTATCTTTCCTATTTTGTTCATGTCTAGTGATAGTATTGATATGCCTGTGCCATGTTTTTCCTGACCTGTTTGACCTATACTTGACTTAGACATGACTAGATAGGCTTGATTTCCTAGTACCTTAGGAGAGAATGTTTTATTAGCCGTGGCTATCCTCTATTGTTAGTACCTCCCCGGGCTACGATAGAGAACCTATTATAGGACTGTTAGTGCCTCCCCGGGCTACGGTTTTAGCCACGATTAATATTACATTCTCATGACATGTTACCATCTGTAGAGTTTCCTTACGTGTCATCTTTTCCTCTGCATGTTATTCCTATTTTTCTTGCATGTTATTTACTGTACAGTAGGCATGTATATTATGTGTCTTGCTAGTTCTCTGAGGACCAGGTGATCTCTCCAGGTATTAGCTGAAGATATGATACATTGATGGATGACGTTGCTACACCAAGACTGCAGGTATATTTAGTTGATGTTTTATCGTTCTCTTCCATAATTAGATTTTGTCCTATATTATATTACTTTGACATTGCTGCTGTTTAGCCTAGTTTTACAAGCTTTATCTTTCATTAGAAGCTTGTTCAAGATAATTGCATTAGAGTCTGGTCCACTTTATTGTATATTATCTTTTCTTGTTACTTGTAGTAATCGGTTTGCTAATGTCTGACCAGCATTAGTTTACTTGGTTTATACAAGAGTTTATCTTCAGTGGATTGTGATATTTGTAGGTTGCTTTAGGAAACCAGACAGCTTATAGTATTCGAGCTGGGCTGGAGTCCTCTCGATGCGTAGCTGGCATGTATACGTATCCTAGTCCTACGTATTTTGGGACTGGGGCGTTACACTATTTATTATCTAATTGTACATTGTTTTGTTTATTCTAGGTTCTTTTCGGTCCAGGCAGGTAGAGATTTGGGAGATTTGATGCATCGTCAATTCTATGGTCCCTATCTGAACTTCGGGGACATCCCAGTTGATAGACGATTTATTTGGCTCGAGATGCTTGAGGTATGTCCAAATAATATCGTCTTTGTTTACAACATTTCTTAAATATTTGCTCATTTGTTTTTATTTATCCTTATTTGCAGAAGTTGTATTGGTGGCCGGTGCATAGAGATCAGGCGATCTGGAAGTGCTACAAGTCCGTCGCCAGCAAGAGGTTAAGGGATATGGTCAACGAACAGAAGGCGTTGGCTCTACTAAATAGTGCTCTTCGCAATGAGTGGTTGAAGAAGGAATTCTGGGAGGAGATAAAGAAGAAAGTAGACACTCCGACCACACGGGTGGATCCATCCCAATTACAAAGTATTATCGATGGCTGGTGAGTATTCTTATTTGTTATTTCTTCAATTGTTTAAATTTATTGTTTAGTTATAAATTGATGTTTAATTGTTACAGTGCGAGAAGATCGCCAAGGCAGGCGGACATTCGAACGCTGTCGAATTTTCTAAAGTTTTTGAGCGTACCCATAAGCGAAAGAAGGATAGGAAGCTCGTAGATAATCGGGCGACCAAAGCCTATGTAAGTTTTTCGAGTCCTATATCTAATTACATTTCTTCTTCGTCTTTACGTACTAACTATATTTAGTTTACCGAAATAGTTAGTCCAAACTCTAACATGAATATTAACTCTAAATCATAACCCTAGGTAGCATTATAAATCAAAGAATAGTTTAAGAGACATATGAGAACATAAACATAACAATACTTAATAGTAACTAAAATACCAATATTAACTCTAAATCTATTCACCTATATAAATATAGGAGACGTATGAGACTTTAGAGAGTCGATTCGGTAAGGGAGGGACGGTCGAAGGTGCTGGGACTAGTCAGCCCACGTTGCCAGCTGTGAGGAACGACTTGTGGATACAAGCCGTCGGTAGAGGAAAAGGGGGCAGTGTGTACGGTACCATATCGTTGGTATCCCAGCCGTCCGTTTATTCCTAAGCTCCTCTACCTCCACCACCTCTACCTCCACAGACCGACGTTACTGCCGATACCTACACCTTGCGACAGATTACACAGATTCTGGTGTCCCTCTAGGGTCAGGTGGGGCAGATGAGTGGAGTTCTGAGCACAGCAGGTCTAATGCCTGCCCCTACTGCACCGGCTCCCGCTTCGACCACAGTGCTTCCGTCAATGACTGCTCCTCCGACCACGGCGCCTACTACACCGGCTCCTCCTCCGACCACAGTACCTCTTGTCGTGCCGTCGACGCTTCTAGACGTTCCTTTCCAAGACGTACAGCGGATCATCACTTTGGTCATGGGGCAGTTATATTCATGCGGACGGTCGGCTATGCCTCCGCCACCTCCTCCACCAATAGTTTGAGTTTTGTTTATTTTTTGGTTGTATTTGACGATGAGTTTGTATGAACTTTAGGGGGTTTTGATCGACGAGTTTATGTATTACTGAACATATTTCTGTATTTGTACTATATTGCGACTGTTGGACGTGTTTGTATTATTTGACTGTTGGACGTGTTTATATATGTACTATATTGCGACTGTTGGATAACTTTATGTATAACTGAACATATTTGACTGTTTGACATGTTTGATCGATATGCTTGGGTTAATTTTTTATATATTGGGGTTATATTTAATTTATATCATTTGAATGTAATGTACATTTATAATCACAGGTTTGAGCAAAGCTGGAACAATTTAATCTGGTAAAAATGAAAAGTTTAGCGACTAACCAGCGACGAATTAGCGACGAAAAACTAGAAATTTTTTAGGCTAGCGGCTGATATCCGACGGATTAGCGACGAAAAAAATGGAAATTTTTTATGTTAGCGACTACTCAACGAGAGCTTTTCTGATCTAATCAAAAAAGTTAGTAAATGTTCGTTGCTGCTGCTGCTATAAATTCTTCTGTGTCTTCTTCGAAGTGACACATTGGTTTTTGTCTCTTAGAATCCTCCAAGGATCTCTGTCTTGCACCTTCCTTGAAGTGTTTCATAATTTTTAGTTTTCTATCAAAAAATTATGCCCCGGGACTAACAATCTCAAAGCTTGAATTCACAAGATGGAAAATTGTCGTGCTTCACTAATCAATCCTATCTTCACCAAGTTAGAGAAATTTGATGGAGAGTACTATCAACTCTGGAAGAGAAAGGTTACTCTCAATCTGTAACTTTTCGAAGTTGACCACGTGTTAACCGAGGAAGAACCTACTGTTCCAGAAACTGGGTCTGCAGTCGAAATTACTGCTGCTACTAAAAATCAGGACAAATGGAGAAGGAAGAATAGCATCTGTAGGCTTTTAATCCTAAATGTTATGGAGGACTCCCTAGCGGAATCATATTCAAAGAAGACAATTGCCAGAGAGATATGGGAGTCTCTGGAGAAACTTTACAAAGATGACAAAAACAGGAGCAAAATATTTATTGTTGAAAAATATCACAAATTGCTCTTTGAAGACGAGAAATCTATGTTGCCGCAGGTGAAGGAGCTCCTGAAGCTGCGACAGAAGTTGAAAGATGAGGCGATGTCCCTCGCCGACAAGTTTGTTGTTGGAGGAATCGTCTCAAGGCTCCCCACTGGGTGGAGCAAGTTCTATGCAAACATGCATAGGAAGAAGTTGGAGATCAGTCTGGAAGATCTCCTACAATAAATCTATGTTGAGGACCAGATGAGGGCTCAACTGAAGGTGGACGCACTGTCCAAACAGATGGCTAACGCCAAATTGGTTCACACTAAGGAATCTAAGGAAAATCAGGCGGCTTTCCACAGTAAGAAGAAGGACCCCAACAATCTGAAAGTGAATGAGACTTCCTTCAAATAACAGAAGCCAAAGTCTAATTTGGCTTGTTTCAAGTGTGGCAAGAAGGGCCACTTCAAGTATGAATGCAAATCCAAGCCCAAGCAATCATAGCAAGGTGAGCCTAGTAAGGTTTCAATGATCCCTTACGTTATTGCAATGATTGCTCAGGTCACTGCGGTGGGGGCTGACTCTGGCTGGTGGGTAGACATTGGTGCCACCTGCCAAGTCTGGTCAAGCAAGGAATGGTTCACCACCTACACACCAACTTCTGAAGTGGTTATGGTGGCAAACCAGGCACAAGCTGAAGTACAAGGGATCAGGACGATGGTCTTGAAGCTGACTTCTGTGATGTCTTTGATGCTTCAAGGTGTAAAGCATGTACCTGCTATCACAAAGAACATGATCTCTGGAGGCCTACTCTGTAACGCAGGCCTTAGAATGGACATCAATACTGGCCAGATGGTGATGTACATAAAGGGAACATACTTCGAAAAAGCATTTTATACCGAAGGAATGTTTAAAGTTCAGCTTGTAAAACAGTCCAATGTTGTTAATGCAATCACTCATTCTGCTTATACTCTTGAATTGTGGCATAATAGACTAGGACATGTTCATTGTAAAAGAATAAACAAAATGTCTAGTCTAGGAATTATCTCCAAGTGTGGGGGTAAGGTAGAAAAATGTGAAGTTTGTGCACAGACGAAGATCACAAAGAAACCCTTTCCTTGGATTAATCGAAGTACAAATCTTCTAGAGTTGGTACACTTCGATATCTGTGACTACAAACAGTTCTCTACAAAGGTCGGGATAAAGTATTTTATAACCTTCATCTAAAACTTTTCAAAGTACATATTCGTTTACTTGTTAAAGGCTAAAGATGAAGCGTTCGAAAAGTTCATGAAGTTCAGGGACGAGGCTGAACGGTAGACTGGACAACAACTCAAGGGAGTAAGAGCTGATCGAGAAGGAGAGCACCGGTCTCATAAATTTGCATCGTTCTACAAAGAACATGGAATTGTCAATGAGACTACTGCTCTGTATTCTCCTCAATCCAATGGAGTAGCAGAGAGGAAGAACAGAACGTTGACAGAAATGATAAACTCAATGCTGTTGACTGCAGGTCTTTCTAAATGCTACTGGGGAGAAGCTGCATTGAAGGTCAATTTTATTCTAAATAGAGTGCCTCATATAACTTCAGACGTTACTCCTCATGAACTTTGGTTCAAAGTCAGACCTAACTTGAATTTTATTCGAGTGTGGGGGTGTCTGGCATATGTGAAGCTTCCAAATATGAAGATTCAGAAGCTCGGGATAAGGACTACGAAGACTATCTTCTTAGGTTATGCCGAGAAGAGTGATGCTCGGAGATTTTTTGATATCGAATCAAATTATATCATTGAATCTCGTGACGCAGAGTATTTTAAAGACAAGTTTGCAAGGCACAAGAATATTGTTCTTGCAGATATTTCGGAGAACAATGAGGGTGTACAGGAAACTGAA
This sequence comes from Iris pallida, assembly GCA_029216955.1. NCBI lineage: Eukaryota > Viridiplantae > Streptophyta > Magnoliopsida > Asparagales > Iridaceae > Iris > Iris pallida. The sequence goes on along the minus strand of JANAVB010009198.1, from coordinate 11,828,252 downwards.
GCTTCCAATGAGAATGTAGTCTAAGAAGAAGTCGTTGTTGAAATAACTGTTGAACCAGAGCTCACTGAGCCATCAACTAAGCGAGTGAGGAGGCCGAAGGACTTCGGAAATGACTTTGTCACCTGTCATGTGGAAGCAGATCCGCTTACCTATGATGAGGCGATGAAGACCAGAGATGTTGTTTTCTGGAATGAGGCGATAGACAATGAAATTGATTCAATCACCTCTAATAACACTTGGTGTTGGTTGTTCCTGAAGGAGCAAAACTCATCGAATACAGATGGATCTTCAAGAAGAAGATGAAAGCAGATGGAACTATTGACAAGTTCAAGGCTAGGCTAGTAGCCAAGGGGTCTTCTCAGAAGCAGGGGATAGACTATTTTGACACGTATGCTCCAGTAGCCCGGATGACCACCATCAAAATGTTGATTGCTCTCGTAATAATACATAAGTTGGTGATACATCAGATGGATGTAAAAATGGCTTTCCTAAATGGCGAGCTGACCGAAGAGATTTACATGCAACAGCCAGAAGAATTTATCGTCAAGGGTCTTGAAGAAAAGTCTGCAAGTTTGTGAAATCCTTGTACGGTCTTAAACAGGCTCCCAAGATGTGGCATGAGAAGTTTGACAAGGTTATAAGGACAAATGGCAACAGGGTCTGTGAGATGGACAAGTGTGTTTACACAAAGTTCGCTAATGAAAGAGGTGTAGTCATTTATCTATACGTGGACGACATGAAGATCCTAGGTACGGATATGGGCTGTATCCCGGAGACAAAGAACTTCATCTCGACTAAGTTCAGTATTGTCACGCCCCGCTCCCGTAGGAGCGATCGTCCTCGCTAAGGCGTGATGCCATACGAACCTAGATTGCGCTCGTACAAGGCGGGTTCCATAACGGCCGATTACAGCGGCTGTGACAGGGTCGTCGCACAGAAGTCCCAAGCAGAGACATTGAATAATAGCAGCAGAATTTAGGACAAAATATAAGTCATTCAAAAGATGCATTTTATTGAATTGAAACAAGGATTAGAATGGGGGGGCAAGGCCAAGATTACAAGTCACTCAAGCTCACTCTTCTCACATTATAAGTCACTCAGCTCTCTCTCATCTCTCAATACATGTCTTCAACCAGTGGATGCTTTGGAAGGTGATGCCCATACATTATGTCCCGTATAAGTTCTGACTCTACGTGGCTATACGCCTCGAATCGCTAAGGAACTCCATGCCTCGACGCATCCAAGCGAGCTCCACACCACGAGCTTCTACCTGTGCCTGCACATGAAAACTGTGTGGGTGTCAGTACTCAACTGCACTGGTGGAATAAGCTCCTCGCCCACCCATATAAAACCAACACGTTCATTTACTTTGTGTAACATAGTCCCTTTATGATTGTCTTTCTACTGTTGTCTTAGGATCGGTTTTAGGACAGACTCTTTGGCCTATTTTGTGTCTCAAGACCATCCCGTGCTTGCAACAACAACGTTAACCTATCAAGTCGTGTTTGCCTTATGGCCCAAAATCAGAGACGCGACTATGCGATAGTACCCAATTTCCTTGTGACCGTGCTACAAATACATCGTGTCGTGCCTCGTAACTCAGTTCGACTTAGCTATATCGCCGCCTCATAGCCCTTTCTACTTTGATCACCAACCGACCAAATCAAGACTTGTGGGCTAAGTATTACTTGACCGACTTTGCCTTGCTGTGATTCCCGACTTAAACTCAAGATAACTCAAATCTAAACTATGCAACTTATATGCCGACAACTTAAGACTTGACGCCACATCTCGTGCCGAAGCACGTCGCTTATGTTGCAGCCAAATCTTAGGCCTAAACATTATGTTCTAACTTTACACACATTCAACTCAACTCAATCCAAAGGCACACACGCGGATTGCCGCCCGTGCCGACACATCTATATGAGGTCACTAGCATAACAAGCTATTTTGGACTCATAGCTGGTATAGGATAGACCGGTCAAAGCGGGTAGCTAGCCCCAATGAGCGTCCACTGAATACTTTCCTTTCGGCTCAGCTATCCCACTCACATTTTGCCCCGGTTTCCTCCTAGGCCGGAACAGTCCTGCTGTGGCCCCAGGTTATCGTCCAAGGAAACAAATCGCCCTTGTCGACAAGTTGTCTATGACCATGTAAGACTAGACTCAAACTGACGTCTCACACAGTCATCCTTCTTTTAGTGTTACCATCTTTTTCAAAACTAAGTTCAAGACTTCTATCCTTGAGACCCCTCGACGACCCTTGGTCATGAGCATTCTTCCCTCTTGCCCTACTTTTTCCTTCAACTCGTGAACAACTATTTGAAAGCCCCTTTTTACCAAACTCAGTGAATTAATTGTGGCCCCTGCCTTAAACACTAAGTCTGTGCATCGTACCTTAAGCCAACTATGCCCTACGTGACACTACCCGCCCAAGTCATACTCTATATGACGGGCCTTGAGATCGTAAGACTATATGGTTATACCCAGTCATAGAACTCATAGGACCATGCTTGCTACTACTTTGATAGCCTAACTTAACTTTGCAACAACTCGATGAGCAAAGACTGCGTCAAGCTTTGCCCTGATGGAACGTGTCGTGTACGTGTCTGGCTTGAACAAACAAGTTATTTGGTTGCCTAGACTTATACCACAAGTTGTGTAATACAGCTTAACAAATGGGGGGGGCAAAGGCTACGCTAAGCCTTGGGCAATGGATCGTGCATGCTTTATCAAGCATTCATGCGGGCGACGCCTATGACTTAGGCTACGTTCATAACTTCGCCTACTCAACCAATTTTCCTTCTCCCAAGCCACGGGACGAAGGATCGAGTGTCATTTTCAAAGCACGTCGTGCACCAACTCTAATCCGACCGTTGGACCTTTCCATATTCTAAATTAATTCGACCCGTCGGGATTTTTTCCTTAGCAATGTGGATTCGTCTCTTTTATTATCAAGCCTACTGGTATGAGTTGAAAATATGCAATTTAGTATGTGAAGGCTAAGATGAGGTAAGTTCACCGAAACTACCCCATCTGAGCGAGGAGTTGCCTCAACCAAGCGATGTCTTCGATCCGTCGTTGCAAGGCTAAGTCTGAATGCCGTCAGCATTCCGATTCCTCCGATTGACTGAGCGGGACGGGGTACTATAAGTATGAAGGACTAGAGGAAGCTGATGTGATCTTCGGGATCATAATCATCTGGACAGACACTGGACTGGCGCTGTCACAGTTTCACTATATTGAGAAGATAATTACACTTTACAGGTATTAGGATCTTCCATTAATGATCAATATGCCTTACATGTGTGATCTGAAGCTGAAGCCTAATTCGAGGGAAAGCATTAGGCAGCTGGAGTATGCAAGCATAATCAGGAGTTTGATGTATGCTACTACTGCCACAAGGCCTGACATAGCTTTCGCCGTGGGAATATTGAGTCGTTTCACGAGCAACCCAGGCATTGAGCATTGGAAAGCTGTGAAATAGTTAATGAGATATCTCAAGAAGACTTAGACATATGCACTGTACTACAGCGGAGATCCGCCGGTAGTAGAAGGCTTCAGTGATGTCAGCTGGTGCTCAGAGTTAGAGAGCGAGAGGTCCACAGGTAGATTTATTTTCATAATGGATGGAGCTGCTATATCGTGGAAGTCAAAGAAGCAGACTATGCTTTCTCGTTCCTCCATGGAATCTGAGGTCTTTGCAGTTGATACCGCAGCATAGGAAGCAGAATAGCTTTGGGAGCTCATGTATGATCTTCCAGTGGTTAGGGCACAAATACCGGCAATTCTAATATACTACGACAACTAGGCGACTATAGCGGTGGCATCAAATGACCTTTTCAATGGAAAGAAGAGAAATGTGCAGTTAAAAGCACAGGACAGTACACGATCTTATTAAGAGAGGTGTTATTGCAGTGATTGATGTTCGGAGTCAGGAGAACTTGGCAGATTCGTTCACCAAGGGCCTCAAGCACCAGTTGGTCGATGACATAGCAAGTAAAATGGGCTTGAAGGTATTTTGATATTATGTTATTGCAATCCTACCATAAAGTTTTATGCTAATAGTTCAAAGAGAAATCTACTAGGCATCTAGCTTTTAGTTCAGGGGAGGACCACTAACTGGAAAAATTTCAGAAATAGTGGGTACATGTCCTCTGTGGCATGGAGAGGTTACAGACCTACAACTACTGTTGTCTACTATATATTTTCTGCAGAAAATGGATCATGTGATAAGGATAGCTTAAACGCCTTAATGAGTTCTCAGGCAGAGTGAATGCCTGGTGTGCTACAGAAAGCACAGTAGAGTAGCACTACAAGGAGTGTAACTCTATGCTACAGTGGGACAACTCCACCATGAGGTTCCCAGATAGGGGTAATACGTCGGCTTTACAAGCCAAGTCACAGCGGCGTAGCACCGCAAATAGGCATGTAGCCTAATGCTGTATGATGAGATTAAAGAGGGGTAGACAGCACTACAAAGGGGACGATGTTCCCATGTTACAGCGGTACGATACCACGATGAGGTACACGATTAGGGGTAAATTCTCGGCCTTGCAAGCCATGTTGTTGTGGCATAACACCGCAAGGGAGCCTAAGGCTTCATGCTGGGTAGTTTGGCACTACAAAGAGGCTTGTGACCTCATGCTACTGTAGTATGACACTACAATGAGGTTCTCGAGTAGGGATAATGCCTCGGCTTTAGGCCTTGTCATAGCGACGTAACACCGGAAGGGAAGTGCAAAGCTTCATGCCATGTCTCTTTAATAAAAAAAACTCACCTATAGTGTATGGACAGATATATCAAGCCGTCTCTTGAGGGTAAACCTGTAGACGCCCAAAATTATACACAGAAACCAGGCTGGCACAGAACCTTTAATGTGTAGCCAGAAGCACATGTAACTACATTATGTGAGTGGAAAGAATTTCAGCTATGGTGCAGAATTCAAAGCATAGTCCATTCTTGTATTATAGTCTATTGTTTGCCCCATGCAGGAAGATTCAAGTCGTCAGTGACATCTCTCCTAATGTATGATGGACAGTTACTGTAGGAAAAACTCAAATCCATATATCGAGATATGTGGGAGATTGTTGGATATTTTCCTTGAAATGTAGAGAAAGCTTGCTTTCAATACATACCTAGTGATATTTAGTCCAACATTGGAAAAGCACCATGAGTTGTATCTCAATATATACTTGGTATGTTGTTGAGATGTGCACATGGGATGGTAACCCTAACGAGGGAACCATGTGGGTGATTTTACTAGGAGGTAAGGATAAGACTTTACGGTAAAGCATTAATGCTTTTTGCTCTTGGAAACTAATTTCTATTTGAGCTAAGCCCCATAGGGACTTAGGGACTCGGACTCGGGCTCATGAGGCGTAATATGGCATTTTGTTGGCATACTTTGCACTTAGCACGTCAGCACCGTCGCTAGGCGTATAGCGTACTTAAATTGTGCTTATTGTACGACCATCTGCGTAGTCCATCCCGTGGCCAGATGGAACGACCAATAGTGCTGACCAATTAGCGCTTTCCAGTGGCACGCCAGTTGGCACTGCCTGTTGGCACTGCCAGTTGGCACGGCCTGATTGGCGCATCCTGATGACGCTGCCAGATGGCGCACAGTTGGAGCGTAGTGCGCGTGTGCGCAATTGGTACAGCGGTACACAATTGCGTGCATTATGGGTCGTTCGTGCACGTTATGCGCTAATTGACACACGTTGTGCGCCAGTTGGCTCAATCGTGTCTATGCACGATTTGAGCTGTTACGGAATGTTCGGAGCAGTTTTTTTCACGTCCTGAATGTTCTGTATACCGAGCAGTTACTAGACGCACTTATATAAAGTCCCTCTCTTCTCTCTCAGTGTACAGAACACAAGTATCAGAAATTTTTCTACAAAATTCTTTATGTTCAGAGCAGAGAAAGAGGTCCTTTAGGAGCAGAGTTCGCGCCATTCAAGGAGTCAGAAGAGCGGAGAGTTCTGAAGTTTTCCGTCGAACTTGCTAGTTCCTGGAAGTTGTTCGTTGTTGGCTAATTACGTTGCTTGCAGGGAATAAAATAGGACCTAGTCTCAAGGGGGAACATGTGGTGTTCCATACTCGACCTAGTCTCTAGAAAATACATATGGTGATCCACTTTTGTAGAGAGCAGGTTGTTATCTCTTCTTTTGCTTATAAAAGGTTACTTGATAAATGAATAAAATATCAAGTTCAGAGCCTCAAAATAAATCTACTGTGTTCTTTGTTCTTATCAGGTTTGTTCTTGTCAGGGTGAACATTTGGTATCAGAGCCAAGTTCTATCCCTCGGTACATTACGATATCAGAAATGGAGGGTAATGACGGCACCAGGTCACCACGAGCATGGATCTCCACCATTCCAACGGCACGGGATATGAGCTTACGTTACTGTGGGTGACGAAGGAGCCGGTCGGGTCGACAACCTACCCCATCCTGACACGATCAAACTACGACGATTGGGTCCTCTTGATGAGGGTCATCCTGCAGGCGAGAGGCCTGTGGCGGCCAGTCGACGTCAGCGAGGACGTCGAGGATGACGTCGGTTTCCGCAAAGATCGTATGGCACTGGAGACAATCCTTCGGATGTGCCACCAGAGATGTTGGCAACTCTTACGATGAAACCCACCGCGAAGGATGCGAGGGAGGCAATCAAGACGCTGCGCATGGGGTCGGAGCGCGTCCGCGACGCGAAGGCTTAGACGCTCAGGTCCGAGTTCGAGGAACTCAAGCACAAGCCCGGTGAGTCCATTGACGATTTGTCCCTGCACTTGACCGGCATCGTGAGCAAGCTCTCCCTGCTCGACGATGAGATCAAGAAGAAGCATATCATGCAGAAGTTTTTGTGCGTCGTCCCCAAGCGTTTCTCGCAGATGGTTATGGCCGTTGATAGCCTGCTCGACCTGAACACACTTATGCTGAAAGACTTGACCGGCCGGTTCAAAGCGGTTGAGGAGCGGTTCAAGGCAGAGGAGACTGACGAAAATGGCGACAGTGCTTCTGTTGACAGAGGAGGAATGGCTCACGCACGTGCAAAGGCACGAGCAGGATGGCTACTCCAATAAGCGCCGGAGGAAGTCCCAGAACGTACACGGCAGGAGCAGCAAGATGGCGAATGCCGACCGCGACGTCAAGAAGGATGTCTACTCCAACAAGTGTCGATAATGTGATAAACCGGGATACTGGGCCCGTGATTGCAGAAAGAAGAAGAGGGACGAGGCGGCAAACCTCACGCAAGTCGAGGAAGACGAGGAGCCTGCTCTACTCATTGCTACAATGACATCCCCATTTCTGGTCGTCGAACAGGAGCAAGGTACGCTGGTGCAAGCTGGTGAGCTCGTCTACCTCAACGAGGAGCACGTCGAGGTCCACCTCGGGAGTGAAGGCGATGCAAAGTAAGTAGTGTGGTACCTAGACACTGGTGCTTCTAATCTGTAATACATGTGGTTCGTATTGCATATTTTTAGAATACGTGTACGTATTTTATCTTGTATTGCATGATTCCATGCTTAGCTCTTCCTTCATGGCTTGGTTATTCTTGGTTCGGGTTGGCTTGGTTTGGTTTGGGATTGCTATTAGTTCATTATGAACCAAGGGGGAACCTCTACCTACCACCACCACTACCATTTATGAACCCATTATTCTATTCTCTCTCTTCATTACTCTTCTTCTTCTTCCATTTACTTCTTCACCTACCAGAGAGAGGGAGAGAGAGGTCTAGGCAAGTACAACTTGCTTCATGGAGGAACTCCAATTTTATTGCTTTATTCTCTTCCTTACAGCATTTTAACATACTTTAGTACTTGGCATTTCTACTTTCTATGGCTAGATTCTTGTAGATCTAAGTTTACATTATTTTTGGATTTCTTGGGTTTTGATCTACTTAATCTTGTTATTTCTGAGTTTTGATGGTTCCATGTTGTAGAGCATTTCGTTCTACCCCATTTTGACCTAAGAAAGTTTGGATTTGGGCTTCGGATGATAGAGTTATGCAACTTGGAAGCCATGGCTTATGGTGTACTTCTTCTCGGAAATTTGGAGAAGAAGCACAGTCCCGAGCCGCATAGTAGTACTTGACCGCATGAACATTCATGCGGCAAGTCATCTTCTAACCGCATGCACTATTAACTGGACTTGACCGCATGACAAGTTCATGCGGCAAGTATTTAGTCTGGCCGCATGAGGCGCTTGTACTTCTAGCCGCATGGGGCCCTTCTTCCCGAACTGCATATGCACCCCTTGCTCCCAGCCGCATAGGCCTTGCTCCCCGCTACCGCATGGGACTCCGCCCATCCCGAGCCGCATGAACTCAACGCTCGCGAACCGCATAGACCGCAGTCTCCTGCTACCGCATGAGGACTCGAGTCCTCTCAGCCGCATGACTGACTGATCCCCGAGCCGCATAGACCCTGATTTCCTTCAGCCGCATGAGACCCCTCCCTTCCTCACCGCATAAGCTCCTGCAGCCGCATGCGCCGTGCGCCCGCACTGCCTTGAGACCGATCTATTCGAGCCGCATGAACTCGGATTTTGGGCCGCATGAACCCATATTAATGCAGCTGCATGGGCTGTTCTCTTCCAGCTGCATGAGATCATTCCTGGTCGCATATGCCGTAGCCGCATGGCTCTTCTATAGCCCTGTATATTGATATTTTATTAGATATTTTACGTCCATTTTATATCCTGACGCCTTTTGCCATGAACTTGAATTTACTTAATAGGTTTGGACATGATAATTGAGCATGACATGATAGTGGCCCATCGTGGCACACTCCTGACAAGTACACCTGACATGATTATCTTGAGCAGCTGTTGCGACGGCTACCTGACATGACATGACCTGTATAATTAATCCTGGACACCGTGGGCGATTGTGCTTGTACAAATAATCCAGTCCTGTCTTGCATCATGTCTAGGAGGGGACTCCTGAGTACCACGGTCAGGAGTACCCATTAAAATGGACTAAGGCTAATAACTAGATTAATACATTAGTCATAAAGAGATCTCCCAGCTACAGGTAATCCCATTACCTGGGCATGCCTTGGGATCTGTAGCCTGCCGTCGAGTAGGGCACATTTCCAGCACACTGTCATGTGTTGCACCCTTCAAACTACCTAAGGGTACATTCATTTCCTGGACGATGTACCCACCTGAATTCAACTCTAATCTTTCAACCCGGGTAACCTGGATGGTCTGCAGGGCTTGTGGCTGTGGAGTAATCTCACTGCATCTTGTTAGTAATTAGGCTTGTGACAACCCTAGTTAGTTAAAGTATCAAGCCATAATTCTTGCTTGGCCGTGAAATGATTGGATGGAGTCTAACCAGTCTAGTCTTGTCACGATCCTGTTCCAGGTTACTGCATGACCAGAATTCTTGTATTTATTTTACCGATAAATGGTGAGAATTCCAAGTTCTGTTCAGACGAAGGGTTACAACCCCGGTCCTTGTTTGGTTTACGGGTTGTAACCTGGTTATCTGAATAGTTCCATGGTCATCTCGTCGTATATCATCCTGATGTATTTTCTTTATTTCCAATTTTTACCTTATTTATACTCTTGTGCTGATTGCTAGTTTTAGTTCCCAAGTGAAGCTTCCTTTGTGGCACTACCTCTTTCTGGGGTCTGATCCAGCTGGTTTTGTGTGGCCAGATTTCGGAGCAGCTCCAGAGGATCTACCGACCTTCCATCCAGATGGTGGCCACTAGACGGAATCCTGACAACGAGTGGGTTTATTTTTTGATCTCCCACTTTATTGTAAAAATATTCTTTTGAGGCGTTTAGCCGACGAGCACCTGTTTAGCTCGATTGCACTTACATACTGTCTGCCTACGGGCTGTAACATGATTAACAAATCCTAGGGTTGATCATGTATGACTAAACTCTTGCTAGTCCTAACATTTTGTAACGACTAGCTTCATGATCAGCTGAATATGTAATATTTGGGACGCCTTATTATTGTATATTTAATGATCATATATCTTGTAACATTTATTTATTTGCTTGTGATTGAGACACTAGGCTTGTTCATGACCTTAGGAGACTGTTGGCTTGTAGTAAACCCTCATGTATCTAGACAGCCGTGACCGTATAGCGAGATGGATCCCATTTCATATACGTAGCTGGCTATGTCTGCCCCCGCTCTCCAGTATTCTGGTTCTGGGGCATGACAGAATCATATGACAGGATACGGCACTTCATTCTTCGAGCTCGACACCGGCGTCCGCGACACGGTGAAGTTTGGGGACGACTCCGTCATGGAAATTTATGGCCGAGGCACCATCCTCTTCACTGCACACGACGGCAGACATCGGATCCTCTCGAACATCTACTACATCCCCAAGCTGCAGAGCAATATCGTTTCGCTCAGGTAGTTGGACGAGTCAGGGTGTAAGGTGTTGATAAGCAGCGGCATCATGCAGCTACGGGACCGTCAGCGACGACTTCTGGCCAAGGTGGCGCACACGCGAAACCGACTGTATACGATGTCATTAAACATCACGCAACCCGTATGCATGGCTGCAACAATCGACCACGATGAAGCTTGACGATGGCACGCCCGTTTCGGCCGTTTGAACTTCGACGCACGACACAGGATGGCGAGGACCGGCATGGTGCACGACCTTCCGCGCATCGAACACCTGGATCAGGTATGTGACGGCTGCCTTTTTGGGAAGCAAAAGCGCACACCGTTCCCGCAAGCGATCAAGTACCGCGCCAAGGATCACATCGACCTTGTGCGTTGGGACTTGTGCGGGCCCATCACACCGGCCACTCACGACAGGAAGAGATACTTTCTCTTGCTCGTCGACGATATGAGCCTGTACATGTGGGCGGTGCTGCTCCGTTCCAAGAAAGAAGCGGCAGCAGAAATCAAGAAGTTTTAGGCCAGCATGAAAGTGGAGACGGAAAGGAATTTATGCACACTTTACACCGATCGGGGCGGCGAGTTCACCTCTGTGGAGTTCGGTGAGTATTATACAAACTATGGTATGCAGTGACAGCTCACAGCACCCTATTCACCTCAGCAAAATAGCATCATTGAGCAGTAAAATCAGACGATCGTGTCCATGGCACGGTGCCTGCTCAAGACGAAGAAGATGCCTGGTTCGTTCTGGGGGGAGACAGTAAGCACTATCGTATTTATTCTAAACTGTTCCCCGACCCAGGGCTTGTCCGGTATGAAGCCATACGAGGCTTGGCACGTATGGCTGCGTCGCACACGTTAAAGAAACGTACCCTAATCTGAAGAAACTGGATGATCGCAGCATTCCCATGGTGTTTATCGGCTACGACGTCGAGTCCAAGGCTTACCTGGTGTACGATCCGACGAACAAACGCGTTTGTGTGACGTACGACGCTGTCTTCGATGAGGCAGTGTACTCGGACTGGGGCTGCTCCAACGTGGATTCATCTTCGTTTACTGTGGAGTACACATCGCGAGTCACGACAGCATACGAAAGGAGCACCATGCCGACACAAGGGGAAGCGGCCTCATCGCCTGTATCCGAGCCGGCCATGCCATGTATACAGACCTTTGGGCCGGACGCTGTGGAGTTCGTGTCTCCACCGCCTGATGAAACACCTGCGGCTACAATTGGCGACAATGAGGCACCATGACACTATCGTACTATTAGCAACGTGTATGCCACAACCAGCGAGCAGGTGCTAGACCCAGAGAGCTCATGCTCGCAGCCTGTGATGAGCTGATGATGTTCCACGAGGCTGAACCGCATGCTTGCTGGCGGAAGGCGATGCTCGAAGAGTTGGACTCGATCGTCAATAACCACACTTGGACACTGACCGAGTTGCCTGTAGGGAAGAAGCCGATTGGGCTGAAGTGGGTCTTCAAAGTGAAGAAAAATAGCACCGGTGAGGTTATCAAACACAAGGCCAGGCTCGTGGCAAAGGGCTACGCCCAGCGCGCAAGGATCGACTTCGACGAAGTTTTTGCACCCGTGGCTCGCCTGGACTCCGTCAGAATGCTGCTGGCGGTCGTGGCACACGTCGGCTGGGAGGTACACCACCTCGACGTAAAATCGGCATTCTTAAACGGTGACCTGGACGAAGAAGTGTATGTTCTGCAACCACCTGGATTCATGCGCAACGGGCACGAACAAAGAGTGCTTCGCCTACACAAGGCACTGTACGGGCTTCATCAAGCTCCTCGTGCGTGGAATGCCAAGCTGGATGACACTCTGTTATCGCTTGGTTTTCTTTAGAATGAGTCAGAGGACGTGGTGTATACTCGGGGCAACGGTGACGAGCGACTGCTACTCGGCGTGTACGTGGACGATCTCATCGTCACAGGTGCGCACACTCGGACCATTAATCAGTTCAAGGACGAGATGAAGGCTCAGTTCCAGATGAGCCACCTTGGGAAATTGAACTACTACCTCGGTATAGAAGTTCAGCAAGGCGCCGGTGAGATCACTTTGCGCCAGAGCGCGTATGCGGCCAAGGTACTGGAGAAGGCCGGCATGACCGAATGCAATCTGGTTCATGTGCCGATGGAGCCATGGTTGAAACTGAGCAAAGTGAGTCCAAATCTGCCGGTGGACATGACCCTATACCGAAGCATCGTCGGGAGTCTCCGCTACTTGGGGCACACTCGGCCGGACATCATGTTCGCCGTTGGCTATGTCAGTCGATTCATGGACTCACCGACTACCGAGCACTGCAGCGTTGTTAAGCACATACTCAGATATATTGCTGGCACATTGAGCTATGGGTGTCGTTACATCGGAGACACTGCAGAGGCCAAGCTTGTCGGGTATAGTGACGCTGACATGGTCGGTGACATCGATGACAGGAAGAGCACCACCGGCTTGGTGTTCTTTCTCGGGAGAAGCCCCATCAGCTGGCAATCACATAAGCAAAAGGTGGTTGCATTATCGTCATGTGAGGCGGAGTACATTGTCGTGACCACGGCAGCATGCCAAGGCGTTTGGCTCGCACAGCTGCTCGAAGATTTGCTTGACAAGGAGGCTAGCAGTGCTACTCTACTCGTGGACAACAAATCCGCCATCCAGCTGTGCAAGAATCCGGTATTCCATGACCGGAGTAAGCACATCGAGACGCGCTACCACTTCATCAGGCAGTGCATCAGAGACGGCAAGATCGCCGTCGACTACACCAACACCAACGAACAGCTGGCGGACATATTGACAAAAGCACTCGGACGGGTCAAGTTCCAGGACCTACGCACGAAGCTTGGCGTCGTCAACACCAGAAGCAACTAGATTAGGGGGAGTTTTTGTTGGCTAATTACGTTGCTTGTAGGGAATAAAATGGGACCTAGTCTCAAGGGGGAACATGTGGTGTTCCATGCTCGACCTAGTCTCTAGGAAATACATGTGGTGATCCACTTTTGTAGAGAGCAGGTTGTTATCTCTTCTTTTTCTTATAAAGGGTTACTTGATATATGAATAAAATATCAAGTTCAGAGCCACAAAATAAATCCACTGTGTTCTTTGTTCTTGTCAGGTTTGTTCTTGTCAGGGTGAACATTCGTGTGGTGCGAATCAAGTTTTGAGCGTCGGTGGTAATTCACCCCAACAGGCTTTCTTCTTCTTTGATCTAATCAGAACCTTCTGTTCTTCTATTATCCACTTGCAACTCGTTCTAAACGAGAGCTTTTCTGATCTAATCAGTAAAGTTAGTGGACGTTCGTTGCTGCTGCTGCTACGAATTCTTATGTGTCTTCTTCGAAGTAGCACATTGGTTTTCGTCTTTTAGAATCCTCCAAAGATCTATGTCTTGCACCTTCCTTAAAATATTGCATAATTTTTAGTTTTTCATCGAAAAATTACGTTCCGAGACTAACAATCATACACCATTAGAGACTAAATCATAAACTCGATAAGCCTTCGCAAACTACTGATATGAGTAGGAAGTCAACCATTAGTGTATTAAATTTCTAGAAGTAGAAAGCGCATTATCCATAATTTTATAATGGTTGCTAACATAACAATGGAGAAGCCGTAGCTTAAAAATGTGTTAGTGCACCGACGGGACCCAGGGCCGGCCCTGGCTCAGGGCGGTCAGGACGACCGCCCAGGACCCCATAATATTTGGGGGCCCAAAAAAATTAATTTAAATGTATATATATATTAGTATTGAAAGTAGAACTAATATATAATAAGATCCTCCTTTATCACAAAATATTTGTGGTGTGGTGGTAGTTTGTTATACTTGTACAAAAGAGGTCCTAGGTTTTAGCCTTAGTTGTATCATTTTTTAGTTCAATTTTTTTATATTATATATGGGTCCCATTTTAAAAATTTGCCTAGGGCCTCCATTAACTCAGGGCCGGCCCTGACGGGACCGAAATGAAGTGCCAATTACAGTGCTGCAATTGCTACGCAACTCCTATACAAGCACAACGAACTAATATTCTCTTCATGTTGTACATTAAATTATAATTCTTATGCTAAAAACAACCCATGCATCATTGTGATTTTTACCCCGTAGATTAAAAAAACTAAATAAAATTTAATCAATCTCCTTAAATATGAGTAGCTACACACATGCTGCTTCACATCAGCAATACTTTTGTGTATTATAAAAATAAAGGTTATTTATTTTTAGCGTCTCATATATGGATATTAGAATTTTGGTCTTGAAATTTATCAATGTTAGAATTTGGATCTCGAAGTTACTATTCATTAGCCTACGTAAACAGTAATTTCGAAATCCAAATTTTAACATCAATCAATTTCGTGATCCAAATTCTAATATGCATGTATATGAATAAATATAAACTTGCTAGTGACATTCTTGACTAATATTCCACCTAATTTTTTTAAGTACTAAACACCAACCAATCGGCATTTGTCTCTTACAATTGTTTGATATTGTCACCAACTATATATTTCATGATAACTATTTGTGATACTGTATCATCCATCAATGTCATCCCACTGGCATTGGTGGCTCACATTTCTACTTAAAATTTCTATCAAGTTGGCCAACTTGGCCATAAACTGTATCTAATTGGAGGTAGACAAGGCCAATATGAAAAGGTTCATGTCTTTAGAAGATACCATAATTCCAATTCCACTAACTTCTTTAGATGGACTCTTCTCACAAAGGACACAGGGAAAGAGTGCATTAAATTTTGTTTTTGTGTACTTAAAAAATTCATGCTCCTATGCCTTCTCTTTCTTACTGTCAATATTCTTGATCTGTATATGCTTAGTATAAGTTGAGGTTGGTGGCTAGTCCCTCTTCTATATTTCTGTGTATTCATATTGAAAAAGGATAGCCCAATAGGAGGATACTGACAGGGAAAGTTGTATATATATATTAGAGTTTGTTCCATTTTATGCAAATATATAAATTTAATTAATGTTCTCCTTCACTTTGGAAGATATGAGAGTGATGGTACCTTTTCAACACAGTGCTCGGTGAGACGTAAATCGGAATTAATGTAGAAGGTACAATATTAAATCTCATCTATATTAAATTAAGAAGAAGAAAAATTCCAAGTCCTGGACCATGAATTCTATATAGTTGTAACTCAATTTATTTACTTTCTATATGATGCATGACTAAACTTTTTTTTGCGAATCTTCGACACTAACTGATTAATGTGTGATAAAATCCAACAATATCTACCTTACAGCTCGTATTCGGACGAATATGAGCAACTAGGAGATCCAACATAATCCGATCCACTCGAACACAGAATTAAATCAATACGTTCATCGAACCGCACCACCACTTGGTGCCAACCACACATCTTTCTCCACCTTAGAGCCATCATTCGAAGCCAATCCGCATAGTTCATCCAACCTTGGGTCTCTGGTTCCACTTTAGGAACGAATCTGTATGATCCATCCAACCTAAGTCTCTGTCTCGGACCACCTTATGGAGACAACTCCACCTTAGGTGCCAACTTGAACCTGATTATACGAATCATGAACATTCAAATCAAACTGTATTAAAGTAACTATGACATCAAATTCAGCATTTGGACTCGTAATCTTGGATTCTGATACCACTTGATGGGAACACAGGAAGACCCGTACCAGAGTTGTCCCAAACTAGAGGTATGATATTGGACTTGACCCATACGACTTTAAAAGAAAAAAAAACTTGTTAAGACTTGGACCAATCTCATTATCTATACCTCACTTTCTATCTGAATTTGGAGTTAATTAAGAGCATCCTTTTGTTGTGTTTTAAAGACGCGCACAATAAAAAATAATCTAACGTCGACCACCGAAACTGCAAAGAAAACACAACCACAACTTATCACATTAGACCAAGCAAAGGTTAGACACACTATATGCGGCTGCATGGCCACCCGAATAAATCCTAACTTTTTATTACCAAAGACTGCAAATAAAAATATGTTTGTCGACTCCCTGTAACCCCTAATACTTCTCAAGATTTGAAAGCACATATATCTATCTGCATGCACTTAATTATTATGTTGGTTTTGGTTGTGTTGGCTGGAGGCCAACTCGCTAATAGAAGACAATGTACTGATGACGTTGATGAGGCATTGGATCTTGCTGAGTGCTTATAGTTGTGCAGCTGGTGACGTTATTTCTGGCTTACAGGAGGCATAGTATATGGAACATCAATGTATTATATAGTTCTCGAGTTTTAAGCCTTGTAGATTTTTCTTTTGTATTGAGAGAGAATGTGTGCATGTAATTGTTGGGAAAGAAGCGCGGAAACTTTTTCCCAAACTAGAGAGTACCTGCGAGAGAACCGAGCAATACAACGCACGAACCAAATACCAAACACAATCCACACAGACACAAAGAATTATTGATGTGATAAACTCTTACGGAAAAAAACCACGGGACGATCGGAGTCCAACCCTTGAGAAGCCTTCACTAATGAAATAAAGGAGTACACCCTCTACTAACTTCTTCCGATCCAATACGGATCCCCACAACACTTGGAATCAATAATAATTGATTACAAGACTACGAAGAACAAAGACGACGAGTAGAGATTACCCGAACACGATCATCCTTCGAAAACGGTCTTCAATCCTCCTTCTTCTCTCCTAAAGTTGCAATGGCACTCTTGCCTCTTTTCTCTCTATTTTCTTCAATGTTGTGTTGTGATTAGGGTTAGAAAAAACCATGAATAAATCTCCTAATCCGCAGCAAAACCTGGACTGTAGGATACGATCCAACGGTATAAAAATACCATAAAATCAGACTCAGCCCATCGACACAGAGTTCGGCCAAAACTCTGTGTTTTCGTGACAGAATAGTTCTGGAACCAAAGGGACAGAGTTCGGCCAGAAATCTGTCTCCCCTATTCCAGAAAGTACTCTGGTAGCTCCCGAGCTTCTTCTTCGTCTCCGAATGGCTTCGTCACCTCCCTGAGCTTCCTGACATACAGACAGTGCTCGTCGCACTCCGGGGTCTTCTCCATATAGGTTGGAAATCCCACCTACTCTAATATTTCTCCCCCTTCACAACTATGTAGAGGAAGTCGTCATCCCGGCGATCTTCTTGTAGAACTCAAACTTTTCCTTTGGTAGAATCTTGATGAACATATCTGCTCCGTTATCATCTGTATGAACCTTCTCATGATTTGCGTCCCTTTTCTCAACCACATCCCGTATCCAATGATATCGAGTCTCGATGTGCTTGGATCGGCTATAAAAGGTCTGATTCTTCACAAGGTGAATAACACTCTGACTGTCACAAAGCAAAGGGTACTTTACTTGCTTCAGCCCTATTTTCTGTAACAGCTTTTTTATCCACAGCAACTCCTTACAAGCCTCAGTCGTCGTAATATACTTTGCCACTGTCGTCGACAAGGCAACACACTTCTGCAACTGCGACTGCCACGATACCGCTCCTCTAGCAAACATCATCACAGAGCTAGAAGTCGATCGCCTCGTGTCTACATCTCCAGCCATATCAGCATCGGTATATCCAACTAGTTTCGGCTCGTCACCACCAAAAGAAAGTCTCCAATCGACAGTGCCCTGAAGATATCGTAGAATCCACTTAACCGCACTCCAATGTACCCTTCCAGGATTTGAAAGATACATGCTAACTGTGCCAACTACATGAGCGATGTCTGGCCTCGTACACACTATATCATACATAAGGCTTCCTACAGCTGAGGCATATAGAACCCGCTCAATATCTTCTTTTTTGTCCTCGGTAGATGGACACTCCTCCTCAGTGAGCTTAAAGTGAGCCACAAGGGGGCAACTCACTTTCTTCGACCCGTCCATTCCGAAACGCTGAAGTACCGATGAATGTACTTCTTTTGGGACAAGTATAGCAGCTTGGACTCTCTCTTTCGGCTGATCTTCATCCCAAGAATAGTCTTTGTTGTGCCCAAATCTATCATAGAGAAGGTCGTGCCCAGTTGGCGCTTCAACTCTGCTATCCTAGTGATATTTCGATCCACTAATAACATGTCATTAACATAGAACAATAAAATAATAAAATCATCCTCGGTAAAGTATCTCACAAATACACAATGGTCCGACGTCGTCCGTGCATAACCATGCTCCCCCATAAATGACTCAAACTTCATGTACCACTGTCTCGGAGCCTGCTTCAGACCATACAAGCTCTTTTTCAATCGGCAGACCAAATGTGATTTGCCTTTGTCACAGAATCCCTCTGGCTGCTCCATGTATAACTCCTCGTCAAGATCACTATGGAGGAATGTCGTCTTCATGTCCATCTGCTCGACCTTCAAGTCGAAACTGGCTGTCAATTCTAGTACCACCTAAATAGACGACTGCTTGATGACCGACGAAAAGATCTCATCATAATCCATAACTACCAGCCTCGCTATGTATCGAGGGTGAGTAGCATCATCCATCTGCTTTACTCTAAACACCCATCGATTCTTCAAAGCCTTCTTGTCCTTTAGCAACCGCACTAGCTCTGGCGTATAAGGAACTTATCTTCTCATGTATAGCCTACATCCACTCCTACCTATGTTCGTCTTCTATAGCCTCTGCAAAGATTTCGGGCTCTTCCCTGTCAGTCAGTAGCACATACTCACCCGGTGAGTATCTTGTAGATGGTCGACGATCTCTATCGCTCCTTTTCAATGGAGCCATTGGTGCTTGCTGTATACCAACAGCCTCTTCCCCTTCAGAAACTGTCTCCCCGGCATGCTCATCCTCCTGAGGGATACCCTGACCACCATTAGCAGGCTAATGATTAAAGTTGGGAACACTGCTAAAATATGCTATATTAGCGACATTTTTTAGCGACGGAACAAAATACCGTCGCCAAATATGTAATATAGCGACTCACTCCTATTGACATCGCAAAACGTCGCTGAATTGCGACGTTCAGCGACAGTCGATTAATTACGTCGCGAAATAGCAACGTTCAGCGATATATTAATAAATATGTCGCCATATATTAAACTGGTTGCGATGTTTAGCGACGTCGGCTGTTGACGTCGCTAACTTTTTTACTTAGGGCACAATATTGTTTTTTTTTCTCTCACTCGAAAACTCAAAAATTTTAGTATTCCCTCGAGCTCTCGGCGACTCCCTTCCCCCCCCCCCCCACGGTGACTCCCTCCCCCCTCCCCCGGCGACCTCCTCCTCCTCGAGCTCCTCCTCCTCGAGCTCCTTCTCCCCCAATCCGAGCTACTCCTCCTCTCCGATAAACCCTAACCTAACTCCTCCTCCTCCTTCTCTCCCACACACACACACACACACATAGACACACACACACGGACACACACAAAAGTGGTTAGAGGAACCACTTTCCCTAATTTTTCTTTGGGAATCAGTTCATTTTCCAAACATTTTCTTTGGTATTAAAATATAGGAAATGAATTACTTTCCTTTTCTAATGCCATGATTCCGTGAACCAAACATGGCCTTATAGTTTTTGAAGTAAAAAGAGGGTATTATCGACCAAACAAAATACTCAAATAATATTTCTATGAAAACAAAACTATTCTTAAAGGGACCTTAGGTTTTACTTTTCCACAAGATTGGAAATATGAAACCTCTCATATTTTCCCCAATTCTATATATACATATACCAAACATAGGTAAGAAATCTAAAATCTATTTTCAATCCTCCAAACTTTGAATCAAAGGCCCCCAAAGGGTTGAGCATTATATTACATGTATTATAACACATCTATCGTCGTAGCTAAGGATTCTGAAATTACTTTCAAATATGTTAATTATATGACATAATGTATCAACTGATGTAGTCAGAACTTTCATCTAGAGATGTGATACAGATACGTCAGAACGATAAATTGCGGGTCCACAAAATAATGATACTTTGGCGGTCCTAGAATTGGACAAAATTTATGTTGTAGGATAAACTCGTCGTTGTGCATCAATGATGCAAGTCTCGTCGCGATTCGAACAACAGACAAAAAAATATTATAAAATTTTAAAAATATCAATATGGTAGAATTTGACGGATACAAGCTAAATTTGTCGCATACAGTCCATGAATTCGAGTACCTTATATTTTCACACGTCGAAAATGATCATATGCGCCTCTCGGTGTAATGGTTCGTGCCGGAATTGTCTGGATCAATGGGACAATACTCAACTTGGGATTTTAATTAAAACATAAAAGTTTCAAATAGCTCACTTCAAATTTCAGGACGACTGGTCAAATTCGAAGAGTTTCAGGATGATTTATCAAATAAAAACAGAATTGTTACCAAGGTCGAGGTACAACGTGCCTCGCAGAACTTTGGGTAGCAATTACGAAATAATATTCGCGCATAGTGAGGTTCTCACTCGTTGAATTTTTCTTTTGTGTGTCGTCTCTTTTTTCCTTCCTCCTTTTCTTTTGTGAATGTGTAGTATAGGCTTGAGTATGTGTCCAGAGGGTGTTCAGTCGAGTATCAGTCAATCTAGTATACTATTTATTTACCTCTATATCATACTAGGAGACTTATTTAGTACTAGTTGTGGTTGTAATTAGTTGATATTATATTCAAGTCTTGTCAATAATGTCTTTGACTTTGTCATGGGGTCTTAGATATCGGTTGTAAGTGACATTATATATATATGGTCTGGCGATATCGAAATGAATCTAGTATGTCAAAATAAGATATCGGTTGTAGGTGACATTATATTCATGGGGTCTTTGACTTTGTCATGGGGTCTCGGTTGTAGGTGACATTATATTCAAGTCTTTAAAATTGATGTTAAGACAATTTTCAACTTGACCCTGGCGATATCGAAACATATCTAGTATGTCTGAATAAGATTGGCATCAGTAAGAATTGATAGCGTATGTGTACACGTTGGATGCACAAGAACTTATGTGCGATATAGCATGGTTATTAATAACTGTCCGCTACTAATGTGTGTACCATAATAAGACATAATATACGAATTTGTGCCTATTAGATAATATGTATCCATCTTTGCGGAATTATTTCCAAATGGATAAGAATTACTACTTGTAGAATCGTTCATGGATGTATAATCGTCGTCCTGATGATATGTGTGGTGTGCGGGATGAATACATAGCGGGAGTTCATTGACGAAAGGGCGACGTATGCATATGTACGTTCTATTTTTTATATTAATTTAC
The DNA here is from genome assembly GCA_029216955.1 of Iris pallida. Taxonomy (NCBI): domain Eukaryota; kingdom Viridiplantae; phylum Streptophyta; class Magnoliopsida; order Asparagales; family Iridaceae; genus Iris; species Iris pallida. The sequence goes on along the minus strand of JANAVB010009198.1, from coordinate 11,806,694 downwards.
TATAATTTAGAAAATAGGAAAATAGATATTAATATAGACTTTAGCAAACACTTATACGTGAGCAAACATTGTTCTAGGCCGAGTTTGTTCGGCTACAAGAGGAGGCGGCTGCTGCTGCTAGTGCGCCAGCAGAGGGAGGGGCTGGTACTTCCTCCCAGCAGCCTACAGCTCCATCACCGGACGACCTCTAGATGATCATCATTGGCGGTCTTCAGAAGGGTATGTACTATGATACGGGATCCTACGACGCCTATTTGGCTTCAGAGTCATCCCGGCCCCCCTTTGTCAGTGCGCAGTCTCCAGCTTCGCAGGTGCATCACGAGCTCAGGATATTCGTCGTCAGATCGATGAGCTACGTCACGAGTTGCAGCAGCAGAATTCTGATCACCTTACCGCAGAGCGACGATCCGACCCTCCGATGATTACCAGACGATTTGATACGGTCGAGCGCAGTATACAGGAGCTGATGAGTCTACAGTAGGCTACAGCTGTGAGCTTGCACACGCTTACCGAGTCTACGCAGCGCACAGAGCATAGACAGGTCGAGCTGGAGGGATCGCAGAGGACCATGTCTGCCTCACGTACTCAGGTATCGGCTTCGATTGAGGAGAGTACTCAGAGGATGGTGAGTACCCTTGCTGCGCATGGTGAGCGACTGCGAGAGCTGGAGCAGATACGTCCTCCCGATCCATCGACGACGTCGACTCCAGACATTGCACTGCCTCCTACTGCCCCTACGGTACAGCTCACACAGGAGCAGTATGAGTACATGCCATCCCAGATGCGCGGCAGGGGTCCTCAGTGATCCAGTAGATTTTTTTATCATCTTTGTATGTATTGGCCCTATGGGCCCATTAACCGTTCTGTACACTAATTTTCATTATTATTTGACTATGTTGGACATATATGTTTGTTGGACATGTATGTTTGTGATATTTAATTTGTTGGTATTTTCGTTGAGTACATGTATGATATTTAGTTGTAGACTTTTATGATGGGAGACTGTTATTCATCTATTAGTTGTTGAATCTTATGATGGAAGACTGTTAATTATATATGATGATATCTGCGACGGGGATGACAAATATACCCACTCTGGGTTATAAGCGATAATCTGATATACAAAGGAGGTGCTTTCCAAATTTTAAAAAAATACAATGTGTATTTTTGTGATATGTGTGTCTGTGTTTACAGTGTGTGTGAAGTGCAGTATTCGGAACCATCGATAGTTTCGATTACTGTTGTATGTTTTATCTTGGACAGAAAGAGCAACTGTTCAGGGTGTACTTCTGAGAGCTTCATTTTCACATCCTTCACTCTCTCGGGACGTCGTACAGGATCCCGAGAAGGACGTAAAGAGGAAGCTCTGAGAAGTGTACCCTGAACTATTGCTCTTTCTATCCAAGATAAAACATAGAACAGTAAGCGAAACTGTCGATGGTTCGAACACTGCAATTCACACACACTGTAAACACAGACACACAGCATAACAAAAATACAGATTATATTTTTTTAAATTTTTTTCAGTATTTTGCGACGGATAACGACGGATCTGTGACATATAGCGACGTATGGATACGTCGCTAATTAGCGACATTACGTCGATGTACGTCGCTACTATGCTGACGTGGCAGACATGCTGTGTCATCACATAAATAGAAATAAACGTCGCTAAGTAGTCGTACTACGTCACTAATTTTGGAACGTAAAGTTTTCGTCGCTCTACGTCGCTAACTTTGCGACGACCCAGCGACACGGCAGTGACATCGCAAACAGCGACGTAGAGCGACGAATTTGTTATCTGCGACTAGCTTTAACGCGACCTTCATTTTTCGTCGCTAAAGTCGTCGCTAATTACGATTAGCGACATATTTTCCATAATTAGCGACGTATCTGGGCATCACTAATCTGCCATATTTTAGTAGTGGAACAACTCCATGTACAGGCTTCCCCATAACTGGATCCTCTACTATGTCCTCTGGAAACTTCTCAAAGCGAAATGACTCTAACTCAGGCAATTCCTCAGCCTCAGAAGGCATCTCAGAATCCTGAGTGTTGGTCATGGTCTGATCCTCGATGAATACCGCATCCCTGCTTATGTAGAGCTTTCTTTCCACTGGGTCGTAGAGTCTATAGCCAAACTCATCCCGACCGTAGCCGACAAAGATGCATCGCCTCGTCTTCGGCTCAAGTTTAGACCTCTCTTCCTTCGGTAAATGCACGAAGGCCTTACAACCAAACACTCGCAGGTGATTGTAGGACGACACTTTGTCGTACCATACTTTGTCAGGCACATCACCCTGCAAAGAAACACTAAGAGATAAAATGATAACCTAAGCAGCTGTGAGAAGAGCCTCACCCCAATAACTGCCTGGCAAATTTGCTTCTGACAACAAATACCGCACCCTCTCCATCAGTATCATGTTCATGCGCTCCGCTACACCTTTGAGCTGAGGCATCTTAGGCGGATTCTTTTGATGTCGTATCCCTTTCTCTCTACAATAAGCATCAAAGGGACCAATGTATTCGCCGCCATTGTCAGATCAAACACATAATAACTTCTTGCCCGTCTCTCTTTCAACAGAGACCTAAAACTCTTTGAAAGTGGACAACACCTGATCCTTGATCTTTAAGACATAGACCTAAACCTTCCTGGAACAGTCATCAATAGAAGTTACAAAGTAAAAAGCACCACCAATAGATTTTACATTCATAGGACCGCAGACATTCGAGTGAATCAACTCGAGCAACGCCGGCTTCCTTGAACTTGGGTGACTTACGAAAGATACCCTATTTTGCTTCCCAGCTAAGCAGTGGATGCACTTCTCCAACTTTGTATACTTGAGCCCTGGAATCACCTTCATATTTACCAAGTAGCTCATCCCCTTCTCGCTGATATAGCTAAGCCGCCCGTGCCATAACTCGGTAGACGTGTTAGAAACTGCATTCACCTTCTGTGTCCCCTGTGTGCTACCCTCTATATAGGAGAGATCGGACTTCTTACTTCCTCTGGAAATCACCATCAAACTTCTGGAAAGCTTCCACTGACTATTCCCGAAGAGACTAAAGAATCCCTCGTCATCCAACCTTCCAACCGACATCAGGTTGAAATGGATATCAGGGACATGACGAATATCTTTGTCAACAATAACTGCATCCATCTTCGTCCTTAAATGCACATCCCCAATGGCAACCGCCTTCGACACATCTCCATTGTCCATCTTCAACACTCCACGGTCGCCTATCGTGTAAGTGGCAAATAGTGCCATATTGTGAGATACGTGCGCTAAAGCCCTTGAGTCTACCAGCCAAGAATTTTTATCACAGGAGAGGTTTGTAATAACCTCATCACCTACGACGATCACATCGCCGCCATGTATCGAAGCCGTCGCTGTAGTGTTCTCATCTTACTTTCTCTTGTCGCCCTTCTTCTCTCTCTTCCAAGCGAAACAGTTCCGCTTGATGTGGCCCTTCTTGCCACAATGGTAACACTCTGAGTTCTCGTACCGACCCTTGTACTTCTTCCTGCTCTTGTCTCTGTCACTACCTGGATCCCTACTTTTGCCCCATTTGCGGTTCTCTAAAACTAGTACCTCGGAATAGTGGGATGTGGATGAAGTACCCTGAGAACGTCTCCGCATCTCTTCATTTAGCACCCCACTCTTGGTAAACTCCAAATTAACCACGCCTTCTGGAGCAGAAGCGATCATAGATACTCGTACGGTCTCCCACGAGTCTGGCAATGTACATAACAGCCATAGTCCCTGGACCTCATCGTCAAACTTGACTCCCATCGAAGATAGCTGGTCAACCATGCCCTAGAAATCACTCAAGTGATCCGTAATAGACCCTCCATCTTTGTACTGCAGACCCATCATCGTCCGGATCAGGAACAACTTATTTACCCCGGTCTTCTTTACATACAAAGATTCCATCTTATCCTATAACGTCTCCTCCTGCTCAATATTGGCAACGTACACGTTCTCATCAACGAACTTCCTGATATATCAGCACACTTGTATGTGCTCGAATTTTCAGTCCTCCTCAAATTTATCAACTGGTTGCTCGAAAGCAAATACGGGCAGATGCAACTTTTTGACAAACAATAAATCTTTCATCTTGTACCGCCAATAATGATAGTTTATGCCATTCAGGTTTACCATGCACACCGACTTTACGTCCATCTATCCTCTCTAGTTTTTATGTCAATTCCTGACACCCTTCTGAATTTCAGAACCTGACTCTGATACCACTTTATTGGAAAAGAAGCACGAAAACCTTTCCCCAAACTAGATAGTACCTGCGAAAGAATCGAACAATACAACGCATGAACCAAATACCAAACATAATCTACACAGACACAGAGAATTTTTGACATGGAAAACCCTTGCAGAAAAAAACTATGGGATGATCGAAGTCCAACCCTTGAGAAGCCTTCACTAATAAAATAAAGGAGTATACCCTCTACAAACTTCTTCCGATCTAATATTGATCCCCACCACACTTGAAAGCAAGAATAATTGATTACAAGGCTACGAAGAATAAAGACAACGAGTAGAGATTACCCGAATACGATCCTCCTTCGAAAACAGCCTTCAATCATCCTCATTCTCTCCCAAAGTTGTAATGGCACTCTTGCCTCTTTTTTATCTATTTTCTTCAATATTGTGTTGTGATTAGGGTTAGGAAAAACCATGTATAAATCCCCTAATCCACAGCAAAACCTGTACCATAGGATAGGATCCAACGGTATAAAAATACCCTGAAATCAGTCTCAGCCCGTCGACACAGGATTTGCCCAGAACTCTGTATTTTTGTGACATAACAGTTCTAGAACCAAGGGGGAAGAGTTTGGCCAGAACGCTACCTGGGACAGAGTTCGGCCAGAACTCTGCCTCTCCTGTTTCAGAAAGTACTCTGGTAGCTCCGGAGCTTCTTCTTCGTCTTCGAATGGACTCATCACCTCCTCGAACTTCTCTGACACACAGACGGCGCCCGTCGCACTCCGGGGTCTTCTCCACATAGTTGGGAACCCCACCCACTCCAACAGTAATCGTGTTGTTTCTTTGGTCAAGCACCTTTGTAATTTCGTTGCATTTTATCAATAAAAAGAATCACTTTGTATATCAAGTGTCCATTCAATTTTTTTACTTAGTTCTCTACAATAATGTATATTTTGAGATGTTCTATCGACCGTTTTGGTGTTTGCCTTGTACTAGTGTAAGTTAGACTTGTACGATATCACTCATGGTGGTGACTTAGCGATTCTCGAAATCGTGGCATGACATAATGGTATTAGAGTACGGCTTTACTTCCTTGGGTCTCAAATTATTCTGTTTGATTCTGAGTTGCTTTAGCAATTGAAATCTTTTGACTCTCTCGATGTTCTACTGAGTGGTCCATACAATAAGTCTATATATGTTATGATTTTTTATGTGGATGTTTTATTGCGTAGCGATAGTCTCGGAGGGTCTCAGTATATGGTTTGAACAATTTTTGAGACAGGATGTTTGGAATAAGTATCAGTTAGATTTGGTTATGTTGCATGTTGGATGAGTAACAGTATATCAGTATGGATGATGTAGTCAGTCGCAAGCATTATTGTTGTGAGTATCAAATGATGTGTGCCCAGAATGGCATAGTTATGGTTTGATTTGCTAGTGATTGTCGAAAGTGGCATGGACGGAAATTATGTTCGTGGTTGTTGGAACCATCGTGGTATAGATTATCCAAAATGGACGTTGGCACGGTGGGTAGAGGTATATTTGTGTATAGGGTGCTAGATACCTGAGTGGTGTATCAGGTAACCCTAGAGGTGTATATTGGATAATTAGCGATGTTGGTCGATGAAGTCTATCGATTTGGATGGGTAGTACATGTTTTCAGTTGAGAGTATGCTTGGTTGAGGCGATTATGAATATTTCTTGTTGGATTGGTTCGGATGATCGAAAATGATGTTTGGCAGAATAAGTTTGTGTTGGATAAAAGATTTAAGATCTGTGAAACGGATGGCTTGCCTGAGAATGTTTATGGATTGCGTATTGAACTATGGTTTGAATCGATCGAATTGAATTATGATTTAAGTACGAGGAGTTGGTAGTGTGATTAGAAAGTTAATTTGGAGGATATGAGAATAGCTCTAAAGATTTGGAATTTTTATTGTTCAATGATATGAAACAGCTATAGCTGATTTGATCTTGAGTGTGGAGGAGTTGATTTTATATTCAGTTTGGATTATAGCATTGGTTGAGCAAATTTGACTTTTTGTAAAAGGAAGATTTCATGTTTATGTATATTATTGATGGTATTGAGACATATCAAATATCAATAGATCATAACTCGGGAATACTCTGATTGGATGAACGATAATTGTGTTGAATGTTGTCGTTTGGATGAATTATAGCTTATCGACTGTTGATGGATTGAATGATAGTGTTGAAGTTTTTTATGACTTGAATGGATGATCAAGAGTATGGAATTAATGGATATTTGTTTGACTCATCTTAGCGAATGTTGGTATTCTTGGTGATGGATGTAATCGATTCAGAGTGATAAACTTGATGGTTATGAAAATTTTGGCTCGACCTATAATTTGATTTGAATGAGATGGGTTATGTTTGAAGGATTGGTAACTATGTGTATTATTTGGATGTGATGATTGTTTAAGCTAACTATGAATATAAGAGTAGATTTGATGTATAGAGACTGAGTACAAGTTAGATTGGAATCGAAAGTGAGTTATGATTGGTAGATTGATAAATTGAGAATTTATGATTTGTGATTTTGATTTATGATTTGGAGAATGAGAAATACGAATTTGGATTGATGACATTATCGAAATAGATCTGAGGACCAGGACTATGAGAATTGATTGGATTGATGTCGTCGATCATATTATAGTGGAGGATGATCGTTGGATGGATTGACCATAGGTGGAGACTTTGCTGGATAGGCTTTGACCTTCGAATTTTGATAATTCTAACATTAGCGAGTTGGTTTGAGTTAATTTTTTGATATTTTGACTTAGAAGTGTTTGCTCTAAGTTTGGATATAATTTTCCTACCATGATGAGTAAGATTTGACCCTAGGCTTCGGATGGGTGCAGTAGTTCCTGGTTGGCTGTTGGAGAAGATCTTGATGCTTGAGTGCAGCTTGTGAGTGCTAGCCTAGTGGTTAGGCAGACGTTCCAATGTTGAGAGATATGAATCAGTATGATGTCTTGAGGAGAGTTGCCTAGGTAGATTGCAATAAAATAGAACTGGGTATTGAGTTTGAGATGTAATGCTTAGCAGTGACTTGGTTCTTGAATATTTGAAGGATTGCTTATGGTTGGAAGGAACGAGATTGCATTTGGATTTTTGTCGAAATGGTTTCTTGTTGTGGGATTTGCTTAGAGGATTATACTCATGAAGCGAAAGTGTCAAACAAAATTTTCTGTAAAAGTCGGATAATGATATGAATCGTACGCGTGGATAAAGGATTGAATAGTAGTGTGTTCTTTGACTTGCTTTGGAAGGATTATTGGTGAAGTAATATTATGTTGCATGTATGCTGAAATACTTGGATATCAATCGTATCTTGGTATGAAATTGGTTGAAGGATTGAGTTTGGCTAATGAAATGGATTAGATTTTGATGGTTCAAAATTTCATGTGATTGGGCGAATAAAGTTGGTGAACAAGATGGACTCGTATTTTGGATATGTTGCAAGCTAGCTGTGTATGAGGATTGATCCTCAAGAATTGAATGATGATGACTTTAGTCTTGGTTGAAATTAGACGATACTAACAGATGTTGAGATCATGTTTGGAAGAGTGTAATTTGCGAAGTGATTCAGAATAGGTTTGTTGTTTTCGTGGATTGAGAAAGTATTAAGAGATGGAACATAGATTTATTCCATGGTAAGTTTTGAGATAGTGAGATTATGTCACGACCCACTCCTGGATAACCGAGTACGAGTACGAAGCTAAGCCCAGCCTACGTCGCGGTATCGATGGTAGAACGCTATCTAGTAACACACAATAAATCCTTCACCAATACAAGTGATCACAATTATAAAATATACTCAGTCACAGCACAAATCAAGAAAATAAGAGTATGATAAATAATAAAATAATAAGATCCAAATCCAGTAGTAAAAAGGCTAAATCAATAATAATAATATGGTCCATCCGGAGACAAATTCGGTCCAACTATGAAAGTAAAACTAAAGCATACTAAAATATAAATCTAGATACTTCCAGAGATCGATTATGACTGTTGAGTCTCAGTACCAACATCGTCAACACCCCCTCTGATGGTCCATATAAGAAGAATAGAGATAGTCGTCATCCTCTCCTATAATGTCAAGACCCAGTCAGGGTGAGAGCAAAGTACAACTGTATTATATTTAATGTAATCAGCATAAAATAAGCTAGAACAATAAGAAACAATAATGGTAAAGAACAGGTAAAGAACTAGCAGGATATGAACTATATTAGAAATAATAATCATGGATAAGTAAACTACTAGGAAAGAGACATGCAAATAAGAGAACTGGATAATGAACATTGTTGGTGCTTTCTTTACATGGAGAGAGCTTGCTCTCAACATGTCTTGTAAAAATTTAGTCCCACATCGAAAATGCACCATGAGTTATCTCAACATATATACTTGGTTGTGTTGTTGAGAGATGCACATGGGGTGGTGACCCTAAGGAGGGAACCATGTGGGTGATTTTACTAGGAGGTAAGAATAAGGTTCCAAGGATTAAGCATTAATGCTTTTGTCATTCTCTTGGATTAATTCCATTTGGAGCTAAGCCCCAAAGGGGCTTAGTGACTCGGACTCGGGCTCGGGCTCGGACTCGGACTCAGGCTCATGGGCTCATAGACTCGCACCAGGCTGACTGTGCAGACTACAAGTCAGTTATGGAAAGACTGATTCAATGCGATTAATTCAGATCCACTTTTTGTGGGATTTAATTCAATCTTGCCATAAGATTTGAATTAATTTCGTTGCCATCTTTGTTGGATTTAATTCAATCTTTCCAAAAGATTTGAATTAATTTTGTTGCTATCTTTGTGGGATTTGAATTAATTTCGTTGCCATCTTTGTGGGATTTGATTCAATCTTTCCATAAGATTTGAATTAATTTTGTTGCCATCTTTGTGGGATTTAATTCAATCTTTCCATAAGATTTGAATTAATTTCATTGCTATCTTTGTAGAATTTAATTCAATCTTTCCATAACTGAAAAGGCGGTTAGGGTTTCCACCCTCTCTCTATATATACTCTCTTCTGGCCTCCTTTGTGGGTACTATGAATTTGATAAGTCAGAAAAAAGAGAGAGAGGGAGCTGCTGCCGCCATTGCAAGTCCATCCGAGGAGTCAGAACAGAGGTGACTTCGAGCATTCCACAAGTTCTTCAACTTGCTGGTTCCTGGAAGCAATTCGTGTGGGGCGAATCTTGCTTTGAGCAACGGTGTTTTGACACCCCAGCAACTTTTCTTCATCTCATTTGTCTCTACATTATTGTAACTCGTTCTGTCTCTACATTATTGTAATTCGTTCTGTCCCAATTGCAACACGTTTGCAAGAAAGAACGAGAGATCTTCTCTTCTCTATTTTCCTCCTTCATTTTGTAATCTGGCTATTTGATTTTTTGTATCATCGTAGATCTTGAGTTTGATCACTGCAAAGTTTTTTGTGTGACATCTCAGATCTCGATTATATCAGTTTTCTATCTTTGGTCAAGCCCCGGGACTAACAATCTCAAAGCAAGATCCTTGTAGATGGAAAACATTAATGCTTCGCTCGTCCAATCGGACTACTACAAGTTGGAAAAGTTCGATGGAGAGCATTATCAAGTCTGGAAGAGGAAGGTTTATCTAACTCTTCAACTCAAAGACGTTGATCATGTACTGTTGGAGGAAGAACCTTCTATTCCAGATACTGGGTCTACTGCCGCAATCAATACGACTACCAAACTCCAGGCCAAAGGAAGAAGAGAAAATAGCATCTGCAGGCTTCTCATCCTGAATGCTATGGAGGATTCCCTGGCAGAATCCTACTCGAAGAAGGAATTTACCAGAGACGTATGGGAGTCTGTGAAAAAACTGTATGAAGAAGACAGGAACAGGAGCAAGATATTTGTGGTTAAAAAATATCACAAATTTCTCTTTGAGGACGAGAAGTCCATGTTGTCACAGGTGAAGGAATTTCTGAAGCTGCGTCAGAAACTGGAAGACGAAGAGATGCCCCTTTCCGACAAGTTTGTCGTTGGAGGGATCGTCTAAAAACTTCCTGCTGGATGGAGTACCTTCTATGCAAGGATGCTCAGAAAGAAGCTAGACATTAGCTTGGGAGATCTACTTCAAGAGATCCATGTTTAGGACGAGATGCGTTCCCAACAGAAGATGGACACTCTGTCCAAACAGTTGGCTAAGGGCAATCTAGTGCAGACGAGAGATCCCAAGGGAAAGCAGGCGGCTTCTCCCAAGAAGAAGGACTTCACCAATCTAAAAGTGAAGGGTCCTTCACTCAAGCAACAGAAGTCCAAGTCTCAAGTGACTTGTTTCAATTGTGGCAAGGAAGGCCACTACAAGAGTGAATGTAGATCCAAGCCTAAACAATCAGAGAAAGGTGAGCCTAGTAAGGTTTCATTGGTGTCTAACATTGTTGCTATGATCGCACAGGTCACAACTGTGGGGGTTGACTCTGACTGGTGGATAGACACTGGTGCGACTTGCCATGTCTGTTCTGGCAAGGAATGGTTCGTCACGTACCAGCCGATATCTGAGAAGGTTGTCATGGCGAACTAGGCCCAAGCTGAAGTTCTGGGGATCGGGACTGTGGAGCTAAAACTCACTTCTGGGAACACTCTGACACTTCAAGGTGTAAAGCATGTTCCGGTGATTGTCAAGAACCTGATCTCTGGGAGCCTGTTCTGCAACACAGGCTTAAGGATGGACATCAATGCTGGTCAGATGGTGATGTCCAAGAAGGGAACATACTTCGGGAATGCTTATCAAACCGAAGAAATGTTTAAAATTCAGCTTGTCAACCAGTTTGAAGACATTAATGCAGTTACATTTTCTGATTATTCTCTTGAGTTGTGGCATAATAGACTAGGACATGTTCATTGTAAAAAGAATTAACAAAATGTCTAGTCTGGGACTTATCTCCAAATGTGGGGGTAAGGTGGAAAAGTGTGAAGTATGTGCTCAGACGAAGATCACAAGGAAACCCTTTCATCGGGTCAATCGAAGCACAGATCTTCTGGAGTTAGTACACTCTAATATCTGTGACTTCAAACATTTTTCTACGAAGGTCGGGATGAAGTATTTCATAACCTTCATCGACGACTTCTCAAAATACGCGTTCGTCTACTTGCTCAAGACCAAAGACGAAGCTTTCGAAAAGTTCAGAGAGTTCAGGTCCGAAGCTGAACGGCAGATTGGACAACAACTCAAGAGGTTGAGAAGTGATCGAGGTGGGGAGTACAAGTCTCATGACTTTGCATCGTTCTTTAAAGAACATGGAATCATATGCGAGACTACTGCTCCATATTCTCCTCAATCCAACGGAGTAGCAAAGAGGAAGAACTGAATATTAACAGAAATGATGAATTCAATGCTGCTTACTGCAGGTCTTCCAAAATGCTATTGGGGAGAAGCTGCATTAACGGCCACTTTTATTCTGAATAGAGTGCCATATTCAACTTCGGACGTAACTCCTCATGAACTCTGGTTCAAAGTCAGACCAAACTTGAATGTCATTCGAGTGTGGGGGTATCTGGCGTATGTGAAGCTCCCAAATCTGAAGATTCAGAAGCTGGGGACAAGGACTACAAAGGCGATCTTTTTGGGGTATGCCGAGAAGAGTGATACTCGAAGATTTCTTGATATTGAGTCAAATCATATCATCGAATCTCGCGATGCTGAATACTTTGAAGGCAAGTTTGCAAAAGACAAAAACATTGTTCTTTCGAACATTCTGGAAAATGATGTAGGTGCAAATGAGATTGAAATCTCATATGGGCCAGTAGTCCAAGAAGAAGCTGTTGTTGATGAAATAACTCTTGTACCAGAACTCGCAGAGCCGTCAGCAAAGCGAGCGAGGAGACCTAAAGACTTCGGAGATGACTTTATCACCTATCATGTGGAAGCAGATCCGCTTACCTATGATGAGGCGATAAAGACCAGAGATGCTATCTTTTGGAAGGAGGCAGTAAATGACGAGTTTGACTCTATCACCTCCAATAACACATGGGTGTTGGTAGATCTACCTGAAGGAGAAAAGCCCATCGGATTTAAATGGATATTCAAGAAGAAGATGAAGGCAGATGGAACTATTGACAAGTTCAAGGCCAGGCTGGTATCCAAGGGATTTTCTCAGAAACAGGGGATAGACTACTTTGACACGTACGCTCCAGTAGCTCGGATGACCACCATCAGGATGTTAATCGCTCTAGCAGCCATATATAAGTTGGTGATACATCAGATGGATGTAAAAACAGTATTCCTGAATAGGGAGCTGACCGAAGAGATTTACATGCAACAGCCAGATGGATTTGTCGTCAATGGTCTTGAAGACAAAGTCTGCAAGTTGGTAAAATCATTGTATGGTTTGAAGCAAGCTCCCAAGATGTGGCATGAGAAGTTTGACAAAGTTATTAGGTCAAACGGCTACAGAGTCAGCGAGACGAACAAATGTGTTTACACAAAGTTCGCTGATGAAAGAGGAGTCATCGTTTGTCTGTACGTGGACGACATGCTAATCCTAGGGACGGATATAGGCGGTGTCACGGAGACAAAGAAGTTCCTCTCAACCAAGTTCAGTATGAAGGACTTGGGAGATGCAGATGTCATCTTGGGCATAAAGATCATCCGGACAGACACTGGAGTAGCGCTGTCACAATCTCACTACATTGAGAAGATGCTCACACGCTATGGGTATAAGGATCTTCCAGGGATCGATACGCCATACAGGTGTGATCAGAGGCTGAAGCCAAACTCGAGGGAAAGCGTCAGGCACCTGGAGTATTCTAGTATTATCGGAAGTTTAATGTACACAACCACTGCCACAAGGCCTGACATAGCTTTCGCCGTAGGAATGCTGAGTCGGTTCACAAGCAACCCAGGGGTTGAGCACTGGAAAGCTGTAAAATGGGCGATGAGATATCTCAAGAAGACTCAGACATACGCACTGCACTATAACGGGTATCCGACAGTAGTGGAAGGCTTCAGTAATGCTAGCTGGTGTGCAGAGGTGGAAAGCGAGAGATCCACAGGTGGATATATCTTTTCCTTGTGTGGAGCTGCTATATCGTGGAAGTCGAAGAAGCAGACTATACTCTCTCGTTCCTCCATGGAATCTGAATTCTATGCACTTGAAACTGCAGCAGATGAAGCAGAATGGCTTCGGGAGCTCATGTATGATCTTCAAGTGGTTGGGGCTCAGATACCGACGATACCGATATACTATGACAACCAGGCGACTGCGACAGTGGCATCAAATGACCTCTTCAACGGAAAGAAGAGGACTGTGCGGTTGAAGCACAGGGCAGTACACGATCTTATCAAAAGAGGTGTAATTACAGTGATTGATGTTCTGAGTCAGGAGAACCTGGTAGATCCGTTCACAAAGGGCCTCAAGCGCTAGTTGGTTGATGATACAGCTTATAAAATGGGCTTGAAGGCATGCTGATAGTGTGTCTTTGTAATCCTACCATAAAGTTTTATGCTATTAGTTCAAAGAGAAATCTACTAGGCATCTAACGTTTGGTTCAAAGGAGGTTCACAGACTGGAAAACTATCAGATAACAGTGGGTACTTGTTCTCTGGAACATGGAAGGGATACGGACCCATAACCACTATTGTCTACTATGTATTTTCTGCGGAAAAAACAGATCATGTAGAAGATTGGCTTAAACGCCTTAATGAGTTCGCTCAGGCAGAGTGAATGCCTGGTGTGCTTTACAGGAAGCACGATAGAGCAACACTACAAGGAGTGAAACTCCATGCTACAGTGGGGTGACTCTACCATGAGGTTCCCAGGTCTGGGGTAATGCCTCGGCTTTGCAAGCCAAGTCATAGCGGCGTAGCACCGCAAATAGGCAGGTAGCCTAATGCTGTATAACGTAATTAAAGAGTTGTAGACAGCACTACAAAGGGGAGGATGGCCCCATGTTACAGTGGCACGATACCACGATGAGGTACCGAGGTAGGGGTAAAGCCTCGGCCTTTCAAGCCATGTCGTTGCGGCGTAATACTGCAAGGAAGCCTTAGGCTTCATGCTGAGTAGATTGGCACTACAAAGAGGCTGAGACCTCATGCTACAGTAGTTTGACACTACGATGAGGTTCCCAGGTAAGAGTAATGCCTCTGTTTCAGGCCATGTCATAGCGGCGTAGCACCGCAAGGAAGCGCAAGGCTTCATGCCATGTCTTTTTAATAAAGAACTCACCTATAGTGTATGGAAAGATATATCAGGCCGTCTCTTGAGGGTAAACTTGTAGACGTCCAAAATTATACATTGAAACCAGGCTGGCACAGGGCCTTTAATGTGCAGCCAATAGCACACGTAACTACACTTTGTGAGTGGAAAGAATTACAATTGTGGTGCAGAATTCAAGGCATAGTCCATTCTTGTATCACATTGTTATTTAACCCATGCGGGAAGATTCAAGTCATCAGCGACATCTATCCTAATGCAAAATAGACAGTTACTGTGGGGAACGCTCATCCCTGGACACATATATATGTTGCGATATGTGGGGAATTGTTGGTGCTTTCTTTACATGGAGAAAGCTTGCTCTCAACATGACTTGTAAAAGTTTAGTCCCACATCAGAAATGCACCATGAGTTATCTCAACATATATACTTGGTTGTGTTGTTGAGAGATGCACATGGGGTGGTGACCCTAAGGAGGGAACCATGTGGGTGATTTTACTTTGAGGTAAGAATAAGGCTCCAAGGATTAAGCATTAATGCTTTTGTCATTCTCTTGGATTAATTCTATTTGGAGCTAAGCCCCAAAGGGGCTTAGCGACTCGGACTCGGACTCGGACTCGGGCTCGGGCTCGGACTCGGACTTGGGCTCATGGGCTCATAGACTCACACCAGGCTGACTGTGCAGACTACAAGTCAGTTATAGAAAGGCTGATTCAATACGATTAATTCAGATCCACTTTTTATGGGATTTAATTCAATCTTGCCATAAGATTTAAATTAATTTCGTTGCCATCTTTGTGGGATTTAATTCAATCTTTCCATTAGATTTGAATTAATTTCGTTGCTATCTTTGTGGGATTTGAATTAATTTCGTTGCCATCTTTGTGGGATTTGATTCAATCTTTCCATAAGATTTGAATTAATTTTGTTGCCATCTTTGTGGGATTTAATTCAATCTTTCCATAAGATTTGAATTAATTTCATTGCTATCTTTGTGGAATTTAATTTAATCTTTCCATAACTGAAAAGGAGGTTAGGGTTTCCACCCTCTCTCTATATATACTCTCTTCTGGCCTCCTTTGTGGGTACTACAAATTTGATAAGTCAGAAAAAAGAGAGAGAGAGAGAGAGAGAGGAGATGCTGCCGCCATTGCAAGTCCATCCGAGGAGTCAGAACAGAGATGACTTCGAGCGTTCCACAAGTTCTTCAACTTGCTGGTTCCTGGAAGCAATTCGTGTAGGGCGAATCTTGCTTTGAGCAACGGTGTTTTGACACCCCAGCAACTTTTCTTTATCTCATCTTTCTCTACATTATTGTAACTCATTATGTCCCAATTGTAACACGTTTGCAAGGAAGAACGAGAGATCTTCTCTTCTCTATTTTCCTCCTTCATTTTGTAATCTGGCAACTTGGTTTTTTGCATCATCGTAGATCTTGAGTTTGATCACTGCAAAGTTTTTTGTGTGACATCTCAGATCTCGATTGCATCAGTTTTCCATCTTTGGTCAAGCCCCGGGACTAACAAACATAAACAAATAAAACAGACAATGTGTATGAAATAACTTTCGACATGTGAACGGCTGGGTTAATACGACAAATTATATAGATGGCTATCCACAATAAAAGGTATGGCTAACCCATACGTGTGGCGTATGACTTAGATATCTACAATAACAATAATTGGATTTGTTCACATACCTACCGAGTATTTTCCCTCCCAACTCTTTAAACAACAATAACGTTCAATGATACAACAAGCCTATCGTGTCAACATCGTGTATTAACTGGATACTAATGAAAACATAATAAAGAAAGCATTATAATGCACTAAAAATATAATACAATATTGTACTTCCCTGAACTCCTGAACAAACCATTTTCATAAGTCGAAGATGAGAGGAACTCCGACCTAGAAGCTATCAACCCATATCACACCATCGTACCATGAACTATGTACGAAAACCACAATTCAGTTCTAAGATTCTTATTCTAAAATTATAGAAAAATGGCTAATAGGTTAACCTAATTAATATTATTTAATTCTAAAATAAATTACTTCAAAATCTAATTTAGCCTAGTAATAGTATGAAATATAATTTAAATAAGAAATTTTGGCTATAGAAAGTCACGGTTCCAATTTTGGAATTCATGGCACGCAAATTGAGGCGTACCGTTGACTAACTAGTCAAACGTCATGAACTCAATGATTTGAGGGTGCATATTAGTAGATTTCAATTCTACGCAAGCACTAGAATCGATCGTGCCACAAAATTATGATTTTGTCAAAAGTTATCGCCGTTATGGCTAACGGTGACCAAATCGATGAATCACGGGTCAAATCTAAGTCCAACGAATTAAATAAAATACCAACGAATTTATGAATTTTTGAAAAAATTATATGTTGTATATCTTCGTGTCAGATTTCAAAAACTTCAAACAGATCGCAAAACGGAGTTTGAAATCTCCCAAAATCTCGAAAACCGTGCAATGTGTCGAGTATTTGACAACCGGCAGTCAAATAAATTCGAGAAATTCACAAACATAATATCAGGAAAAAATTATATATTCTAAAAATTGACCTCAATACGGTTCCAACAACAACAAAACCGAAACGCGAAAAGGACGTCGGGGCTGTCCGCAATCGCTTCGCAAAGTCAGGAATCCTCCGAGATCAAATCCTCAAAAATCGGCCAAAGGAACTAGGGTTTTTAGAAAACTAATAACGTGTATATATATATATATATATATATATATATATATATATATATATATATATATAGCCTGTGAGGCGATCGAATCGCGGCTTGGCCTGCCATGTGTCGTCATCTGGTGCGTCCCGTCCTGAATTGGACGGCCAAATGGCGACCCGGGTTGGCTTGAGCCGAACTGGCCAGCCGGCTCAATATTAGGAAACCAGAGCCCAGTCAATCGCTGACTGGGCTAACACGTGGCCTGCTCCATTCGGCCTGGGTGGCTGACGGGTGGGCCAGGTGCCCGCTGAATGGGTAATTAAATTCAGAAAATAGATTTTAAACCATTTTAAATCCAAATAATTCCAAATAAATTCCTAAAAATTCTAAAAAATCCTAAAAAATTGTAAAAAAATATTTTTAGCCATATATAGTCCAAATAAAATATATGGTCCAAAATCCCCCAAATGACATTACAGTAAATCCTGAAAGCCAATAAAAAATAATAAACCTATCTATTTAATTCTCCAAAAATCTTCAAAATTTCTAGAAAATACTAAAATTCCAAAATAACTTATTTGGGGCTACTCTGGGACCCTAGTGACCATATGTGACCTAATATCAGCATAGTACACCTATAGGATTGGTTATGATCTATTGTGATCTCAAAAAAAATCTTAAAAAAAATCTAGGAAACAGGTGCTACAGATTCTTTTATAAATGGAGCATGGATGTATGATGTGATTGGAACTTGTATGCAGTTAAGTTTGGATATTTGGTTGATGATGGAATTGTATCTTTTGAGAGCTGTTGATAAGTGAGTTCGGTTTATGATTGAAATACAACTCTTGGTATTGGAATAGAGATATTTATTAGTTCAAACGATGTTCTCTTCATTCAGGATATAGTATGGTATTTGAGTATGTTGGCTAGCGATGCCTAGCGTAGTGAGCTTGAGAAGTGTCATGCCCCAGAACTAGAATACTGGAGAGCGGGGGCAGACATAGCCAGCTACGTATAATGAAATAGGATCCACTCCACTATACGGTCACGGCTGTCTAGATATATGAGGGTTTATCTACAATCCATCTGTCTCTTATGGTCAAGAACAAGCCTAGTGTCTCAATCACAAGCAAGTAAGTAAACGTTACAAGATGTAAGATCACCAAATATACAATAGTAAGGCGTCCCAAACATTACATATTCAGCTGATCATGAAGCTAGTCATACAAAATGTGAGGACTAGCAAGAGTTTGGTCATACATGATCAACCCTAGGTTGCCAATCATGTTACAGCTCGTAGGAAGACAGTAAGTAAAAAATGTACACGAGCTAACACATGCTCGGCAGCTAAATGCCTCAAAAGAATAATTTTACAATAGAGTGGAAGAGCCAAAATAAACCCACTCGTTGCCAGGATTCCTTCTAGTGGTCACCATCTGGCTGGAAGGTCGATAGATCCCCTGGGGTTGCTCCAGAATCTGGCCATACAAAACCAGCTGGGTCAGACCCCAGAAAGAGCAAGTGCCACAAAGGAGGCTTCACTTAGGAACTAAAACCAGCAATCAGCACAAGAATATAATTACAAATAAAAGACAGTAATTAAGAAAAAACATGACAGGTGATATACGATGAGATAACCATGGGACTATTCAGATAACCAGGTTACAACCCGTAAACCAAACAAGGACCGGGGTTGTAACCCTTCGTCTGAACAGAACTTGGCTTCTCTCATTTATCCGCAAGATAATGTAAGAAAATCAGAACATGAGATAATCTATACAGGATCAAGACTAGACAGATTATTCCTCATTCAATCAATCACGGCCAAGCAATGAGTACGGCTTGATACTTTAACTAGCTAGGGTTATCACAGGCCTAGTTACTAGACAGATGCAGTGAGATTATTCTACAGCCACAAGCCCTGCAGACCATCCAGTTTACCGAGGTCAAAAATTAGGGGTTGAATTCAGGTGGGTACATCGTCCAGGAAACACATGTACCCTTAGGTAGCTTGAAGGGTACAATATATGACAGTGTGCTGGAAATGTGCCCTACTCGACGGCAGCTACAGATCCCAGGCGCGCCCAGGTAACGGGATTGTCTATAGCTGGGAGATCTCTTTATGGCTAATGTATTAATCTAGTTATTAGCCTTAGTCCATTTTAGTAGGTACTCCTGACCGTGGTACTCAAGAGTCCCCTCCTAGACATGATGCAAGACAGGACTGGATTATTTGTACAAGCACATTCGTCCACGGTGTCCGAGTTATTTATACAGGTCATGTCATGTCAGGTAGCCGCCGCAACAGCTTATCAAGATATATCATGTCAGGTTATCATGTCAAGTGTACTGGTCAAGAGTGTGCCACGACGGGCCACTATTAGGTCATGTCATGTTCACTTGTCAAGAGTGCACCACGACGGGTCACTATCAGGTCATGTGCAAGGCATCATAGTGCAAGCATTCAATCAGGAGACCCAAGTGGATTTGGGGTTACAAGTCATGAATTAACAGTACTAATGAATAATAGTAATAATAATAATAAAATAACAAGACAAGGCACGAGGAGGAGCCATGCGGCTCAGAGAAACGAATCCATACGGGTGGGTTTATTCAGGAACGCGTACGATCATGAGGAAATAGGTGCCATACGATTTCAATACGGGACAGGCGCGTAGCTTATGCAACTAAGAGGAGGCCCAAGGCGCATGCGGCTCAGGGTTGCAGGATCCATACGGCAGGTGGAGGTGTCGGTCCATACGGCTGGAAGAGAACAGCCTAAGCGCCTCGGGATGGAAGGGTCATGCGGCTAGCGGAGTTCGGCCTCATGCGGCAGGTGGACATGCGGCTCCAGGAGCAAGGGCGCATACGACCGAGTGGGAAGAGGAAATCCATGCGGCCAGAATGGGCCCGGGCTCATGCGGCTCGCAGAGCAAGGGTCCATGCGGCTAGAAAAGACTTGGTTTATGCGGCCAAGAAGAAAGTGGGTTTATGCGGCTAGAACGCGAGGGCCTCATGCGGCTCGCTGGGTTCAGCCCTTACGCGGCTCTGGGAGGTTCGGATTCATACGGCTCAAGATGGCGGAGGCACATGCGGCTGGAACGGACTCGGGTCCATGCGGCTGAATAGGAATACTTGTCGCATGAACCTGTCATGCGGTCAAGTCTAGCACAGTTCATCTTCTCCAAAATTTTGAGAAGGAGAACACCATGGGAGCCAAGTACTCAAGTTCCATAACTCCATCATCCGGAGCCCAAATCCGAACTTTTATAGGTCAAAATAGGGTAGAACGAAATTCTCTACAGCATGGAACCATCAACTAGCAAAAATATGCAAGTTTGATAGATCAAAATTTATGGAAATCGAAAATACCATAAAACTAGGTCTACAAGAAATTATCCACAAAAATAAAAAGTGGTAAGTACTAAAGTGGGTTAGAAACACATAAGGAAGACAATGGAACAATAAAAATAGAATTCCTCCATAAAGTAAGGTGCACTTGCCTAAGCTCTCCCTCTCTCTCTGGTGGGTGAAGAGTAAAGATGGAGTAGAAGAAATGAGTAATGAGTAATAATGGAAGAGAGAGAGTGGGATTGATATAAATGGTGGGAGTGGTGGTAGATGGGAGTGGTTTGGTTCACATAAAAAAAATCGAACCAAGACAAACAAACTGAACCGAACCAAGATAAACCAATCAATAAAATGCCAAAATAAATCAAGCAGGGAGACATGCAATACGGGTTAAAATACGTACACGTATTCCAAATACGTAATACGAGATATGGGCATTACAAGAAGTGTGGTTTGTGCGATGCATGCTGTAGTTAGAGCAGAGGATGTTAGATAAGCTTTGGATATGATTGGATTGAGTTCGGTGGTGTAAGTTGTTCGATTTATTTGGCTAAGGCATGAGTGAACTTGTATTGGTTGAGTAAGAATGAAAAGTTATGTTGTAACAATCTTTCAATCTTATGCTAGGTGTGTTCAAGTTAGACTAGAAGGAAGATGTTTTTCATTATGCTCATGAGTTGAATATTTGGTGCAACTATGGAATGGATGAGTATATGTAGGCCTGAGTAGGAAAAATTGTTGCATGTGTATTTGTTATGTGTAAAAGAATTTGTGCTAGTATTGAACATAGGGATGAAAGGTTTTTTTATATTTGCCTTCATTTTGATTCGCATATTTGGGTGGTCACTCAGTTACAGAGTCGACATGACGGTTTAAATTTGAGTTTGGGTAAGAAGTTTCTATATTGATCTGATTATGTAGATGGATGAATGTGTTCTTGCAAGTTTCGAAGATGAAACTGTTTCTGAGTAGTGTATTACGTAATGTCCTGCTTCATACGACGCATTATGCTGGTTCGTTGGCCCGAAAGTTTGATTGGACATGGATTCATATAGAGGAATTGGCTAGTGATCTATGTGTTCAATCTTATGCCTTACTTGACGTGGAGGTATTGTGTTAGCTTCATTTGTTTACTTTGGGCTTTTGAGTTTGTATATGCTTATTTGAAATTTGTGTTGTGCGATGTATCGCGGGATTGAGCAGTGATGCAGGCTTGCTCAACTCTGTCAGATTTGTAGGATTCATGGAGCGATGCTAGTTTGTGTGGTTTACTGATTAAGAAGTTCGCACATCACATCAAATCATCTTTCTGAGGCATGGTTCGATATCTACTCGATCAAGGCAGACTTTCTTCATGTGGGTGGTCTCAGTTATCCTTCTTTCCTTTATCTGCACACTTAATTAATTGATGTTACATGCCTAGCCCTTATGTTTGTATTGCATGATAATAAAATGAACCAAGATAAAGAGATCAATAAGATTGTTGCCAGGTACAATCACGTGGAACATGGAAATACTTTTTATGTTTCTATGTGTATCATAGTGTTATGATGAATCTCGTTGGTGTACTGTATTGCTTTTGTAGGGAAGTGGAAGGTAAGGATGTGTGGCACGGTGCTATGACAGGTATGATGTGCATGGCACGATGTGCCACATCAGGTTTACGAAGGATAGACATGGTGCTACGGTATGCTTAGAGCCTGCTAGTCGCCGATCAAAATATTGATCGAAGTGTTGAGTAGGGCATCGTGCCATGGTATGTTTGGTACCTGCTTGGTCGCCAATCAGAATATTGAATGTAAGTACGATAACATGAGTATGATCGGATGTGATTAATGATGTATGATTTATGCATTCAGATGTTTAGACCATGTATATGTTTATAGTTGATTGACTGTTCACGCATATTGCATGGTCATGGACAACTTGTGCAGAAAGTAATGCTTTTTCTCGAATGTTTTTCGGGGGCCACCGGAATAGATTCAGCCTAGGAAAATTTATTAGAACATGCTTCATGTACATGGTATTATGGGACCTACAGTAGACATTCTACGTATACCCGACTGGGCGGGCGCGTCGCAATACGGATATATCAAAACTTTGGTGGGGCTAGCTACCTACACGCGAAGGATTGTCGTCATATCGAGATGATTCGTCAAATATGGATTATTATGCCAATGGCCTCATATAGTTAGACTGCATGCTATGTTATCTACTTACAGGCTTAACTATTTGGTCATGAGGATGAACACAAACAAACACATACCTATATATATATATGTATTTTATGAAGGCTAACAAATGTCTGGCACAGGGACACATCTTCTGACACACTTATATTTTATAAGTGTTCTCTTTGAAATGACAGAAAATGATGGTAAGTATTGTGTAAATAGTTCTATTAAACTGGCATGGAAGGATGATAAGTATTTGTCTAGATCAGCTATAATATGTGTGACGTGAGTATGCTTATAAGACACAACATGTTATTCCGTGAAAACTAATCCTAATGCAAGATTAGAAAGATCATATAATATATCGGTGTGAACTCACTTATTTAACTGTGTTGGATTTTTTGGCTGGGTCGGCGAGTGGCCACTCACCAGTATACAGTAATGTATTGATACCCAATCCCTCAGGTATGAATATACTTGGGCGTCTAGAGGCGTTAGAGCATCGGTCGATGCATGAATATATATATATATATATATATATATATATATATATATATATATATGCAAATGACCTCTAGCCTAGTGGTTAAGAAAGATGCATGCGGCCCAAGTGGTCGGAGTTCGAGTCCCAGTGGAGGCGAGTTCGCCACAATTACCCATTGCTTCAAAAAATGGCGAACTCGCCTCCACTGGGACTCGAACTCTGACCACTTGGGCCGTATGCATCTTTCTTAACCACTAGGCTATATATATATATATATATATATATATATATATATATATATATATATATATATATATATATATAATATTGTACATCGAGCTGTGGTGTACCTGGTAACATCGCCGTGCATGTGGGGGGGCGGGCGGGGTTCAAGTCCTGGGGGACGCAGGCGCCGCTTTAGCTTACGGGTTATGGGTAGATAGGTGTAGTAGTAATATATATATATATATATATATATATATATATATATATATATATATATATATATATATATATATATATAATGTCCAGTCCGGGACCTCTAGTTCAAGTGGTTAAACTGAGACATATCCACCCAAGAGGTTGCTAGGACGAACACCTCTAACTCATGTGGTTAAGATGAGAAACATTCTTCTTGGCTAGGTAGGTTTGATTCCACATTATAACGCTATCTATAACAAATTTTATATAATTTAAATTTTTTCGTTAATTTATATATAGGCTGAGACATAGGCGGATCTGTTGGAATTATTCAATAATTATGGGGCCACACATGTAAAATTAATTGTGTTTGGGCTATCTAAATAATTAAGCCAAATTAAAGTGGTCTATATGGAAACTGGCTTAAGGATATAATTGTCATTGAATTAATGTGTAGATACCGGAGATAATTCTAATTTGATCAGGGGCCAAATTAGAAATATCACAACACATATATCTATATATATGTGTATTCATTAGGGTTATGGTCCCCAACTCATACGGCCACCAAGAGAGAGTTTTCTCTATTCTCTTCTGTATCCCCATCAACAAAGAGAGGAACAAAGATTTTATCTTTGTTATTAAGGGCCGTAGCGGGTTGGAAGATCGAACCCAATAAAGAGACGATCGCCTCAACATCCATCAAGTCTAGCAATGGATTCAGGTACGCTTCCGCAATCAATTTAATTTACGTTCTTCATCTCATGATGTCACACCCCAGAACCAGAATACTGGAGAGCGGGGGCAGACATAGCCAGCTACGTATATTAAAGTGCAACCCACATCGCTATACGATCACGACTGTCTAGATACATGAGGGTTTACTACAAGCCAACAGTCTCCTATGGTCATGAACAAGCATAGTGTCTCAATCACAAGCAAGTAAGTAAAGTCACAAGATGTATGATCATTAAATATACAATAATAAGGCATCCCAAATTTTACATATTCAGCTAATCATGAAGCTAGTCGTTACAAAATGTTAGGACTAGCAAGAGTTTAGTCATACATGATCAACCCTAGGATCTGTCAATCATGTTACAGCCCGTAGGCAGACAGTAAGTAAGTGCAATCGAACTAAACAGGTGCTCGTCGGCTAAATGCCTCAAAAGAATATGTTTACAATAGAGTGGAAGAGCCAAAAATAACCTACTCGTTGCCCTGGTTACGCCTGGTGTTCACCATCGGGTTGGAAAGTTGGTAGATCCTCGGGAGCTGCTCCAAAATCTGGCCATACAAAGCCAGCTGGGTCAGACCCCAGAAAGAGCAAGTGCCACAAAGAAAGCTTCACTTAGGAACTAAAACAAGCAATTAGCACAATGGATAATAAATTAATAATAAAGACGAAAATTAAGGAAAGGCATAACAGGTGATATACGACGAGATAACCATAGAACTATTCAGATAACCAGGTTACAACTCGTAAACCGAACAAGGACCGGAGTTGTAACCCTTCGTCTGAACAGAACTTGGAATTCTCACCATTTATCGGTAAAATAAATACAGCCATTCATGTCATGCAGTAATCTGGAACAGAATCAGGACACGACTAGACTGGTTGGACTCCATCCAATCATTTCACGGCCAAGCAAGAATTACGGTTTGATACTTTAACTAACTAGGGTTATCACAGGCCTAATTACTAGCAAGATGCAGTGAGATTACTCCACAGCCACAAGACCTGCAGACCATCCAGGTTATCCGGGTTGAAAGATTAGAGTTGAATTCAGGTGGATACATCGTCCAGGAAATGAATGTACCCTTAGGTAGCTTGAAGGGTGCAACACATGACAGTGTGCTGGAAATGTGCCCTACTCGACGGCAGGCTACAGATCCCAAGGCGTGCCCAAGTAACGGGATTGCCTGTAGCTGGGAGATCTCTTTATGACTAGTGTATTAATCTAGTTATTAGCCTTAGTCCATTTCAATAGGTACTCCTGACCGTGGTACTCAGGAGTCCCCTCCTAGACATGATGCAAGACAGGACTGGATTATTTGTACAAGCACAATCGCCCACGGTGTCCGGGTTAATTATACAGGTCATGTCATGTCAGGTAGCCATTGCAACAGCTTATCAAGATATATCATGTCAGGTTTTCATGTCAAATATATTGGTCAAGAGTGCGCCACGACGGGCCACTATCAGGTCATGTCATGTTTACTTGTCACATCGTGCCATGTATAATTGTCATTTCAATCATGTCAATCAGATCATGATTTATCAAGTTCAGGGCATAAAAATATACAATAGGGGTTTACAAGACATAGGCAAATAATAATAAAATAATAGTACACAGGGCTATTGGAGAGCCATGCGGCTCAGGCATATGCGGCCAGGAATAATCCCATACGGCTGGAGAGAGAACAGCCCATGCGGCTAAATAGGGTCAGGCGCATGCGGCCAAGGAGAGAATCCATGCGGCAGCAGCTCATGCGGCTGAGGGTCCAAAGCTCATGCGGCTGAGGAGAAGGAGACATATGCGGCTAGCGGGAAGATTGGGGTATTATGCGGCTGCAGAGGGAAAGGGTTCCTGCGGCTGAGAGCAAGTGGCTTGCATGCGGCTCATGAAGAAGTTCTCATGCGGCTGGGTCAAGTAAAGTCCCATGCGGCCAGCGGAAAGAGAGGGCGCATGAGACTAAGTCAGAGCATTCATACGACTGGAGAAGCGGGGTCCTATGCGGCTAAGGGAGGGCGCATACGGCTAAAAGGGTAGCGTCTCATGCGGCTAGGGAGGGCGCATGCGGCTAAAAGGGTAACGTCTCATGCGGCTCAAGAAGTGCAGGGTAATATACGGTTGGGGACTGATCGAGTTATGTGGCTAGATGAGTTCGACCCTCATTCGGCTCAAGAACTTCCAGCCATGCGGCTAAATAGAACACTTGCCGCATGAAATATTCATGCGGTCAAGTCAGCACAGTTCATCTTCTCCAAAATTTCAGAGAAGAAGAACACCATGAGCCCTAAGTTCTCAAGCTCCATAACTCCATCATCCGGAGCCCAAATCCGAACTTCCATCGGTCAAAATAGGGCAGAACGAGATTCTCTACAACATGGAACCATCAAAACTCAGAAATAACAAGATTAAGTAGATCAAAATCCAAGAAATCCGTAAATAAAATAGACTTAGATCTACAAGAATCTAGCCATGGAAAGTGAAAATGCCAAGTACTCAGGTAAATTAAAATGTTGTAAGAAAGAGAATAAAGTAATAAAATTGGAGTTCCTCCATGAAGCAAGTTGCACTTGCCTAGACCTCTCTCTCTCTCTCTCTCTCTCTCTCTCTCTCTCTCTCTCTCTCTGTGGTAGGTGAAGAAGTAAATGGAAGAAGAGTAATGAAGAGAGAGAAGGAAGAATGGTTAATAAATGGTAGTGGTGGTGGTAGGTAGGGGTTCACCCTTGGTTCGTAATCAACCAATAGCAATCCCAAACCGAACCAATCCAACCCGAACCAGGAATAAACCAAGCCATGAAGGAAGCTAAGCAAGGAATTAAGCAATACAAGATAAAGTATGTATACGTATTCTAAAATACGTAATACGAACCACAGGTATTACACATGAATCGACATGGCACAATAAAATTTTCTAACAAGTGGTATCAGAGCCATCCTGTTTGATTTATGAGGTCGAAGTTTTTGAATCTAATTTTTTATTGTTGTTCTGGAACCCTATAATTTATTTTAGGTTTTCGATTGTTCGATTAAAGTTTTTGTTTTAATGATCCGTCAAAGGAAGAACAAATTAGGTCAGCATATGCTAATTCGGATCTTGTGTTGTTGGTAAATTATATTCAGATCTAAACATTCACATTATGCCTACAGTTTATGGAAAGATAGGGTTCGGTTGTTTACAAAAAAAAAAAGATTTTTGGTGGTCGTATAATAATAGGATTGCTTCTAGCTGTCCTATTATACACATATGGTTAAGGCTCAATATTACAGCTAGCTACTCATCTGCTGGGTATTTATTTGCCAAACAAGCCTTCCAAAACAAACGATTTGTTTCCCTCGAGTGGACACCACTACTGATCCATTCGACTGACTCGTACTCCATCATTCTCTCTCGGCACCAGGTTGTCCAAGAAATCTACCTTCTAATCTTGTCTCCATGGCTACTGTGATCGATTGCCATAGTTGATGCCGACGAGTACTGTCGACTTTCGGAGTCTCCAGTGATTTTCCAATTAGAGCTGGAAAATTCATTAGAGAGTTCCATATACTAATAATATACCTCTCTTTATTTGAGCACTCTCTCCATTATATATAGAGGTTATTATTTGAGCACTCTATTTATTTTGTTGGTTGCTTAATTGTATTAGGTTGATAATGTACTTCTAATAAAGTACATTTTTTTAATTAAACAGATTTAGTATAAGTTGTTTTAGGCATATTTAAGGAATCTTGATAGTATTCATAATTTCTGTACAATAATGATCTCTCAATAAGATATGGAGACATGTGATGGTGACAGTATAAATTTTTCATTTATTAAATATGTATGAATATGTTTATTGTTGGACATGTGATAATATGGAATGCATATTTTAATTCATGCAAAAACAAATTCACATGCATATGATTAAAGAAGATATCTTTAAGATATATGATTGTTTTTCAAATTAAAATTAGGATTTTGTCTTCGGTAGATTATTTTATTTAAAATAATCCTTATAGATTATTTGATATAATCTGTTAATGCATATATTTAACCTTCTATAAATTATTCTATTTAAAGTAATCCTTATGCATTATTTGATATTATCTTTGGATGCATATCCTCCGTAGATTATTTTATGAATTTCGTTATAGTGATAATATCCAATTTTGCCAAATTGAAATTCATGATTATGCTTTTGATTACTTTATTTGAGTAATAATCTTATGAATATGCATGTATATAAAGTTTTGAAGATGATTCAATTTTGTAAAATTTAGTCAACATTCAATTTTTTTTGTGCCTTTTATGACAAGCAATAGTTGTCCAATATTCTAAGTAGACTCATTGAAACAAGATGTCGCCAAAGTGACCTCTCTTGCGTAGATAGTCTACGAGGGATATCGGATGTTTGTGTGTGCATATTCATGCGGGTATTAGCCGACCCAAAGGAAGGTTAATACTTGGCCAAATTGTACACATACTTGTGGTGCTAAATGTGTGACAATTATACGATTTACATGTGAATAATAACCCGATCCAAAGATAGGCTTACTATTTGACATGACTTATTGTCAACATTTGATCACTACACCAAGAGTACCACTTGCAGTTAATATCACTGTCCAAAGACTTGATATTAATGATGCACTAGATATCTTGAGACGGGGTTCACCATTATTTGAATTTGTTTGACTATTTTTTATTCTTTGGTTATTAATTAGATCATATTTGTTTATTTATTTTTTGTTCTTCTTACAGCTATTATTGCTACAATATCTGCTAATCTGAACTCAATTCCAATGCTTAACGGGACAAACTTCAAGGACTGGAAAGAGAACATATATATTGTTCTCGGCTGCATGGATCTAGACCTTGCACTCAGGATTGAGCGTCCCACTACTCCTAAGGATGACAGTTCATCTGGTGACAGAGCGAACTTTGAGAAGTGGGAACGCTCAAACTGCATGAGTCTAATGATCATAAAGCGCGGTATTCCAGAGACATTCAGGGGTGCACTATCTGATGAGGTTACTAATTCCAAACAATTCTTTGCTGAAATCGAAAAGCGATTTGCAAAGAATGATAAGGCGGAAACAAGCACACTTTTGTTGCGCTTGATTACCATGAAGTATAAAGGCAAAGGTAACATAAGGGAGTACATCATGGAGATGTCTCATATTGCTTCAAAACTTAAGGCACTTAAGCTCGACTTGTCGGTTGACTTGCTCGTTTATTTGGTATTGCTCTCACTTCCTACACAGTACAATCAGTTCAAGGTCAGTTACAACTGTCAAAAGGAAAAATGGACTCTAAATGAACTCGTTTCGTACTGTGTACGAGAAGAAGAGAGATTAAAGCAAGATAAAACTAAAAGTGCTAATTTGGCTACCACCCCTAAAGACAAGTATAAGGGCACTAAGCGAAAGAATACAGAAGCTACTAAGGGTCCAGTGCAAAAGAAACAACAAACTGAGGCCAATGGTTGTTTCTTTTGTGGTAAGCCTGGACACATAAAGAAGGAATGTACAAAGTTCCACGCATGGCGTGTAAAGAAAGGGTTGTCAGATCTACCGAAAGCCAATTGATGGTGAAAGATACATCTATGTGGGAGACGGCAAGTCGGTAGAAGTGGATGCAATAGGACAAATTTTGGATATTAGTTATTATTGGATTTAATATAAAATTTCATCTAAAGCTTTTATTGTACCGTCTTTTAGACGAAATTTAGTTTCAGTTTTCTTGTTTGACAATCTTATTTATCATTGTTCATTTGGGAACAATAAAGTTTGATCTATCTTTAAATTCAAAATAATGTTGGTATTATTATTATTTTTATTTTAAATGTTTGTGACATGCTATTATCACTTGAAACTATTGCGTCCTATAAAGAAACCTTGCATATGGAACCACGTGGTACTAAACACAAAATTAAAGAATTTTTTTTAGACGAGAAGTGTAATTTTTTTTTGAGGATGTTGAGTTTGGGGGAGAAATAAAGTCAATGACATTGTCTTTGAGGAGGAATCGATTGCGATTCCTACTATCACTTTTGACGATGTGCAAGATTTTGCACCTGTCATTGATCAAGAAGTGAATTCGGAGCCTCAATAAGACAATGTCGAATTACCTCTATAAGTCGATGTTGAGCTACCTCAACAAGACAACATAAAGGTACCCCCCCATTCAAGATAAGGTAATTATTTCTGAGGAACAAACTTAACAACCTCAAGAGAAGAGGAAGGGATTGTTTTTTTTTAAAAAGAGACTTTCTCTTCGGTTTCCTTGAAAGACTCTTTTAAACCAATCATAGTACTTGTTGTACATTTTAATATTGAGTTATATCAAATGGATGTCAAAACGGTATTTTTCAATGGTAACATTGACGAAATAATTTATATGGTGCAACCATAAAACTTTGTGTCAGAAGACCCAAAGAATATGGTTCGCAAACTAACAGGATCTATTTATGGACTCAAGCAGGCTTCTCGTTAAAGATACTTTGAGTTTTAACAAGTGACTATCTCGTTTGGTTTTGGGATAAACATTATTGAAGATTATGTGTATCACAAAGTTCAGTGGGAGTAGAAATAATTTTCTGGTTTTGTATATTGATTAAAGTATTCAATACAAACCAGGTTACACCTCTCGTCAAATGAGACAAATTCGGTCTCAATCAAGTGCCCTAAGATTAGCCTTAAAATTAAGAAAATATAATAGATTTTTCCTTCATAATGAGTTGTAGGGAGTCTAATGTATGCTCAAGTATATACACGTCAGGATATTGCATATATATTAGGATGTTAGGCAGATATTTAAGCATATATGGATGGATCATTGGGTAGCAGCCAAACTACTTAAGTAATTAATAGAGAACAAGAAATTATATGCTCTTTGTAGGAGATGGAATAATTCTGGAGATCATAAGGTATTCCGACTCCGATTTTGTTGGATGCTAACACAGCAGGAGATCCACATCAGGTTATGCTGACTAATGGAGATATATTTTTGGATGAGTGTCAAACATGCACTCATAATTTCTTCCACCATGAAAGCAAGGTTTATAACATGCTGTGGGGTATCTATTCATGGAATATGGTTGCGAAATTGTCACAAGGCTGCGTCTACAGTACGGTGTTGAAAGACCACTTAAATTATGGTGTGACAATAAATCAGCAGTAATGTATTCCAAAAACAACAGAAACTTGTATAAGTCAAGGATATTGACATAAAGTTTCTAGTTGTGAAGGAAAGAATTCAGAATGGTTATAGTGTCCATATAGCACATTAGGACAAACTCCATGTTAGCGAATCCGCTCACAAAAGCAATATCACCCAGGGTCTTTCATGAGCATACTGCTCATATGGGTGTTAATTAAGAATATGGCAATATAGTGGGAGTTTGTATTTTATGTATTTGGGTGATTTTGGACACATCTATGTATTAAAGTATTTTGGATATTTATCTGATCAGATATATGGAAATTCAGTTCATTCTGTTTTCATTATGATAAAGTATTGATCTCATTAAAGTTAAGGAGGAGCAGTTGGAAATAGACATGTATTGATCACATTGCGTGTAATTTTCATGCTACGCATCCATGATTGATCTATGTCGTTTAGCTATATTGGTATATATGACCATTGATGGTTTAGTTACGCTATATGTGACGAATGCCGCTTTGATCCTATGTTGATATGGTTAATGGACGAGATTGTCCGGATATACCCTAAGGATTAAGATATCAATTTATGAGCTCACTAAGGTTAACACAATTATAAGGTTACATATGTGGCCCAGTGGGAGATTGTTGGAATTATTCAATAATTATAGGGCCACACATGTAAAATTAATTGTGTTTGGGCTATCTAAATAATTAAGCCAAATTAAAGTGGTCTATATGAAAATTGGCTTAAGGGTATAATTGTCATGGAATTAATGTGTAGATACCGGAGATAATCCTAATTTGATGAGGGGCCAAATTAGAAATATCACAACACACATATCTATATATATATGTGTATTCATTAGGGTTATGGTCCCCAACTCATACGGCCAGGGTTTTCTCTATTCTCTTCTGTATCCCCATCAACAAAAAGAGGAACAAAGATTTCATCTTTGTTATTAAGGGCCGTAGCGGGTTGGAAGATCGAACCCAATAAAGAGACGATCGCTTCAACATCCATCAAGTCTAGCAATGGATTCAGGTACGCTTCCGCAATCAATTTAATTTACGTTCTTCATCTCATGAATCGACATGGCACAATAAAATTTTCTAACAGGATCTACTGGTGAGCTGGGGTGGGCTCCAGCCTACCCAACCAATCAGCCAATCAAAATATGTTTTTTTAAATATGGTCTCCAACTCTTACCTTCATAACAGCTAGAGATAGTTGTAGACTTACGGCTCCCATCCCATCTCCTCGCCCAGACAGCTAGGGATAGAAGTAGACTTGCGGCCCCCATCTCCTCACTCGGTCGGTCCCCAAGGTTAATCTTCTTGTGGTCATTTTTATCCTTTCAGCTAGCTATGGTGAAAGATGTATAGTTTCTAAACGTAGAAATATTTGTTTCCAGTTTCTTCTGTTGAAGTTGAAGAAGAGGACTTGGAACCTACTAATCCGGAGATTTGTAGCTA
This sequence comes from Iris pallida, assembly GCA_029216955.1. Taxonomy (NCBI): domain Eukaryota; kingdom Viridiplantae; phylum Streptophyta; class Magnoliopsida; order Asparagales; family Iridaceae; genus Iris; species Iris pallida. The sequence continues at coordinate 11,773,783 of JANAVB010009198.1, read as the reverse complement.
TGGAAGTGTCCGGGAGGCAAGGATTCTAGAAAATTAAGGTTGGTTTTCCTAAATAATTTACTGAAGACTTTGTTCCTTAACACATTGCCCTAATTTGAAGGCATGGTTGGCGGCTCAATCATAGAATCGAAGAGCTTTGGGTCTTTGTTTCCTCCGCCAAACCTGTCAAAGGTCTTATTAGATAAGGATGCCGGACTTGTCAACCCCACGACAGCGGCCGGAGCGTATGAAAGGACTTTCTAGTGACTCAGATGCCTCGGTTCGCGCAGGTGGAGTTGTAATTTTTTTCTGCTTGATATACTAATACTATAAATTTTTGTTCTAACACTTGTGTGTTGTTTAATACTTCTTTTTATTGTGTTGTGTGGAGAGAGTTTCAAACGGAACCGGCTAAGAGGATATTGTGGATCGCCTTAGCAAAGCGAGGGGGGCGCCTATGATTCTGTTTACTGGATTTGCTGCCATTTTTGTAGGTCGATTACTTTGTTTCACTCCACATCTACAATGTAAATTTTTATGTCATGTTCCTTATTTGAAGCTGCACTAGTTAAATTATTAATTATGATTGTGAAGAACTATTATTGCTACAATCGATTGTGTATATAAAACTACTACTCAAGTAGAGAGTAACAAGGAAGAATGCGAAGAATATGAACCAACTTAATAAGCGGTACGCAGCATAGTCCCCTAGGTTTTGCTTTGCATAATAGGCTATGGACCCAATTACACTAAATATTCAACATACTAGATATTGTTAATGGCACATAGATAGTATCTCCTCCTCTCGAATACTAAATTTTAATAGGCCAAGAAGACAGAACCAAAAATTTTATCCACGTAATTTTAGATCATGTATCATTTGAAATCTCGGATAAATTTTTGTTAGGACACTTTAAATTCAGTCCCGGGTAAACCAAAATCTTGGCTCCGCACTTGGGCTGAGAGGATCTCAATATTGCTAACTGTCACAGGGTCACCTTTAATTGGACAAGCATTGAGCAAATTTTGTGTGTGTGTGTGTCAGTCTTTAATTGGACAAGCATATTGAGCAAGTTGTGTATGATGGGCGGACATGATTAAACGCTTTAGGTAATTGTGCATGCCCATCTTGGAGAGGGAGGAGTAATTTGGATCTCTATGTTGGCATATTGCAACTGTCACCTTTAATTGGACAAGCACTTAGCTAGTTGTGAATGATGGATGGACGTGACTAGCTTCAAATGCCTTTGCCCTTTCTTTAGCTTCAAATGCCATTGCATCTTCTTTCTTTCTCTTTGCTTTTCTCAGTCACTCTACTGTCGTTTCCATCAAATGATGGAAGACAGCACGAAGACTGTTATCACTTATCATTGGGATGGAGTGCATGTGCATGCATAGACACCCTGGAACCCTAGTTGGGGTCTAAGGAATTTTTACAAAGACAAGAAAGAATTTCATCTAGTGGTAGTGGTAGTGGTAGTGGTAGTGGTAGTGGTGAGACATGCAGTCCAAGTGATCAGGAGATCGATTTCTGGCGGAAGCGTTCGCTACAATTATCTTCTTTTATATATATATATATATATATATATATATATATATATATATATATATATATATATATATATGTGGAAAAAAAAAACTTTAGGATGAGAAGGCTCGATTTTTTTTTTTTTCAACCTCAGGATTAACACAAAAGCTACGAAAGATTAGGCGCAATATTCCATCTATTTGCTTGCAATAACAAATATATTCCATCTATTTGCTTGCAATATTCACAGAAGTGAAAGATTAGGTTCTCATACTACACACAAAGTTCATTTGCTTGCAATGTTGCCTCAAATCCTATAAGCATGTAATATTCAAACTTCTCATGCATATGTCTACTACATCAATCAAGACAGGTATCTACTCACATTAATCTCTATGTTCACTACACTGCAGAAGAAAATGTAAAGTAACTCACCAGCAAATGTAATATAGTAATTAATTAGGTTCTTCATCTTCCTTTCTTAACTTGGAATGAACCGTCTTTCTATTTCGTCTTTTTCCTCTACATTTCTATATACATGCCAAAATATCGAGGGACAACAAATCAATGCCATGTTTATGTCGCTTTATCCATATTGTGGTCGTGTCCATGCAACATAGATTCTCATTTGTACTTACTGAAGTATATGGCTGATAAGAGTAGCAACTTTCTATATTAGAAGTAACTTCATATATTTTCGGTGTTTGAACTTTGAAACCATTGTCTAAGTTTCGAAAAGTGGCCACCAGGGGGCGATCCAGTGGTTGGGGTTGGAGAAAGATATTGGGAAGAAATAATCCGTGGCAACCATATTCATTAATGGTGTCGTAATTTGAATTGCATGGATTGTTGAAACTTATAATCCCAAATATCTGGTATTAGATTATTCTTTTATCCATATTGCATAGTTGTTATGTGCAGATTGAACAAATGGGTCGCGTTGTTAATGAGCTGGATACAATTCATTTCTACATTAAGAAGGCTACTCAATTGGTGAAGGAGCTTGCTAGACAGGTAATGCCTTGTCATCTGCACTTTGTATAATTTATCATCATTTCATGGTTTGACAAAGCCAAACTTTGCTTTCAGGTGACCACTGATAAATGCATCATGGCCTTTTTGTTTCTAATTGTTTATGGTGTTATTGCAATCATTGTTGTGAATGTGATCTCTCTCTCTCTCTCTCTCTCTCTCTCTCTCTCTCTCTCTCTCTCACACACACACATATACATATGCACACATGTTTTATCTTTTGTAGGGTACATGTGCTGTGGACACAGGTCTTCATGTGACTAAGTTGAAGCTAAAGTGTGGGATGTTTTCATGTGGATAGTTTTGATAAAGCTAAAGTGTACTCTATATTGGATACTCTATATATTTTAAGAAGATGTATATGGCCTGAGAAATGTAGAATGATAGCTAAAGTACTCTATTTTGAGACAATGGAATGTAGTTAGATAAAGTACTCTATATCTGTGAGATATTGATGTACCCTATTTTGAGACAATGAAATGGAGATTAATGGTACTTTATATTAAATTTCAAAGTTTTGTTGTGAATATGGTTCAAAGTGGTTATTTTCGAATTGAATTGAGCAGTGTTTGGAATGTATAACATGCAGTATAGAGCGTTATAAATGTGATACAATGACCATTCATAACGCTTTCAAATTGTCCTGACTTCTAAACCATATTAACTATTCATAACGGTTTTACATAAATATCCATAACGCTTTGAAAATAAAACGTAGCAGAAATCCAACCTATTAATGACGTTTTCGGAAGAATTATCTATAACGCTTTGAAAAACATTTATAACACCCGATTTCATAACGCTTGGATTAAGAAAAAAAAGCGTCATATTTCTTAATTAATGACGGTTTTTAGCCGTCATTAAAAGGTATTTTTGTTGTAGTGATTTTACAGGCATTCTCCAACGGACAGTAGAGTTACTGTCAATTAACCAGCCAATAAAGCACAATTAATGCTAATTAACCAACCAATAAAGCACAATTAAAAATGGACGTTACAAATACAAAACAAATGAAAAAAAATATGGTTCAAAGAAACTGGATAAGATTCAAAGTGTCCAAATATTTCAAAGAAGCAACAAGGAGTAAAGTAATATATGCTCAAACAAGTTCCCCAACCCAGCCAATGTGAGACTATAAAAATAGGAAGATCAACTTTTGCTCATGTGTGTGAGCACAAACACGCACAACCAACAAAATCGACAGTAACCACCTAGCTTGTCCCAACTATTTGAAGGCAGACCTTTAAAATCCCCTTTTTGTCAACCATTACTTGGAAGATAGCATCTAAAAAAAACTATGGAAGATACACCTACTCGTACAGTAACGAGCTATATCGTCTTTATAGATATATATATTTTAGGATTACTTATACTAACTCTATCTAAATTGTAGGTTTATATATAACACTAGGTACCCTAACTTTCAGGTCTCGTTTGGTTTGTTGGGCGCATGCGGAAGCATTTGCCAACTCACCTGATTAAAACCAACTCCCGTCTAATGGACATCGAGCACAAGATGAAGACAAGTATAAGGCGGTGACATACGTCACCTGGATAAATCATAACCTTTAATAACTCAGATGAAATTACAAGATTGACAGAACTTACGTTGAACCCTTTGCCCTAATAGGTTCAACCCCCTTACCACTCTCAAGAAGAAAAACAGAAGATTACAATTGAGATCACTCACCAACTCATAGGAATCTCCCTAACCGAAGTTGACGACTCATCGATTAAATCTTCTTCTTCCTTCTGTCTTGGATAGCGAAGTCCTAAGAGCAAAGTACGAACTTTCTTTTAGATTTTCTTGTGGAGGAGCACCATGAATCTTCACTTTGTGTCGTGCTTTGTTCCTCCACCCCCACCCCATATGTATAGAATAAGAAAATCATATTTTAGGTCATAAAATGATTTCTTAATTAGGAAGTCCTCAAATAAGAATTCTATTACACCTAAAATAGCCCATCAATATCCTATTTTAGATAATAATAGGATTTCCTAAAATAAGAATCATATTATATCTAAAATGGCATAACACCAATTATGGACATCTAAATCTAATCAAATCAAATATTTAACTAGATTTGGATTCCACAAATATGTTGTTACCAAATCCAGACTGGACTCCAATAATCTCTCCATCCAGTCTGATGAGAGAGTATTGACCCCATGGATCCTCAACTGGACTCCATGCATATCGTCCCGCGATAGAGTTCCTCCTCCCCCATGCCACTGATCTTCGATCCCCCGACCTGCTTTGCATCTTCCTTTGTCTCCAGCTCCTCGACCGTCAAGTCGATACTAGCTGCCATGTGTAGCACCTCCGGTACCACTGGGATCCTGCCGATATCAATGACATGACCAAAATCAAAGTCCCTGACGATCAGCCTCACCGTAAGTCTCGTCCGCCTGTCCCCGACTTCGATCTTCCGCCTTCTCTCCACCACTTTCAAATTCTTAGGGTTTCTAGAATTTTTGGGAAAGAATGCCTAAGTTTAATCCCTTCAAGAGGAAAAAGACCAATGCCAGTGAAGAGGCATCGTCTTCGGATCCGCATACGGATTCCCTCTTTTCTCCGGTCCAATCGGATGACGGTACATCGGATGAGTTTTACTTCAAAACTTCCTTATGGGATGCCGATTTCATTATGCGTACTATCTGTACCGGATCAACGATTAAATGGACTGTCTTTTCTGACCACCGCCCTTACTTTGAGGCATTAGGGTTACAACCCTTTGTTACCTTACAATTTTCTATTGCTACTAATACCATTAGATTATTCTATTGTAATTTCGTGTTTGACACTTTTACCGCGAGAACACGTGTCGGAGGGATCGATATCGAATTCACTGATGAAACGTTAGCGAAAATCCTTGGTATTCCAAACGAAGGTGCCCCGTTCGATGACATCACTGATTTTGATTTTTCCGATGGTACGACTCTCGTTAGTTTCAAGAATGAGCTTTGTGCGCCCGCACGTGCTCGTCATGGAAAGTTCAAGGCTAATAACTTGAACTTGTTTAAATACGAATTACATCGCATCATCTATTCCACTTTACTTCCAAAATCCACTTCCAAAGATGATGTCACTTCACTTGAGCTTTCTGTTCTATATCACATTCTTAAGGGGATTCCTTTTTATGCCCCTAAGACTATCATTCAGATGATGGGTAGATGTCACGGAAGAGACCGCAATCTCTCTTATGCGATGCTCATCCCATGCATCTTTCATAGATTTGACATTGACCTATCTACTTGTGCTGTTGACCCTGAACCCAAGTTCCTCAAACTCTCTCGTCGCAACATTGCCACTGTTTCTCCACCTACTGCACCTACTCCTCCTGCACCAACTCTCACAGCATCTGGTCCTTCTCATTCTTACCCTATGACATTTGAGAGTATTCATCAATACCTGTCAGATCTGCAGTTATTCTTTGTTGACACTTCCAGGGAACATGAGTTTTGTGACGTGACTCGGTTCCAGGCTATTGCCAACTCCTTCGCCGATCTGAGATTTGTGCAGACGGGTCACTCTGCTAGCTCTCTACATCGAGACCCTTCTGTTTCTGGCTACCGTATTGATGATGAGGTGGTTCACTCTCTGTTCCAGCCAGGGAACGCTTACGATTGGTATCGTACTACTGGTGCCACTCCTCATACTTCTGAAGCTGTTACTTCTGGAGCTGGTACTTCTGGACATGCTGGCGCTGCAGCTGACGATGATGATAAGGATGATGATTTTTGAGATGTTACATATTGAGACTGATACTTTTGTCTTATGTTTACTTAGAAATGCTCCGACATTCCAAGATATTATCAGCACTCTTTTAGTTATTATTTATGACTCTTCATAGACATGGTTTTTATTATGCCTCAGTTTGGCATACGTTTCACTTAGTTTATTATTCAGCATTTTATTTGTTTCAGCTTTACTATAGCATTACTTTTTTTGCTTCCATGTAAACTGCCTGTGACAAATACCATGCCCGTGTTGTTTATACAATATCCTTTTAACTGTTTATACCATACCTGTGATGAATGTTTTATATTTTTTTTTGTGTTTCTTCACTGTGTGTTACTTATGCATTTATTGCGGGGGAGCTTTCTCTTTTGCATTTATTTTGCTAAGTGACAACGGGGGAGAAATAGATCTAACATCTTCATGAATACAGGTTATGAACAATTTTTCTTATACATTTTTGGATTGATCCAAACTTAGATGTTATATCGGCAAAGGTTTGTCAATTATCAAAATGGGGAAGATTGTTGGCCTATTGGTCATGGTCAAATCTGAATTTAATAATTGATCAAACTCTGTCTCGATATAAATGCAAGTCAATTCAGATGTTTACCTACGACGTTTTGGACACTGCTCAACGATGGATATCTACTATGTTCAAGACTGAAGTCGTTTGCCATTCAGAATGTATTTCCTTCAAAGCAATATAATTTTTTATTTTATTGAGTCTAGGAATACATTGTACACCAAGTCGTACTGGCAAATAGGCCGTCCGGAATTGTTTTTCAAAACTGACCTCTCTTTAAAAATGACCTATGTTTTTGAAAAACATCATTTTTACAAAAAGTTTCTCAAGGACATTGCAAAAAGCCAAATTGATTTTTCTCAAAAATGAATTGGCAGAACCGTAGCAGAACTCGGCCAGAGTTCGGCCAAGATGAACGTTAGTGAACGTTTGATTTTAAACTTGGTCACCCTTCAGTTGTGATTTGTTACAAAGAGTTCTGTCCAAATTCTGCCCGAATTCTGTCAGAGTTCTGTCTTTGAAAAAAACTATAAATAGATGAGTATTTCGATCATTTAAAATCACCAATTCACTTTCAATCTCTTCTCTTCAAAAGCTTACATTTCTTCCAAAGAGTTCTAAAAAGATTTCATTTTCAAATCCCAAGCTAGTTACAATCCTCTAGTCGATTTGCCAGTACGGTGCGGTCTAGAAGTTTCAAGAGCGATTGTAATCAGAGGCTTGATAGAAGATACTACTGTTCACAATTGAAGTTGGTCGAGTTCTTCGTATCAAAGTTCGCGTCTATGGAAGTTGCAAGGACTTCATATGAAAATTTGCGAGATTTTCCAATAGTGGATTCAACTGGAAGCTAGAGTTCTTCCGACTGGACTAGTCCTCACAAGAGGAAAACCAGTATAAATCTCGGTGTTTGCGTTTGCCTTCTGATCACTTTTTATTTCTGTCATTTACTTTGTGATTAATTTTATATCTGTGATCTAACTGCTAACAAGATTTTTAATTAGCAATATTCTGCTGCCTACTCTATTCATTCCCCCTTTAGAGTATTCTGCTTTAAGATTTCGTTTCTACAATTGGTATCAGAGCAGGCTCTCCATCTAGAGGTATTATATTCTGATCCCAATTGTTACTACAATTGGTATCAGAGCGGATTATATAGGTAAAGCAAGGTAAAATTGCATCTATATTCAATTTTTATATAGATCACAGCATTACACATGGCAACTGTAAAATTCATAAGTGAAGGCCAAGCCATAAACAGACCTCTACTGTTTGATGGCACAAACTACACTTATTGGAAAACACGTATGAGTTTCTTTCTGAAATCTCTTGATTTTGACTTATGGTCTGTAGTTATTGATGGCTATAAAAAGTCTCCTCGTATTAATGTTGATGGTGTTTTAGTTGAAAAAACTCATGACAAATATACAGAGAAGGAAAAAAAAAGGCCAGTCTTGACGTACGTGCTATTAACGCTTTATTTTATGCTTTAGACAGAACTGAATTCAACAGGGTGTCTACTTGCACAACATCAAACGAAGTGTGGAAACTTCTCGAAGTAACCCACGAAGGAACAAAATAAGTCAATAAGTCAAAGATCAGCAGACTTACTCAGGAGTACGAGACGTTCAAAATGAAGCCAAGTGAATCAGTCACTCAGATGTTTACAAAATTCTTGGATATTGTAATCCTCTGTCTTTACTAGGCAAGGATTACAGTAATCATGAGAAAATTCACAAACTTCTACGAGCCCTTACAAAGAACTGGATTCCAAAGGCTACTGCAATAATTGAAGGAAACAACCTCTCAACAATGTCTCTAGAAACACTCATGGGTAAGCTACTCACTCACGAGTTAGAACTTCAAGAATTTGAAGATGCTACACCAAAAGAAAAGTCAGAGAAGACGATCGCTTTCAAGGCTCAACATAGAAGAACCATCGAAGATGATTCTGACGATAGCGACTCTGACTCTGAAGATCAAGTTCTTCTGGTAAGAAAATTCAAAAAGTTCATGAGATTTAACAGGAGAACAAAAGACAGCAAAGACAATAACAACAACGAGGAAGATCCTATTTGCTACGGATGCAAGAAGAAAGGACACATAAAGGAAGATTGTCCCTCAGCATCATCATCAAAGAAAAGCAGCAAATATGACAAAGGCTACCTGAAGAAATCTACATCAAGAAAGTACGCCAACACAAGCATATGGCATGAAAGTGAAGACAGCGACTCAGAAGATGAACAATCAGATGACGCTGCAAATGTGTGCTTGATTGCTTGCGATCAGGTAATCACTAATCCTCTATTTGATCCTTATGATAATTTCACCTTTGAGTAACTAGGAGAGGCTTTCAGTGAACTGTTAGATGATTACAGGAAACTGCGTAGTAAATATGAAACCTCTAAGAAGGTACTCAAAGAGTACAAAGGTAAAATAGGAAGACTTACCGACCAATTAGATCATGTTAGAAATAATGACTCTTCAACTGAGTCTGGTGAGCTTTCTTGTATTAAATTATTGTTACACGAGACTGTTAAGCTATCCGAAGAAAAAGACCAAACTATTATCCAGTTAAAGGAAGACCTATCTAAGGAGAGAAAGAGTCTCCAGTGTGCACAGGTCAGATTAGAATCACTCACATCTGACTATACTAGATTGTATGACACTTCCAAAAAGTTGGAAATTAGTTTAGAAAAATAGCCTGAAGTTGCTGCTTCCTATTCTAACACATGTTAATTACCGAATCATCGGAACACGTCCAATACTGTCAGACCAAACCATACCAAAACTATGCCCAAAAAGACTAATAGGCATGCATTCTTCTATACTAGAAAACCAAAACCTACCAATCATGCACCTTATACTACTTTCAACACTCAACATGCTAAATGTCATTATTGTGGCCTCATTGGTCATATATCTTCTGCATGTAGAATCAGAAAGTTAGTAGATTTAAATGTTTATGCATGGATACCGAAAACTAACCAGTCAGGACCCTACAAGGAATGGGTACCAAGAGTTTTATCTGTAAATTATTTTGTAGGTGGGACGCCCTTCACATGCTAGGAGCAAATGGATCCTCGACAGCGGTTGCTCACGGCACATGACCGGTGACGCTTCATTATTCGCAACACTGTCGAAGAGGAATAAAGAAGGATACGTCTCCTTCGGTAATAATTTAAGAGGGTACATAATCGGTATCGGTGACATTGGTAAGACTCCCTATCCAGTGATTAAAGATGTTTGTCTAGTTACCGAGTTAAAACATAATCTGCTCAGCATAAGCCATTTAGCTGATCACGGATATGGTATTAACTTCATAAAAGATAAATGTACTATAGTTTTTTTGAAATCACACGCACACACACAATTGGGGGGCTCGAACCTTGTCGGCCCCTCCGGATGTCCGCTCTAATACCACTAGGCTAGAGAGCTCGGACAATGTACTATAGTTGATAGTTCAACTAGTAGTACTATATTTGAAGGTATTAGGGAAGACAATATATATGTTTTCTATTTGTTGAAAGATGCTAACAAAGCAGGTAGATGTTTGATGGCCAAAACCGTTGAGAGTCAACTATGGCATATGAGGCTCGGTCATGCAAACATTGATACAATTTCAAGATTATCTACGAAAACGTTGGTACGCGGCTTACCGTATATTTCTTTCAAGAAGGATATGGTATGTAGTGAATGTGAAAAGAACAAAGCTACCAAATTTGCATTCAAATCCAAGAACGCTGTAAGTACCACTAGACCTTTACAACTGTTGCATATAAACTTATTTGGATCAAGTAGAATTGCTAGTCTAGGTGGTAAGTTATATGCATTTGTCATCATAGATGATTTCTTTAGATATATATGGGTTTATTTTTTTGCACGCAAGAATGATGCATTATCAGAATTCGTCACCTTTTGCAAGAAAGTACAGAATGAAAAAGGGTTAATGATTACTCGTATTCGTAGTGATCATGGCGGCAAATTTGAGAATGCAAAATTCAAGCAATTTTGTGACACACACGGTTATTTGCATGAATTCTCTTGCCCTAGGACTCCACAACAAAATGGAGTTGTGGAACGTAAGAACAGAACTCTATCTGAAATGGCTAGAGTAATGTTAAACCAGTTTAGTCTACCTAGATACTTATGGGCTGAAGCTGTAAATACAGCATGCTATATTCTCAATAGGGTTCTAATTCGACCTATATCGAAGAAGACTCCCTATGAACTATGGATTGATAGAACACCAAATGTTTCTTATTTCTAAATCTTTGGTTGTAAATGTTTTATTCTTAATACTAAAGATAATTTGAGTAAATTTGATAAAAAGGCCGATGAAGGTATATTTTTAGGTTATGCAGCAAAGAGCAAAGGATACAGAGTCTTCAACAAAAGAATCATGATCATTGAAGAATCTATCAATGTCAAGTTTGATGAGCTAAATCAACACTTAGACGATGATGACAATGAAGACATAATCGTACCAAGTACAGCTACTGCAAAACCTTCACATAAAGATACAGAACTATCACATCAAGCATCAGATGAACCTCCAAGCAAAGAAGCCGGAACTAGCAATCATGAGACTACACCAAAAGAGATGAGATTCTTGGCTAATCATCCAAAGGACTTGGTAATTTGTGAGATTACCAAGGGTGTAAGTACTCTTTGCTATAATAAATATATAGCTTCTTGTGTTGCTTTTGTCTCATAGTTTGAACCCAAAAATATTGATGAAGCATGTAGTGATAATTTTTGGTTAGATGTTATACAAGAGGAATTAAACCAATTCAAACAGAATCAAGTTTGGGAACTTATTCCCAAGCCCATTAATCATTCGGTCATTGGCACCTGATGGATATTTCGAAACAAATTGAACGAGAATGGTTTAGTGACTCGTAATAAGGCTCGACTCGTAGCTCAAGAATATAATCAAGAAGAAGGTATCGACTACGATGAGACTTATGCTCCAGTTGTGAGATTAGAATCCATTCGCATGTTATATACATTTGCATATTTTCATAATTTTAAGTTATTTCAAATGGATGTCAAAAGCGTATTTTTAAATGGTTTTATAAAAGAAGAGGTTTATGCAGCTCAACCACCCGGTTTTACTGATTTCAAATTTCTTGAATATGTTTTCAAGTTGATGAAAGCCTTATACGGTTTGAAACAAGCCCCTCGTGCTTGGTACGATCGTCTAAGCTCTTTTTTACTTGATAACGATTTTTCAAAGGGAAAGGTTGACACTACTTTGTTTATAAAATTTTTGAATAACAATATTCTTTTGATTCAAGTCTATGTAGATGATATTATCTTTAGATCTACTGATGAATCTCTTTGTCAAGAATTTTTAACGTGTATACAGAATGATTTTGAGATGAGCATGATGGAAGAGCTGAAATTCTTTCTCGGACTGCAAATCAAACAAACCAACAATGGGACGTTCATAAATCAAGCAAAGTACACAAAGGATCTATTAAAGAAGTTCGACATGGAAGCAGTCATGCCACTTAGCACTCCAATGGCGACTTCAACCAAGCTTGATATTGATGAACAAGGCAAACCTGTCAACATACGTAAGTATCGAGGTATGATCGATAGCTTACTGTATTTAACTGCTAGTCGACCAGACATTATGTTTAGTGTTTGTTTATGTGCACGCTTTCAAGCTAATCCTAAGGAATCACATCTGTGCGCAGTTAAGCGTATCTTCCGATACCTTAAAGGCACTTCTTCTGTCGGCTTATGGTATCCCAAAATTACATTATTTGACCTAATCGGTTATTCTGATACTGATTTTACCGGATGCAAAGTAGATAGAAAAAGCACCAACGATACATGTCATTTTCTAGGAAAAGCTATAGTCTCTTGGTTTAGTAAACAGCAAAATTCTGTTGCATTATCAACAACCGAGACTGAGTATATCGTCGCAAGACGTTGTTGTGCACAAATTTTGTGGATGAAACAAACTTTAGAATACTATGGATTGCATTTTACACACATACCCATTTTCTGTGACAACACTAGTTCTATTAATTTAACTAAGAATCCATTATGTCACTCTCGTACTAAACATATCGAGATTAGACATCACTTTCTTAGAGATCATCAACAAAATGGAGATATAGACCTTGTATACATAGACACTCAGAATCAATTAGCTGACATACTCACAAAACCTCTAGCGGAAGATCATTTCGATTATTTACGTCGAGAATTAGGCATTTTTGTCACTCCCCAATCCTGGAATACGTATTTTAATACATAAACCGATAAATTGTATTTACCTTGAATTTATACTATATTTATTATGATGTATTTCTTCATGCATTTTCCAAAAATATTCGACAAAATATTATTTCCTAATTTATTTTCTGCATTTGGGCCTACAGTTTTGGCTCATTTGGGTAACCTATTCTTGGTTCACCAATGGGTCATCATGAACCCTTTGGTTCATCATGAACCCATGGGTCCAAGAATTCTATATATATAACTCATCTCCTTCTCTCTCCTCTCATTTACTTCTTCTCATTTACTTCCTCCACCAACCAAGGCAAGTACCAACTTGCTCAAGAGAAGGATCCATAATTTTGTTAATGATTCTTACAAAACTATTTGCCAAAATATGTTCTTCTCCTCAATCTATACTAGTTTAGAACTTGAAAATTTCTATTTTGAAACTTTAATTTTTGTAGATCTAAGTTTTAATCATTTTCGGATTTCCTTAGTTTTGATCTATTTTCGTTGAAGTTTTGTGGGTTTTGATGCTTCCAGGTGGAAGAGAATTCCATTTCACCCAAGTTGGAACTTTGGAAATCCGGATTTGGAGTTCGGATGACCAAGTTATGTTGTTTTTGAAGTTTTGGGTTCTGCCATAGTGTTCTTGCTGTTTGGAGAAGACAGTGAGCAGTGTGCAGAGCTTCTTAGCTCACGCACACTGAGCTACGCGCGCTCTTTAGCGTTGCGTACGCAGACTTAGGTACGTTTCCTGTTGGAAGCGTGTCTCCCCTTGAGCTTGCGTGACTTTTCACGCAGCTCTTCCCTTGAGCTTGCGTGACTTTTCACGCAGCTCTTCCCTTGAGCTTGCGTGACTTTTCACGCTGCTCTTTCCCTTGAACCTGCGTGAATTTTTACGCAGCTCTTCCCTTGAGCTTGCGTGACTTTTTACGCAGCTCTTCCCTTGAGCCTGCGTGACTTTTCACACAACTCTCCCCGTAGCGTGCGTGACTTTTCACGCTGCTCTTTCCCTTGAGCCTGCGTGACTTTTCACGCAGCTCTTCCCTTGAGCTTGCGTGACTTTTCATGCAGCTCTTCCCTTGAGCCTGCGTGACTTTTCACACAGCTCTCCCCGTAGCGTGCGTGACTTTTTACACTGCTCCTTTCTTTGAGCCTGCGTGACTTTTCACGCACGCTGCCTTGTGTAAGCCTGCGTGACTTTTCACGCACGCTGCCTTGTGTAAGCCTGCGTGACTTTTCACGCACGCTACCTTGTTGTGCGTATGCTTTTGATATTTTATTAGATATTATATGCCCATTTCATATCCTTACGCCTTTTGTCCCGAGCATGATATGAGCACTGATGTGACCCCGGAGAACAAAGTGTTCCTACCTGATACATGTATATGAATGTCCCAGTTCTTGTTCATGCTCGACAAATGACTCGTAACTCTACGTGGCGTATTTGTAATGATGCATTACACTAAGGAGGGTAGCACATGTTGACATACTGATTGACATGGATCCTCACTTAGGGTACTCGTACTAAAGTACGACTTTAGGAGGATAATCATGCAGGCCACAGCATGAGAGTCCAAGATTTCACCTAGGGTTAAACTAGGCAACTGAATATACTAGATGCATGGGGAGGGCAGAGTCCCGAGATCGTGTTACACCAGTCGCCCTGAGATATTATCTTGGCGTGCCGGCTGGTCTCCACGGATACTGTGTCATCTGCAACGAGTGGAAGACTGTATCCGATTAATTCCTGCTATATATTACATGTCTTGGCAAGGTGGCCTCACGAGGGACCTGTGCTCCATGACACCTGTCTACGCGAACCCCTGGGTTGGCTAGTCTTGCTGGAAAGATACGATCTGAGGATTTTTCTAATAACATGACGCGAGGATAATCTCGTCCCACTAGAAACTCGTAGACTTGATTGGCCGTGAAAACGACTTGCTTGTATCCTATTACCTTTCGCGAATAACCGAGGGAAGCGGACTGTTGTGGTACGTGATCCAACCCATGTTCTTGTTTGATTGTTGGGTTGGTTATCGTACTATGACAGGCTGTGGACCGAAGTTATGAACGGAAGACTTATTCTGGTTGTGAAGTGCTACTTCTGTGAATGACTGAGGAACATGGTCTATCATGGTACATGATCCAACCCATGTTCTTGTTTGATTGTTGGGTTGGTTATTGTGCTGCGATAGGCTATCGACCGAAGTCACGATCAGAAGATTTTATGGTTTATACCTTTTTAACTTATGTGAAAGTTATAGAGTACGATACGTCCCAACTCCATGCGGCTCCTTTTGTCCTTGTTTGGTTGTAAGGGTGCTATATGGGTTCGAGGATGTTGCGCTATCCTATAATAGTAGCATAAGTATTACTATTATCAGTCATTCTATTAGTTGGGTTTTTAATCTTAACTCTTGTGCCCCTTTGGCGGTACTTGCTATTCGGGGCTGACCCCGCTGGTTTTGTTTGGCCAGATCTCGTAGCCGAGCCAGAGGACACGATCTTCCTCCCTGACATCCATGGTGCATACTAGGAGCATGGCGGTTCGGGGACTCGAGTGGGTTTCTTCTCCACCACTCCTGCTTATACTTTTGCGACGTTTAGCCACCGGCACCTGTTAGCCGGATTACTTGATATTTTGTGTCAGTATATAATTGTAATTAAACAGACTGCAGCTGTGTATAATTTTGTACTCCTGACTCTCTGAGATAGCTAAATTATAAAGCTAGTCTCTCATGATCATTTTGATGAAGCGTCAGGGACGCCTTACTGCTTTATCTTTAATGTTTATTTAATTGCTGATTTGACTTAATTGATTGAGACATAGAGCTCTGTGGGACCATAGGAGACTTGATTGTAGCATGTATCCCCTAGTCTCTCGACAGCCACGATCGCCGTATGACGTTACGTACCTCATATGGAGTAGCTGGCCTAGTCCGTCCCCGTATTTCGGTACTGGGGCATGACAAGGTTTTAGTGGTGGCCTATGCAGGTCTGATTTTCAGACTTGTGGGGTATTGCGAATTATTAGGAGTCTCAATCAAAACTTGTTCCCCTTGAAATTCCGTTTCGAATTCTCTGTCCTTGCCTTGATCTCTAACCTGACTTGCATCCTCGAAATCTTTCTCGTCCGGACTTGATAATCTTATATCTTTCTCTATAGGGGTGCTTCATTCTCAGTAGCGGGTGAGGCCCATGAGGAAGAGCAGCAAGAGCATGGCTCGACTGGGCAGCAACAAGGAAGAGAACCTTCCCCAGGGCAGGCACGAGCAGAAGTGGGACCAGAGGCAGTGCAGCCGCAGGTTATTGGAACTCCTGCAGCACCAGCAGCGACGGCAGTACCAGATGCCGTAGCACTCCTGGAGATCGTCCGGGGGATTCTTGTCACTCACCAACAGCAACAGACTCGGCAGCAAGAGCAGAACGTGTTGCTGAACCAGGGGATTCAGTTAGCTCTTGAGAGGAGTGCCGGGGTTGACTCGGGAGCATCAGGAAGGTTCCGTCGCTTGAACCCGAGGTATTTTGATGGCACGGAGGATGCCATCACTGCGGATGCCTGGATTCAAGACATTGAAGCCATTCTTGTGGCGGCCAAGGTTCCAGATGATGAGAAGGTTGATCAGGTCAAATTAGTACTTCAGGATCTTGCCCGCGACTGGTGGGCATCAGAAGAAGTTGGTATAAGACGTCCTGTTCGTTGGACCACCTTCAGTGAAAGATTCAAGGCCAAGTATTTTGGCGTAGTAGCTCGATATGAGCTCCAGTAGAAGTTTATCAGTCTCAAGCAAGCAGGCAAGACCGTAGATGGGTATGCCACAGAGTTCTGCAGATTGTGCCATTTTGCACCAGTAATGGTGGCAACGGAGCCGGAAAAGGCTATGAGGTTCCAGCAGGGACTTCATTTGGAACTATTACAGCTTGTGGAAGGACACGACTACCAGACGTTTGACGCTGTTTTGACGGCCGCTCGGAGGCACGAGCTTATCCAGCAGAGGTTAGCATCAAGGACAGGAGGTCAGAAGAGATCTCATTCCCAGGTTGGAGGAGGAGCAGTGCAGCGAACATCGGCACCAACACCCGGTGTACGTATTCATGATGCAGGAGCGTCGCGAAGGACGACCGTGTCAACTAATACAGCGCCAGTTCGGCATCAGCAGCCGATGAACCAGCAGCAGCGTCAGGGAACACCCCAGGGCTGTACCTTCTGTGGGAAGACAGGACACACGAGGGAGGTGTATCGGTCAGCGAATGGCTTATGTTTGAGGTGTGGTCGTGCAGACCACCGTATTTCCACTTGTCCTATGATGCAGAGGCCAGGAGGGCCAGCTCAACAGTTTCCAGCATTGCCAGCTCCGGTGGCAACCCCGAGTGGAGGGCCAGTATTAGCAGTAAGGCCCCTAGCCCAGCGTCTACCAACGCAGGCTCAGATGTTCTGCCAGACACATGAAGCCGAAGGCCCTCAGGGGCAGCAACAGCATGGTCGAGAAGGCCGCAACAAGGGGCTCCGCGGGGCCAGGCTCTCACATTGACCTTGGGAGAGGCTCTAGCGTCTAGTGACGTGGTGGCAGGTAAAATTCTCGTCACCTTATTTCTCGCTGTAGCATTATTTGATTCAGGCGCTACTCATTCATTCATCTCTGCACAATATGCTACACGGATTGGATTAGAGTTTGAGGCATTGCCAGAGAGGATGGATATACTCACCGACAATGGGCTCGTAGAAGTTAGCAGAGTGCGCTTTTCATGTCCGGTGGAGGTGTGTGGGCATTTACTGCCCGCATCATTGATTGAATTCCCTATGGGGAATTTTGATGTTGTTCTTGGCATGGACTGGTTGAGAGACAGTCATGCGACAATTGATTGTAGAGGAGGTAGGGTCATATTCAGCGTTCTTGGGATGGAGCAGTTCATCTTTACTCGAACCTTGAAGAATCAGGCCGGAGGCGTCATCTCAGCAGCAGTGTCAAAGCCAGGACAGATTTTGAGAGTGGTCGAAGATTTTCTTAACGTCTTCCCCGATGAGCTCCCAGGGATATCCCCAGTCAGAGAGGTAGAATTTAGCATTGAGTTGAACCCTGGAACGAGGCCTATTGCAGATAGAGTTTACAGAATGTCGCCGTCAGAGCAGGATAAGTTGTATCAACATGAAGAAGAGTTGAAGTCTAAGGGATTCATCCGAGACAGTAAATTGCCCTGGGCCGCGCCAGTGATTCTAGTTCCCAAGAAGGATGGGTCGACGAGGATGTGCATCGACTACCGCAAGCTGAATGCAGTAACAGTGAAGAATAAGTACCCACTACCAAGGATTGATGACCTGTTCGACCAGTTGAGCAAGGCCAGCGTCTTTTCCAAGATCGATCTTCGGTCAGGATACTATCAAGTAAGAGTCCGGGAGCAAGACATACCGAAGACAGCATTCAGATCTAGATATGGGCATTATGAGTTTTTAGTAATGCCCTTTGGACTAACCAACGCCCCCGCAGTATTCATGGATTTAATGAACCGCATATTTCTGCCGTACTTGGATAAATTTGTGGGGGTGTTCATAGATGACATTCTTGTCTATTCCAGCGGTGAAGAGGAGCATGAGACACATCTTAGCGTGCGTGACTTTTTACACTGCTCTTTTCCTTGAGCCTGCGTGACTTTTCACGCACGCTGCCTTGTGTAAGCCTGCGTGACTTTTTACGCACGCTGCCTTGTGTAAGCCTGCGTGACTTTTCACGCACGCTACCTTGTTGTGCGTATGCTTTTGATATTTTATTAGATATTATATGCCCATTTCATATCCTTACGCCTTTTGTCCCGAGCATGATATGAGCACTGATGTGACCCCGGAGAACAAAGTGTTCCTACCTGATACATGTATCTGAATGTCCCAGTTCTTGTTCATGCTCGACAAATGACTCGTAACTCTACGTGGCGTATTTGTAATGATGCATTACACTAAGGAGGGTAGCACATGTTGACATACTGATTGACATGGATCCTCACTTAGGGTACTCGTACTAAAGTACGACTTTAGGAGGATAATCATGCAGGCCATAGCATGAGAGTCCAAGATTTCACCTAGGGTTAAACTAGACAACTGAATATACTAGATGCATGGGGAGGGCAGAGTCCCGAGATCGTTTTACACCAGTCGCCCTGAGATATTGTCTTGGCGCGTCGGCTGGTCTCCACGGATACTGTGTCATCCGCAACGAGTGGATGACTGTATCCGATTAATTCCTGCTATATATTATATGTCTTGGCAAGGTGGCCTCACGAGGGACCTGTGCTCTATGACACCTGTCTACGCGAACCCCTGGGTTGGCTAGCCTTGCTGGAAAGATACGATCTGAGGATTTTTCTAATAACATGGCGCGAGGATAACCTCGTCCCACTAGAAACTCGTAGACTTGATTGGCCGTGAAAATGACTTGCGTATATCCTATTACCTTCTGCGAATAACCGAGGGAAGCGGACTGTTGGGGTACATGATCCAACCCATGTTCTTGTTTGATTGTTGGGTTGGTTATCGTACTATGACAGGCTGTGGACCGAAGTTATGAACGGAAGACTTATTCTGGTTGTGAAGTGCTACTTCTGTGAATGACTGAGGAACATGGTCTATCATGGTACATGATCCAACCCATGTTCTTGTTTGATTGTTGGGTTGGTTATTGTGCTGCGATAGGCTATCGACCGAAGTCACGATCAGGAGATTTTATGATTTATACCTTTTTAACTTATGTGAAAGTTATAGAGTACGACATGTCCCGACTCCATGAGGCACCTTTTGTCCTTGTTTGGTTGTAAGGGTGCCATATGGGTTCGAGGATGTTGCGCTACCCTATAATAGTAGCATAAGTATTACTATTATCAGTCATTCTATTAGTTGGGTTTTTAATCTTAACTCTTGTGCCCCTTTGGCGGTACTTGCTATTCGGGGCTGACCCCGCTGGTTTTGTTTGGCCAGATCTCGTAGCAGAGCCAGAGGACACGATCTTCCTCCCTGACATCCATGGTGCATACTAGGAGCATGGCGGTTCGGGGACTCGAGTGGGTTTCTTCTCCACCACTCCTGCTTATACTTTTGCGGCGTTTAGCCACCGGCACCTGTTAGCCGGATTACTTGATATTTTGTGTCAGTACATAATTGTAATTAAACAGACTGCAGCTGTGTATAATTTTGTACTCCTGACTCTCTGAGATAGCTAAATTATAAAGCTAGTCTCTCATGATCATTTTGATGAAGCGTCAGGGACGCCTTACTGCTTTATCTTTAATGTTCATTTAATTGCTGATTTGACTTAATTGATTGAGACATAGAGCTCTGTGGGACCATAGGAGACTTGATTGTAGCATGTACCCCCTAGTCTCTCGACAGCCACGATCGCCGTATGACGTTACGTACCTCATATGGAGTAGCTGGCCTAGTCCGTCCCCGTATTTCGGTACTGGGGCATGACAATTTTAGATATCAATAATATTAATTAATTTTATTTTATTAATTATTTATTCGATACTCGATAACTGTTTTCGAGACAAGCCTAAAAAGAGTCTGTCTGTCACCACGACTACGGTCGAAGCGAAGCGATATTTAAGAGTTCTCCGGTGAACCTCCGTTAGCTGGGACAGTACTCCTACAGCTAATCTGAGACAGATGCTGAGTAAAAAATATTAATTTATAAAATAATATTAATTATATTACTTTGAGATTTAAAATTACTAAACTCTGAATTAAATATTTGAAACGAATTAATGAAAAAGATTTGGCCCCATTTCTATTATTTTTGATATATATATATATATATAGCCTGGCAACCCTTGGCGAATTCGGCCCGAGCGCGGTCCGAATTCGGCCAGAGTTCGGCTGGGTATATATATGTACCAGCCAGAACCCGAGGCCCCCATCTTCTTCATTCTTCCAAACATCCTCAAACAGCAGCAGCCGTGCCTCCAAACCCTAGCTCTTCTCCACCCTTATTCTTTCAATCTGCGTGGAGATCTTCGTCCAAACATTGGATTCGTGCGGAGAATTTCATCCTCAACAACATATTCAATTCTTGGAAGGTATAATTCCTTATCTACTCCACTTTCAAATTCTTAGGGTTTCTAGAATTTTTGGGAAAGAATGCCTAATTTTAATCCCTTCAAGAGGAAGAAGACCAATGCCAGTGAAGAGGCATCGTCTTCGGATTCGCATCCGGATTCCCTCTTTTTTTCGGTCCAATCGGATGACGGTGCATCGGACGAGTTTTACTTCAAAACTTTCGACCAAGCTTTATTATGGTATGTCGATTTTATTATGCGTACTATCTGTACCGGATCACCGATTAAATGGACTGTCTTTCCTGACCACCGCCTTTACTTTGAGGCATTATGGTTACAACACTTTGTTACCTTACAATTTCCTATAGCTACTAATGCCATTAGATTATTCTATTGTAATTTTGTGTTAGACACTTTTACCGCGAGAACACGTGTCGGAGGGATCGATATCGAATTTACTGATGAAACGTTAGCAGAAATTCTTGGTAGTCCAAACGAAGGTGCCCCGTTCGATAACATCACTGATTTTGATTTCTCCGATGGTACGACTCTCGTTAGTTTTAAGAATGAGCTTTGTGTGCCCGCACGTGCTCGTCCTGGAAAGTTCAAGACTAATAACTTGAACTTGTTTAACTAGAAATTATATCGCATCATCTATTCCACTTTACTTCCAAAATCTACTTCCAAAGATGATGTCACTGTACTTGAGCTTTCTGCTCTATATCACATTGTTAAGGGGATTCCTTTTTCTGCCCCTAAGACTATCATTCAGATGATGGATAGATGTCGCAGAAGAGACCGCAACCTCTCTTATGCGATGATCATCCCACGCATCTTTCAGAGATTTGACATTGACCTATCTACTTGTGTTGTTGACCCTGAACCCAAGTTTCTCAAACTTTCTCGTCGCAGAATTGCCACTGTTCCTCCTCCTACTGCACCTGCTCCTCATGCACCTACTCCCACAGCACCTGGACCTCCTCATTCTTATCTTATGACATTTGAGGCTATTCATCAGCACCTGTCAGGTCTGTAGTCATTCTTTGTTGACACTTCCAGGGAACATGAGTTCTGTGACGTGACTCGGTTCCAGGCTATTGCCAACTCCTTCGCCGATCTGAGATTTGCTCAGACGGATCACTCTGCTAGCTCTCTACCTTGAGACCCTTCTGTTTCTGGCTACAGTATTGATGACGAGGTGGTTCACTCTCTGTTCCAGCCAGGGAACGCTTACGATTGGTATCGTACTACTGGTGCCACTCCTCATACTTCTGGAGTTGGTACTTCTGGAGCTGGTCCTTTTGGATATGCTGGCGCTGCAGCTGACGATGATGATGAGGATGATGATTTTTGAGATGTTACATATTAAGACTGATACTTTTGTCTTATGTTTACTTGGAAATGCTCCGACATTCCAAGATATTATCAGCACTCGTTTAGTTATTATTTATGACTCTTCATAGACATGGTTTTTATTACGCCTCAGTTTGGCATACGTTTCACTTAGTTTATTATTCTGCATTTTATTTGTTTCAGCTTTACTATAGTATTACTTTTCTTGCTTCCATATAAACTGCATGTGACAAATACTATGCCTGTGTTGTTTATACAATATCTTTTTAACTGTTTATACCATACCTGTGATGAATGTTTTATATATTTTTTATTTGTGTTTCTTCACTGTGTGTTAGTTATGCATTTATTGCTGGGGAGCTTTCTCTTTTGTAATTATTTTGCTAAGTGACAACGGGAAAGAAATAGATCTAACATCTTCATGAATACAGGTTATGAACAATTTTTCGTATACATTTTTGGATTGATCCAAACTTAGATGTTATATCGGCAAGGTTTGTCAATTATCAAAATGGGGGAGATTGTTGGCCCATTGGTCATGGTCAAACCTGATTTTAATAATTGATCAAACTCTGTCTTGATATAAATACAAGTCAATTCAGATGTTTACCTACGACGTTTTGGAAACTGCTCAACGATGGATATCTACTATGTTCAAGACTGAAGCCGTTTGCCATTCAGAAATTATTTCCTTCAAAGCAATGTAATTTTTCATTTTATTGAGTCTAGGAATACATTGTACACCAAGTCGTACTGGCAAATAGGCTGTCCGGAATTGTTTTTCAAAACTGACCTATCTCTTTAAAAATGACCTATGTTTTTGAAAAATATACTTTTTACAAAAAGCTTCTGAAGGACTTTTCAAAAAGCCAAATTAATTTTTCTCAAAAATGAACTGGCAGAACCCTAGCAGAACTCGGCCAGAGTTCGGACAAGATGAACGTTAGTGAACGTTTAATTTTGAACTTGGTCACCCTTCAGTTGCGGTTTGTTACAAAGAGTTCTGTCTGAATTCTACCCAAATTCTGTCTGAGTTCTGTCTTTGGAAAAACTATAAATAAAGAAGTATTTTGATCATTTAAAATTACTAATTCACTTTCAATCTCTTCTCTTCCAAAGCTTACATTTCTTCCAAAGAGTTCTAAAAAGCTTTCATTTTCAAATTCCAAGCCAGTTACAATCCTCTAGTCGATTTACCAGTACGGTACGGTCTAGAAGTTTCAAGAGCGATTGTAATCAGAGGCTTGATAGAAGATACAACTCTTCACAATTGAAGTTGGTCGAGTTCTTCGTATCAAAGCTCGCGTCTGTAGAAGTTGCAAGGACTTCGTATGAAAACTTGCGAGATTTTCCAAAAGTGGATTCAAGTGGAAGCTAGAGTTCTTTCGACTGGACTAGTCCTCACAAGAGGGAAACCAGTATAAATCTCGGTGTTTGTGTTTGCCTTCTGATCACTTTTTATTTCTGTCATTTACTTTGTGATTATTTTTATATCTGTGATCTAACTGCTAACAAGATTTTTAATTTGCAATATTCCGTTGCCTACTCTATTCACCCACCTCTAGAGTATTCTGCTTTACAATTTTGTTCCTACATCAGTAAGTTCTCGATAATCTACCTCCTGTTGAACACCCCTAGAGCCTCCATCCAGTGTCTGTGGTTTTCCTGTACAGCTCAGCGACTTGAGCATGTACAAGTCACAACACAAATCTCCATGAGCCAGTTGTTGGGAACCCTTCGCAAGCATCCAATCTTTACTCCCAAATGGACTGCGAGACACCCATCAACCGTCAGCCTCCATACCAAAACAAGTTGTAGCACAAACTTGGTACATGTCGCACACCCCTGATGACGAGTTTTTCTCCAAACTCCATCGTCAAGTGCACATCACCGATGCCTACAACTGCAGTCGTTCCTTTGTCGCCCATCTTCGCACGTCCAAACCTGCCGCCGCAGTATGACGTAAAGATCCTGATGGAACTGGGGATTCCTAGGACCTTTTTTTTGGTGTGCATATTGATTGATAGAAAGTTAAAAAGATCTAATACGTGTTCTAACACTTCATAGGCGGAAAATAGGGTTCACGAATTATACTTGCGACGGAAAGGAGACAAGTAATTCCTGGCAATCTCGAGCAGACGACCCTAAGATCTTCTGCACGTATTCCTTCCTCGAGTTGGACGTCGTGTGGGTGACGATCTCCCAACCTTTTCTTCTCCTTGGCAGTCCTCTCTTTCTCTTCTTACGTTAATCACGAATTTAGAGAACGTATTTAATTTCTGATCAGTAATCTGGTGGCCAGAGAATAGAGGATATATATAGGCTAGGCAGGGACCATGAGGAAAAATTAGGGTCAGGACTCCTAACGGATCTGGTATATCTCGTGTTTAGCCCGAACACACAATCCAGGCCCATTAACAATAGCTCGGTCCACTAATGAGCTATTCTTGCACTACCTGCCTAATCCCAAATTATGTTTGCGGGCTCCTTTTATTACATGCTCGTTTGGCTCCCCATGTTAAGATATCGTATGTCCGTCGATCAAATTAAGTTACTGACAACTATATTGATTCGACATCTTTTATCCTTAAGTAGTACCGCTCAACTTTATTTGTCATGTCGGATATAATCCACGTGCAGGGTTTACATGACAATCCTTATGAGCTCCTTAAGGGGACATCATCAACCCGATGTATCGGGACATAGATTCTATTTATAATCAACAGCCCATCATACATACAATGTTATTACCCAATTCATAGAGGTTGTTGATCCATAATGAATCTCACTCCTTTATGAGTCAAAGTAATGCACACTGCATATACATGTCTGTTATTATATCCGGATTAAGTGCACAGGCATCCATAATAACAGAGATGTTTGTTCTCTTATGTAGTCAGTAGAAAGAGAACAACCTCAAGTGGTCCTTTCAATACACACAAAGTGTACTAGTGTAAACCTATTATCAAGATAGACTAATACCAGATTACACTACAACGTTTCTAATAGATTGTCCAAGTCCATCTAGGTTGTGAACTATTTATATACTCCATAGGGAACTGATAATATGAACTTCTGTGTGACACCACACACCATATTATCTATAATATAGAATATCAGACATTTGTATTAATACTTGCAACAAATATAATATGTAAACATTTGCCTATATGATTCTCATTCAAAATTTAAAAAATAATGTTACTACAAAAGTGATGCTTTTAGCATATAACCCTAACAGATCCTCCTATGTGGAGTGGCATGGTACAATACCCCCGTGTCCATAACCCAATCGTCATTATGATACATGCCACAAGGTTGCTCTGCGTCGGTCGATGCGATGATGATATCTCAAAACGCCGATCCTCATGATCGTCCTTGCCTTTGGCCTTCTCAACTTTGAGCTTCATGCAGTTTCTCTTGATATGACCCCTTTCACCACAGTGATAGCCGCCCTCCATGCAGTCCACAATCGTAAGATCCTGAGAACTCTCCTTTGTCGTTGCTTGTGACTTGGGTCTTCCCTTCTCGTAAGAAGCCACCCGAGCGGACTCCTGCGACGATTCTACTTGCTTATTCCGAACCTCCTCATTCAACAAGCTAGTTTTGACTGCCTAAATCATGACAACTCCATCAGGTTCGGAGTTGCGCACCGACACCACCAACTTCTTCCAGCTTTCCGACAAATAACTCAAGAGAAGTAGGGCATGAAGTTCATCATCAATCACCATCTTCGTCGCAGATAGCTGATTGCATGATACCCTGAACCTCGTTCAGATGTTGTGCCACTAGGGCACTCTCCGTGTACTTCGAGTTGACGAGTTGGCGAATAAGAAAAGTCTTGTTGCCAGCTATTTTTCTTTCATACAACGAATGCAGCTTCTCTCACAATGCTTTTGCCGAGCTCTCTATGGACACGTGGTAAAACACTGAATCATCCAACCATTGGCGGATGAATCCAACGGCCGTCTTATCACTCGTTTCCAGTCTTCAATAGCTTTGTCCGATGGCTTTGCGATGTCGCCCTCCAACGGACCATACAAGTCCTTGCACCAGAGTAGATCCTCCATCCTTGGCTTCCAAATCGTCCAATCCCTCATGTGCGGGTGATCAAACGAGTGTTCATCTGCTCCATGGACATGGTTGCGAGAACCTCCAAAGCTTTGATATCAATTATTGGGCGCGTGCGGAAGCGTTTGCCAACCCACCTGATCAAAAATAACTCCCGTTTAACAGACACCAAGCACAAGATGAAGACAACTATATGGTGGTGACATACGTCACCTGGACAAATTCTAACATTTAATAACTCAGATGAAATTACAAGATTGACAGAACTTAAACTGAATCCTTTGCCCTAATATGTTCAACCCCCTCACCACTCTCAAGAAGAAAAATAGAATATTACAATTGAGATCACTCACCAACCCGTAGCAATCTTTCTAACCGAAGTTGACGACTCATTGATTAGATCTTCTTTTTCCTTCTATCTTGGATAGCGAAGTCATATGAACAAAGTACGGACTTTGTCTTAGATTTTCTTGAGGACGAGCACCCTGAACATCCACTTTATGTCGTGCTTTATGCCTCCACCCTCACCCCATATATATAGGATGATAAAATCCTATTTTATGTCATAATATGATTCTTAAATAGGAAGCCCTCAAATAAGAATCTTATTACACTTAAAATAGCCCATCAATATCCTATTTTAGATCATAATAGAATTTCCTAAAATAAGAATCCTATTATATCTAAAATAGCACAACACCAATTATGGACATCCAATTCTAATCAAATCAAATATTTAACTAGATTTGGATTCCACAAATATGTTTTTCCCAAATTCAAACTGGACTCCAACATGGTTCGCAAAAAGGAAAGGAAAGAAATTATTTTTTTGTTTTTTTTCTTGGAATATTGTAATTTTCATCTATTTTCCTTTTCGTTATGGATTTAACAAGAAAATTAGACAAAAAATTGAATTCCCTAGAAAGAAAATTGAATTCCTAGTGGGAAAATGAATCTTTGTTGGATGGGAGAACCACTTTCCCCTTTATTTATTTATTTATTTTCCAAAGGGAATTATTTTTCTTTCCTTGTACTTTTCTTTGACATTCAAACATAGTAAAGGAATAACTTTTCTTTTCCAACCACATGATTCCACCAACCAAATAAAATGCTCAGTGTAATTCATTTAAAAGTATGGATATTTAGTGTTATAAACTCGAAACTTAGAAATAGTTAGTATAAATAACCTTATATTTTATTATATATCATATAATACCATTTCGTTATATATATATTTTTATTTTTTTATATAGGAAATGGTAATTGTGTCGAACGCTCCCACCGGGAATTGATCTCCTGACCACTTGGGCCATATGCCTCACCACTACCACTAGGCTAGGGGTCATTGGCTATATATATATATATATATATATATATATATATATATATATATATATATATA